>JADLSH010000104.1:0-379642 GCA_016169945.1 Trachythela sp. YZ-2020 | reverse complement strand
CGTCCGAGCTTCCGCTTACACTAAAACTTTGATCAACTATCGTACGCGGTGACAGCAACTGTGGTCAAGTCACCACCTCCAACATACACCCCACATAAAAGACTAGCTTATAAATATAAAAGTATGCGAGCTAAGCTGTACGCTATTACATTAGCGGTAAGCAAATCAGGAAGGGATGGAGTCAGTAGCGAACCTGCCACGAAGCTGGCAGACATGCATGATGAATATAACGTGAGACGTGTTGTTCCAACTAAACTTCCTCCATCCCGACTTTGTTTACACGTCAACCCGTCAAGACGGGGAATTAACAAATACACAGCAAAAGAACAGCTAGGATCTAGGAACCAAACTAGTCCGAGCTTCCACACAAAATAAAAGTAGATACGTACAGGCCACGATCCCCAGGCTAGTCCAGTCGTTAACAACCTTTTTGTACAAACTCAGTTAAATCAAGTTTGGGCAATGTCGTTAAAGTACAATGTGTTCAGTCTTTCTGTCGTGCTAAACAATTTAAAGTCAAAGGGGAAAATTCATGGTTTGAGCAATGTCGTAAAACAATGACTTTCGCTATTCAATTCCAATTAGTGATATTCAAATTACACGCGGTTAAGTTGTAACACTAACCCACCAACCATGAAATTAAGCGTTGAAACCAAGACAGTTTTATTTCATAGTTTGCCAAATCAAATTGTTTTAAATCGTCTACACATATTCGAATGGCTTCTCGCACTGTTTCAGTGTCACAAAAATCGCTCACTTTGTAAACTAAAGCGAAGCAAGCCATAATTCTACCAGAATTTACAGGCTTTGTCTTTTCATATACTTGACATAAATTTTCAAACACATTATCTCTTCCAATACTACATATCATGGAGTTATATGTATGTTCATGCTTTTCTAAAAGCAGTGTTATATAAAACCGTAAAGTATCCTTCGTTAATTCGATCTCATTTTCCCTTAAATTATCCAGCATTAGCTGTTCTGCCATCTTGAAACAAAATGTCGAACTATCGGGAACCTCTCGTTGTTTCAACATAATCGGAATGAATCTAATTTTAAATGCTCATTAATATGCATAACTCGTACTCGGAATTGTTCGAATTATCTTCGGAAATGAATCAAATTATAAACCTCATTAATATTCAGATCATTAACATAACTAATGAATTATGCCCCTGTATAATTAAAATTCATGCATAAAATGGGGATATATAAGCCCGAGATATAACTACTGATAGTCAAACGTTGTGTATTAAACGTACGCTCGAAATCTATGTAATGGTCAAGTGGATCAAATGTGAAACATTATTGTTGACATTAGGGCTGACAAGAAAACGTCCTCGTCTGTACCGGTCTTTAAATTATCGAGGATAAATTATGAAGGAAATATAGTTCACTGTGAACATGTGAGACTAACTTGTCAAGGAAAACTTGCTCGTCTGTATGGAGCGTTGTCAATTACACTGTAATAAAATCTGTCAACACACTAATTCGTATCATATGTGTTGTCAGGTTGCTCGCTTGATAAATGTGACAGAAACAGATTCTCCATATTTCAAAGTGATCAGTCCATTAGATGTTGGCAACAAGGTTGCTCCAGGCGTGGACAAAATGTTTATGTTGCAGTTTACTGCTGACCAGAAAAAGGTACAGTTTAAAATAAGGGTTCTATTATGTCATTTACCAGTTTTTGTGCCGGTTCAACAATAAATTGTCAAAGTTATAGAGTTGCATGAAAGAACTGCGGGTATGTGGGTACCACCCGTGAAGAAAGGTTTACTGGCATTGAGGTATAGGTTGCAAGTGAAACACTGAATAAAACATTGGAAAGAAATTGAATATTTTTATTTTGGATGTTTACTGATTCTTTTTAATTGTGAGCTTGCAAGTTCTGATCGGTCGATATATTGTAATATTGATATTATAATTCGTATTATTTATTCTTTATAACTAGTTAACCAGTGTATTAAGAGGATTGCTGAAATTTTTATAAGCCTGTGGTTTTCTTAAGCTTCCTCGTCATTATTGTACTTCTCTTATATTTCCAATAATTGTTATAAATGCCTCCTAGAGGGAGTCCAAATTGAAATAAGCTTCTAGTTCCTATTTTGCACTTCCTCCCCGCAAATAACTCACCCATATACATATTATCTATTTTTACATTTGTGTGAATGTGGCAAAAAATAAATCATTTGCAACATGCAGTCAGCACTCAGTACCTCAATAGCTAACTACCAAACCTACACAGGCAAAAGCCTGCATGTCGGGAAATTCTTGGCTATTTTGAGGAAGGTTGGGAAGACCAACCTCTCTCCCAAGCCTCTCTCTCCAGTAAGCCCCGCCCCAAACGTGCCAGAAATATCTGTGCCTTCCCCCCCCATTTAAAGATAATTTATAGTATATGTTTTGTATCGTTTCTAGGACTATTACCTAGAACTGATACCTGTAACAAAAAGAGAGAAATTTCTTATTCCTGTAAAAGCTATTGGTGAACGTGCTGTGATAGACTTCCCCGATTCCAGTCAACTTTGGCAGCTGTCCTATTAAAGATATGACGACCAAGACTTTGTTTGTGAGAAATATTAGCAAAAGAGAAGCTAAGTTTTCTCTTTCTTTGAAAAGGTAAAGAAAACCATAATGTAATGATCTTCGATATGCTAATCAATATGCTATTTCGGTAATTTGGAAATAGCATATTGATTAGTTCTAAATATAGCTACTCTGTGTCATGAATAATTGACCGTTTTTATACTATAGAGAGGCATTCTCCGTCTGGAAGAACTTGGCCAAGCATTTATAGTTTGTGTCGTTATGCGTCTTCAGTATAAAGACGGGCACAAGACGCATTTATGCGTTTTGACGAATTATTTCTGATGGTAGTTCGTCAAGACGTATAATGCATCTTGTGTCCGTCTTTATACAGAAGACGCACAACAAAGATAGCTTACTCGCCCGAGCTTCCGCTTACACTAAAACTTTGATCAACTATCGTACGCGGTGACAGCAACTGTGGTCAAGTCACCACCTCCAACATACACCCCACATAAAAGACTAGCTTATAAATATAAAAGTATGCGAGCTAAGCTGTACGCTATTACATTAGCGGTAAGCAAATCAGGAAGGGATGGAGTCAGTAGCGAACCTGCCACGAAGCTGGCAGACATGCATGATGAATATAACGTGAGACGTGTTGTTCCAACTAAACTTCCTCCATCCCGACTTTGTTTACACGTCAACCCGTCAAGACGGGGAATTAACAAATACACAGCAAAAGAACAGCTAGGATCTAGGAACCAAACTAGTCCGAGCTTCCACACAAAATAAAAGTAGATACGTACAGGCCACGATCCCCAGGCTAGTCCAGTCGTTAACAACCTTTTTGTACAAACTCAGTTAAATCAAGTTTGGGCAATGTCGTTAAAGTACAATGTGTTCAGTCTTTCTGTCGTGCTAAACAATTTAAAGTCAAAGGGGAAAATTCATGGTTTGAGCAATGTCGTAAAACAATGACTTTCGCTATTCAATTCCAATTAGTGATATTCAAATTACACGCGGTTAAGTTGTAACACTAACCCACCAACCATGAAATTAAGCGTTGAAACCAAGACAGTTTTATTTCATAGTTTGCCAAATCAAATTGTTTTAAATCGTCTACACATATTCGAATGGCTTCTCGCACTGTTTCAGTGTCACAAAAATCGCTCACTTTGTAAACTAAAGCGAAGCAAGCCATAATTCTACCAGAATTTACAGGCTTTGTCTTTTCATATACTTGACATAAATTTTCAAACACATTATCTCTTCCAATACTACATATCATGGAGTTATATGTATGTTCATGCTTTTCTAAAAGCAGTGTTATATAAAACCGTAAAGTATCCTTCGTTAATTCGATCTCATTTTCCCTTAAATTATCCAGCATTAGCTGTTCTGCCATCTTGAAACAAAATGTCGAACTATCGGGAACCTCTCGTTGTTTCAACATAATCGGAATGAATCTAATTTTAAATGCTCATTAATATGCATAACTCGTACTCGGAATTGTTCGAATTATCTTCGAAATGAATCAAATTATAAACCTCATTAATATTCAGATCATTAACATAACTAATGAATTATGCCCCTGTATAATTAAAATTCATGCATAAAATGGGGATATATAAGCCCGAGATATAACTACTGATAGTCAAACGTTGTGTATTAAACGTACGCTCGAAATCTATGTAATGGTCAAGTGGATCAAATGTGAAACATTATTGTTGACATTAGGGCTGACAAGAAAACGTCCTCGTCTGTACCGGTCTTTAAATTATCGAGGATAAATTATGAAGGAAATATAGTTCACTGTGAACATGTGAGACTAACTTGTCAAGGAAAACTTGCTCGTCTGTATGGAGCGTTGTCAATTACACTGTAATAAAATCTGTCAACACACTAATTCGTATCATATGTGTTGTCAGGTTGCTCGCTTGATAAATGTGACAGAAACAGATTCTCCATATTTCAAAGTGATCAGTCCATTAGATGTTGGCAACAAGGTTGCTCCAGGCGTGGACAAAATGTTTATGTTGCAGTTTACTGCTGACCAGAAAAAGGTACAGTTTAAAGTAAGGGTTATATTATGTCATTTACCAGTTTTTGTGCCGGTTCAACAATAAATTGTCAAAGTTATAGAGTTGCATGAAAGAACTGCGGGTATGTGGGTACCACCCGTGAAGAAAGGTTTACTGGCATTGAGGTATAGGTTGCAAGTGAAACACTGAATAAAACATTGGAAAGAAATTGAATATTTTTATTTTGGATGTTTACTGATTCTTTTTAATTGTGAGCTTGCAAGTTCTGATCGGTCGATATATTGTAATATTGATATTATAATTCGTATTATTTATTCTTTATAACTAGTTAACCAGTGTATTAAGAGGATTGCTGAAATTTTTATAAGCCTGTGGTTTTCTTAAGCTTCCTCGTCATTATTGTACTTCTCTTATATTTCCAATAATTGTTATAAATGCCTCCTAGAGGGAGTCCAAATTCAAATAAGCTTCTAGTTCCTATTTTGCACTTCCTCCCCGCAAATAACTCACCCATATAAATATTATCTATTTTTACATTTGTGTGAATGTGGCAAAAAATAAATCATTTCCAACATGCAGTCAGCACTCAGTACCTCAATAGCTAACTACCAAACCTACACAGGCAAAAGCCTGCATGTCGGGAAATTCTTGGCTATTTTGAGGAAGGTTGGGAAGACCAACCTCTCTCCCAAGCCTCTCTCTCCAGTAAGCCCCGCCCCAAACGTGCCAGAAATATCTGTGCCTTCCCCCCCTTTAAAGATAATTTATAGTATATGTTTTATATCGTTTCTAGGACTATTACCTGGAACTGATACCTGTAACAAAAAGAGAGAAATTTCTTATTCCTGTAAAAGCTATTGCTGAACGTGCTGTGATAGACTTCCCCGATTCCAGTCAACTTTGGCAGCTGTCCTATTAAAGATATGACGACCAAGACTTTGTTTGTGAGAAATATTGGCAAAAGAGAAGCTAAGTTTTCTCTTTCTTTGAAAAGGTAAAGAAAACCATAATGTAATGATCTTCGATATGCTAATCAATATGCTATTTCGGTAATTTGGAAATAGCATATTGATTAGTTCTAAATATAGCTACTCTGTGTCATGAATAATTGACCGTTTTTATACTATAGAGAGGCATTCTCCGTCTGGAAGAACTTGGCCAAGCATTTATAGTTTGTGTCGTTATGCGTCTTCAGTATAAAGACGGGCACAAGACGCATTGATGCGTTTTGACGAATTATTTCTGATGATAGTTCGTCAAGACGTATAATGCATCTTGTGTCCGTCTTTATACAGAAGACGCACAACAAAGATAGCTTACTCGTCCGAGCTTCCGCTTACACTAAAACTTTGATCAACTATCGTACGCGGTGACAGCAACTGTGGTCAAGTCACCACCTCCAACATACACCCCACATAAAAGACTAGCTTATAAATATAAAAGTATGCGAGCTAAGCTGTACGCTATTACATTAGCGGTAAGCAAATCAGGAAGGGATGGAGTCAGTAGCGAACCTGCCACGAAGCTGGCAGACATGCATGATGAATATAACGTGAGACGTGTTGTTCCAACTAAACTTCCTCCATCCCGACTTTGTTTACACGTCAACCCGTCAAGACGGGGAATTAACAAATACACAGCAAAAGAACAGCTAGGATCTAGGAACCAAACTAGTCCGAGCTTCCACACAAAATAAAAGTAGATACGTACAGGCCACGATCCCCAGGCTAGTCCAGTCGTTAACAACCTTTTTGTACAAACTCAGTTAAATCAAGTTTGGGCAATGTCGTTAAAGTACAATGTGTTCAGTCTTTCTGTCGTGCTTAAACAATTTAAAGTCAAAGGGGAAAATTCATGGTTTGAGCAATGTCGTAAAACAATGACTTTCGCTATTCAATTCCAATTAGTGATATTCAAATTACACGCGGTTAAGTTGTAACACTAACCCACCAACCATGAAATTAAGCGTTGAAACCAAGACAGTTTTATTTCATAGTTTGCCAAATCAAATTGTTTTAAATCGTCTACACATATTCGAATGGCTTCTCGCACTGTTTCAGTGTCACAAAAATCGCTCACTTTGTAAACTAAAGCGAAGCAAGCCATAATTCTACCAGAATTTACAGGCTTTGTCTTTTCATATACTTGACATAAATTTTCAAACACATTATCTCTTCCAATACTACATATCATGGAGTTATATGTATGTTCATGCTTTTCTAAAAGCAGTGTTATATAAAACCGTAAAGTATCCTTCGTTAATTCGATCTCATTTTCCCTTAAATTATCCAGCATTAGCTGTTCTGCCATCTTGAAACAAAATGTCGAACTATCGGGAACCTCTCGTTGTTTCAACATAATCGGAATGAATCTAATTTTAAATGCTCATTAATATGCATAACTCGTACTCGGAATTGTTCGAATTATCTTCGGAAATGAATCTAATTATAAACCTCATTAATATTCAGATCATTAACATAACTCATGAATTATGCCCCTGTATAATTAAAATTCATGCATAGAATGGGGAAATATATAAGCCCGAGATATAACTACTGATAGTCAAACGTTGTGTATTAAACGTACACTCGAAATCTATGTAATGGTCAAGTGGATCAAATGTGAAACATTATTGTTGACATTAGGGCTGACAAGAAAACGTCCTCGTCTGTACCGGTCTTTAAATTATCGAGGATAAATTATGAAGGAAATATAGTTCACTGTGAACATGTGAGACTAACTTGTCAAGGAAAACTTGCTCGTCTGTATGGAGCGTTGTCAATTACACTGTAATAAAATCTGTCAACACACTAATTCGTATCATATGTGTTGTCAGGTTGCTCGCTTGATAAATGTGACAGAAACAGATTCTCCATATTTCAAAGTGATCAGTCCATTAGATGTTGGCAACAAGGTTGCTCCAGGCGTGGACAAAATGTTTATGTTGCAGTTTACTGCTGACCAGAAAAAGGTACAGTTTAAAATAAGGGTTCTATTATGTCATTTACCAGTTTTGTGCCGGTTCAACAATAAATTGTCAAAGTTATAGAGTTGCATGAAAGAACTGCGGGTATGTGGGTACCACCCGTGAAGAAAGGTTTACTGGCATTGAGGTATAGGTTGCAAGTGAAACACTGAATAAAACATTGGAAAGAAATTGAATATTTTTATTTTGGATGTTTACTGATTCTTTTTAATTGTGAGCTTGCAAGTTCTGATCGGTCGATATATTGTAATATTGATATTATAATTCGTATTATTTATTCTTTATAACTAGTTAACCAGTGTATTAAGAGGATTGCTGAAATTTTTATAAGCTTTCTGTGGTTTTCTTAAGCTTCCTCGTCATTATTGTACTTCTCTTATATTTCCAATAATTGTTATAAATGCCTCCTAGAGGGAGTCCAAATTGAGATAAGCTTCTAGTTCCTATTTTGCACTTCCTCCCCGCAAATAACTCACCCATATAAATATTATCTATTTTTACATTTGTGTGAATGTGGCAAAAAATAAATCATTTGCAACATGCAGTCAGCACTCAGTACCTCAATAGCTAACTACCAAACCTACACAGGCAAAAGCCTGCATGTCGGGAAATTCTTGGCTATTTTGAGGAAGGTTGGGAAGACCAACCTCTCTCCCAAGCCTCTCTCTCCAGTAAGCCCCGCCCCAAACGTGCCAGAAATATCTGTGCCTTCCCCCCCCATTTAAAGATAATTTATAGTATATGTTTTGTATCGTTTCTAGGACTATTACCTAGAACTGATACCTGTAACAAAAAGAGAGAAATTTCTTATTCCTGTAAAAGCTATTGGTGAACGTGCTGTGATAGACTTCCCCGATTCCAGTCAACTTTGGCAGCTGTCCTATTAAAGATATGACGACCAAGACTTTGTTTGTGAGAAATATTAGCAAAAGAGAAGCTAAGTTTTCTCTTTCTTTGAAAAGGTAAAGAAAACCATAATGTAATGATCTTCGATATGCTAATCAATATGCTATTTCGGTAATTTGGAAATAGCATATTGATTAGTTCTAAAGATAGCTACTCTGTGTCATGAATAATTGACCGTTTTTATAGTATAGAGAGGCATTCTCCGTCTGGAAGAACTTGGCCAAGCATTTATAGTTTGTGTCGTTATGCGTCTTCAGTATAAAGACGGGCACAAGACGCATTTATGCGTTTTGACGAATTATTTCTGATGATAGTTCGTCAAGACGTATAATGCATCTTGTGTCCGTCTTTATACAGAAGACGCACAACAAAGATAGCTTACTCGTCCGAGCTTGCGCTTACACTAAAACTTTGATCAACTATCGTACGCGGTGACAGCAACTGTGGTCAAGTCACCACCTCCAACATACACCCCACATAAAAGACTAGCTTATAAATATAAAAGTATGCGAGCTAAGCTGTACGCTATTACATTAGCGGTAAGCAAATCAGGAAGGGATGGAGTCAGTAGCGAACCTGCCACGAAGCTGGCAGACATGCATGATGAATATAACGTGAGACGTGTTGTTCCAACTAAACTTCCTCCATCCCGACTTTGTTTACACGTCAACCCGTCAAGACGGGGAATTAACAAATACACAGCAAAAGAACAGCTAGGATCTAGGAACCAAACTAGTCCGAGCTTCCACACAAAATAAAAGTAGATACGTACAGGCCACGATCCCCAGGCTAGTCCAGTCGTTAACAACCTTTTTGTACAAACTCAGTTAAATCAAGTTTGGGCAATGTCGTTAAAGTACAATGTGTTCAGTCTTTCTGTCGTGCTAAACAATTTAAAGTCAAAGGGGAAAATTCATGGTTTGAGCAATGTCGTAAAACAATGACTTTCGCTATTCAATTCCAATTAGTGATATTCAAATTACACGCGGTTAAGTTGTAACACTAACCCACCAACCATGAAATTAAGCGTTGAAACCAAGACAGTTTTATTTCATAGTTTGCCAAATCAAATTGTTTTAAATCGTCTACACATATTCGAATGGCTTCTCGCACTGTTTCAGTGTCACAAAAATCGCTCACTTTGTAAACTAAAGCGAAGCAAGCCATAATTCTACCAGAATTTACAGGCTTTGTCTTTTCATATACTTGACATAAATTTTCAAACACATTATCTCTTCCAATACTACATATCATGGAGTTATATGTATGTTCATGCTTTTCTAAAAGCAGTGTTATATAAAACCGTAAAGTATCCTTCGTTAATTCGATCTCATTTTCCCTTAAATTATCCAGCATTAGCTGTTCTGCCATCTTGAAACAAAATGTCGAACTATCGGGAACCTCTCGTTGTTTCAACATAATCGGAATGAATCTAATTTTAAATGCTCATTAATATGCATAACTCGTACTCGGAATTGTTCGAATTATCTTCGGAAATGAATCTAATTATAAACCTCATTAATATTCAGATCATTAACATAACTCATGAATTATGCCCCTGTATAATTAAAATTCATGCATAGAATGGGGAAATATATAAGCCCGAGATATAACTACTGATAGTCAAACGTTGTGTATTAAACGTACACTCGAAATCTATGTAATGGTCAAGTGGATCAAATGTGAAACATTATTGTTGACATTAGGGCTGACAAGAAAACGTCCTCGTCTGTACCGGTCTTTAAATTATCGAGGATAAATTATGAAGGAAATATAGTTCACTGTGAACATGTGAGACTAACTTGTCAAGGAAAACTTGCTCGTCTGCATGGAGCGTTGTCAATTACACTGTAATAAAATCTGTCAACACACTAATTCGTATCATATGTGTTGTCAGGTTGCTCGCTTGATAAAAGTGACAGAAACAGATTCTCCATATTTCAAAGTGATCAGTCCATTAGATGTTGGCAACAAGGTTGCTCCAGGCGTGGACAAAATGTTTATGTTGCAGTTTACTGCTGACCAGAAAAAGGTACAGTTTAAAGTAAGGGTTATATTATGTCATTTACCAGTTTTTGTGCCGGTTCAACAATAAATTGTCAAAGTTATAGAGTTGCATGAAAGAACTGCGGGTATGTGGGTACCACCCGTGAAGAAAGGTTTACTGGCATTGAGGTATAGGTTGCAAGTGAAACACTGAATAAAACATTGGAAAGAAATTGAATATTTTTATTTTGGATGTTTACTGATTCTTTTTAATTGTGAGCTTGCAAGTTCTGATCGGTCGATATATTGTAATATTGATATTATAATTCGTATTATTTATTCTTTATAACTAGTTAACCAGTGTATTAAGAGGATTGCTGAAATTTTTATTGCTGAAATTTTTCTGTGGTTTTCTTAAGCTTCCTTGTCATTATTGTACTTCTCTTATATTTCCAATAATTGTTATAAATGCCTCCTAGAGGGAGTCCAAATTCAAATAAGCTTCTAGTTCCTATTTTGCACTTCCTCCCCGCAAATAACTCACCCATATAAATATTATCTATTTTTACATTTGTGTGAATGTGGCAAAAAATAAATCATTTGCAACATGCAGTCAACACTCAGTACCTCAATAGCTAACTACCAAACCTACACAGGCAAAAGCCTGCATGTCGGGAAATTCTTGGCTATTTTGAGGAAGGTTGGGAAGACCAACCTCTCTCCCAAGCCTCTCTCTCCAGTAAGCCCCGCCCCAAACGTGCCAGAAATATCTGTGCCTTCCCCCCCTTTAAAGATAATTTATAGTATATGTTTTATATCGTTTCTAGGACTATTACCTGGAACTGATACCTGTAACAAAAAGAGAGAAATTTCTTATTCCTGTAAAAGCTATTGCTGAACGTGCTGTGATAGACTTCCCCGATTCCAGTCAACTTTGGCAGCTGTCCTATTAAAGATATGACGACCAAGACTTTGTTTGTGAGAAATATTGGCAAAAGAGAAGCTAAGTTTTCTCTTTCTTTGAAAAGGTAAAGAAAACCATAATGTAATGATCTTCGATATGCTAATCAATATGCTATTTCGGTAATTTGGAAATAGCATATTGATTAGTTCTAAATATAGCTACTCTGTGTCATGAATAATTGACCGTTTTTATACTATGGAGAGGCATTCTCCGTCTGGAAGAACTTGGCCAAGCATTTATAGTTTGTGTCGTTATGCGTCTTCAGTATAAAGACGGGCACAAGACGCATTGATGCGTTTTGACAAAATTATTTCTGATGATAGTTCGTCAAGACGTATAATGCATCTTGTGTCCGTCTTTATACAGAAGACGCACAACAAAGATAGCTTACTCGTCCGAGCTTCCGCTTACACTAAAACTTTGATCAACTATCGTACGCGGTGACAGCAACTGTGGTCAAGTCACCACCTCCAACATACACCCCACATAAAAGACTAGCTTATAAATATAAAAGTATGCGAGCTAAGCTGTACGCTATTACATTAGCGGTAAGCAAATCAGGAAGGGATGGAGTCAGTAGCGAACCTGCCACGAAGCTGGCAGACATGCATGATGAATATAACGTGAGACGTGTTGTTCCAACTAAACTTCCTCCATCCCGACTTTGTTTACACGTCAACCCGTCAAGACGGGGAATTAACAAATACACAGCAAAAGAACAGCTAGGATCTAGGAACCAAACTAGTCCGAGCTTCCACACAAAATAAAAGTAGATACGTACAGGCCACGATCCCCAGGCTAGTCCAGTCGTTAACAACCTTTTTGTACAAACTCAGTTAAATCAAGTTTGGGCAATGTCGTTAAAGTACAATGTGTTCAGTCTTTCTGTCGTGCTAAACAATTTAAAGTCAAAGGAAAATTCATGGTTTGAGCAATGTCGTAAAACAATGACTTTCGCTATTCAATTCCAATTAGTGATATTCAAATTACACGCGGTTAAGTTGTAACACTAACCCACCAACCATGAAATTAAGCGTTGAAACCAAGACAGTTTTATTTCATAGTTTGCCAAATCAAATTGTTTTAAATCGTCTACACATATTCGAATGGCTTCTCGCACTGTTTCAGTGTCACAAAAATCGCTCACTTTGTAAACTAAAGCGAAGCAAGCCATAATTCTACCAGAATTTACAGGCTTTGTCTTTTCATATACTTGACATAAATTTTCAAACACATTATCTCTTCCAATACTACATATCATGGAGTTATATGTATGTTCATGCTTTTCTAAAAGCAGTGTTATATAAAACCGTAAAGTATCCTTCGTTAATTCGATCTCATTTTCCTTAAATTATCCAGCATTAGCTGTTCTGCCATCTTGAAACAAAATGTCGAACTATCGGGAACCTCTCGTTGTTTCAACATAATCGGAATGAATCTAATTTTAAATGCTCATTAATATGCATAACTCGTACTCGGAATTGTTCGAATTATCTTCGGAAATGAATCAAATTATAAACCTCATTAATATTCAGATCATTAACATAACTAATGAATTATGCCCCTGTATAATTAAAATTCATGCATAAAATGGGGATATATAAGCCCGAGATATAACTACTGATAGTCAAACGTTGTGTATTAAACGTACGCTCGAAATCTATGTAATGGTCAAGTGGATCAAATGTGAAACATTATTGTTGACATTAGGGCTGACAAGAAAACGTCCTCGTCTGTACCGGTCTTTAAATTATCGAGGATAAATTATGAAGGAAATATAGTTCACTGTGAACATGTGAGACTAACTTGTCAAGGAAAACTTGCTCGTCTGTATGGAGCGTTGTCAATTACACTGTAATAAAATCTGTCAACACACTAATTCGTATCATATGTGTTGTCAGGTTGCTCGCTTGATAAATGTGACAGAAACAGATTCTCCATATTTCAAAGTGATCAGTCCATTAGATGTTGGCAACAAGGTTGCTCCAGGCGTGGACAAAATGTTTATGTTGCAGTTTACTGCTGACCAGAAAAAGGTACAGTTTAAAATAAGGGTTCTATTATGTCATTTACCAGTTTTTGTGCCGGTTCAACAATAAATTGTCAAAGTTATAGAGTTGCATGAAAGAACTGCGGGTATGTGGGTACCACCCGTGAAGAAAGGTTTACTGGCATTGAGGTATAGGTTGCAAGTGAAACACTGAATAAAACATTGGAAAGAAATTGAATATTTTTATTTTGGATGTTTACTGATTCTTTTTAATTGTGAGCTTGCAAGTTCTGATCGGTCGATATATTGTAATATTGATATTATAATTCGTATTATTTATTCTTTATAACTAGTTAACCAGTGTATTAAGAGGATTGCTGAAATTTTTATAAGCCTGTGGTTTTCTTAAGCTTCCTCGTCATTATTGTACTTCTCTTATATTTCCAATAATTGTTATAAATGCCTCCTAGAGGGAGTCCAAATTGAAATAAGCTTCTAGTTCCTATTTTGCACTTCCTCCCCGCAAATAACTCACCCATATACATATTATCTATTTTTACATTTGTGTGAATGTGGCAAAAAATAAATCATTTGCAACATGCAGTCAGCACTCAGTACCTCAATAGCTAACTACCAAACCTACACAGGCAAAAGCCTGCATGTCGGGAAATTCTTGGCTATTTTGAGGAAGGTTGGGAAGACCAACCTCTCTCCCAAGCCTCTCTCTCCAGTAAGCCCCGCCCCAAACGTGCCAGAAATATCTGTGCCTTCCCCCCCCATTTAAAGATAATTTATAGTATATGTTTTGTATCGTTTCTAGGACTATTACCTAGAACTGATACCTGTAACAAAAAGAGAGAAATTTCTTATTCCTGTAAAAGCTATTGGTGAACGTGCTGTGATAGACTTCCCCGATTCCAGTCAACTTTGGCAGCTGTCCTATTAAAGATATGACGACCAAGACTTTGTTTGTGAGAAATATTAGCAAAAGAGAAGCTAAGTTTTCTCTTTCTTTGAAAAGGTAAAGAAAACCATAATGTAATGATCTTCGATATGCTAATCAATATGCTATTTCGGTAATTTGGAAATAGCATATTGATTAGTTCTAAAGATAGCTACTCTGTGTCATGAATAATTGACCGTTTTTATAGTATAGAGAGGCATTCTCCGTCTGGAAGAACTTGGCCAAGCATTTATAGTTTGTGTCGTTATGCGTCTTCAGTATAAAGACGGGCACAAGACGCATTTATGCGTTTTGACGAATTATTTCTGATGATAGTTCGTCAAGACGTATAATGCATCTTGTGTCCGTCTTTATACAGAAGACGCACAACAAAGATAGCTTACTCGTCCGAGCTTGCGCTTACACTAAAACTTTGATCAACTATCGTACGCGGTGACAGCAACTGTGGTCAAGTCACCACCTCCAACATACACCCCACATAAAAGACTAGCTTATAAATATAAAAGTATGCGAGCTAAGCTGTACGCTATTACATTAGCGGTAAGCAAATCAGGAAGGGATGGAGTCAGTAGCGAACCTGCCACGAAGCTGGCAGACATGCATGATGAATATAACGTGAGACGTGTTGTTCCAACTAAACTTCCTCCATCCCGACTTTGTTTACACGTCAACCCGTCAAGACGGGGAATTAACAAATACACAGCAAAAGAACAGCTAGGATCTAGGAACCAAACTAGTCCGAGCTTCCACACAAAATAAAAGTAGATACGTACAGGCCACGATCCCCAGGCTAGTCCAGTCGTTAACAACCTTTTTGTACAAACTCAGTTAAATCAAGTTTGGGCAATGTCGTTAAAGTACAATGTGTTCAGTCTTTCTGTCGTGCTAAACAATTTAAAGTCAAAGGGGAAAATTCATGGTTTGAGCAATGTCGTAAAACAATGACTTTCGCTATTCAATTCCAATTAGTGATATTCAAATTACACGCGGTTAAGTTGTAACACTAACCCACCAACCATGAAATTAAGCGTTGAAACCAAGACAGTTTTATTTCATAGTTTGCCAAATCAAATTGTTTTAAATCGTCTACACATATTCGAATGGCTTCTCGCACTGTTTCAGTGTCACAAAAATCGCTCACTTTGTAAACTAAAGCGAAGCAAGCCATAATTCTACCAGAATTTACAGGCTTTGTCTTTTCATATACTTGACATAAATTTTCAAACACATTATCTCTTCCAATACTACATATCATGGAGTTATATGTATGTTCATGCTTTTCTAAAAGCAGTGTTATATAAAACCGTAAAGTATCCTTCGTTAATTCGATCTCATTTTCCCTTAAATTATCCAGCATTAGCTGTTCTGCCATCTTGAAACAAAATGTCGAACTATCGGGAACCTCTCGTTGTTTCAACATAATCGGAATGAATCTAATTTTAAATGCTCATTAATATGCATAACTCGTACTCGGAATTGTTCGAATTATCTTCGGAAATGAATCTAATTATAAACCTCATTAATATTCAGATCATTAACATAACTAATGAATTATGCCCCTGTATAATTAAAATTCATGCATAAAATGGGGATATATAAGCCCGAGATATAACTACTGATAGTCAAACGTTGTGTATTAAACGTACGCTCGAAATCTATGTAATGGTCAAGTGGATCAAATGTGAAACATTATTGTTGACATTAGGGCTGACAAGAAAACGTCCTCGTCTGTACCGGTCTTTAAATTATCGAGGATAAATTATGAAGGAAATATAGTTCACTGTGAACATGTGAGACTAACTTGTCAAGGAAAACTTGCTCGTCTGTATGGAGCGTTGTCAATTACACTGTAATAAAATCTGTCAACACACTAATTCGTATCATATGTGTTGTCAGGTTGCTCGCTTGATAAATGTGACAGAAACAGATTCTCCATATTTCAAAGTGATCAGTCCATTAGATGTTGGCAACAAGGTTGCTCCAGGCGTGGACAAAATGTTTATGTTGCAGTTTACTGCTGACCAGAAAAAGGTACAGTTTAAAATAAGGGTTCTATTATGTCATTTACCAGTTTTTGTGCCGGTTCAACAATAAATTGTCAAAGTTATAGAGTTGCATGAAAGAACTGCGGGTATGTGGGTACCACCCGTGAAGAAAGGTTTACTGGCATTGAGGTATAGGTTGCAAGTGAAACACTGAATAAAACATTGGAAAGAAATTGAATATTTTTATTTTGGATGTTTACTGATTCTTTTAATTGTGAGCTTGCAAGTTCTGATCGGTCGATATATTGTAATATTGATATTATAATTCGTATTATTTATTCTTTATAACTAGTTAACCAGTGTATTAAGAGGATTGCTGAAATTTTTATAAGCCTGTGGTTTTCTTAAGCTTCCTCGTCATTATTGTACTTCTCTTATATTTCCAATAATTGTTATAAATGCCTCCTAGAGGGAGTCCAAATTGAAATAAGCTTCTAGTTCCTATTTTGCACTTCCTCCCCGCAAATAACTCACCCATATAAATATTATCTATTTTTACATTTGTGTGAATGTGGCAAAAAATAAATCATTTGCAACATGCAGTCAGCACTCAGTACCTCAATAGCTAACTACCAAACCTACACAGGCAAAAGCCTGCATGTCGGGAAATTCTTGGCTATTTTGAGGAAGGTTGGGAAGACCAACCTCTCTCCCAAGCCTCTCTCTCCAGTAAGCCCCGCCCCAAACGTGCCAGAAATATCTGTGCCTTCCCCCCCCATTTAAAGATAATTTATAGTATATGTTTTGTATCGTTTCTAGGACTATTACCTAGAACTGATACCTGTAACAAAAAGAGAGAAATTTCTTATTCCTGTAAAAGCTATTGGTGAACGTGCTGTGATAGACTTCCCCGATTCCAGTCAACTTTGGCAGCTGTCCTATTAAAGATATGACGACCAAGACTTTGTTTGTGAGAAATATTAGCAAAAGAGAAGCTAAGTTTTCTCTTTCTTTGAAAAGGTAAAGAAAACCATAATGTAATGATCTTCGATATGCTAATCAATATGCTATTTCGGTAATTTGGAAATAGCATATTGATTAGTTCTAAATATAGCTACTCTGTGTCATGAATAATTGACCGTTTTTATAGTATAGAGAGGCATTCTCCGTCTGGAAGAACTTGGCCAAGCATTTATAGTTTGTGTCGTTATGCGTCTTCAGTATAAAGACGGGCACAAGACGCATTTATGCGTTTTGACGAATTATTTCTGATGATAGTTCGTCAAGACGTATAATGCATCTTGTGTCCGTCTTTATACAGAAGACGCACAACAAAGATAGCTTACTCGTCCGAGCTTGCGCTTACACTAAAACTTTGATCAACTATCGTACGCGGTGACAGCAACTGTGGTCAAGTCACCACCTCCAACATACACCCCACATAAAAGACTAGCTTATAAATATAAAAGTATGCGAGCTAAGCTGTACGCTATTACATTAGCGGTAAGCAAATCAGGAAGGGATGGAGTCAGTAGCGAACCTGCCACGAAGCTGGCAGACATGCATGATGAATATAACGTGAGACGTGTTGTTCCAACTAAACTTCCTCCATCCCGACTTTGTTTACACGTCAACCCGTCAAGACGGGGAATTAACAAATACACAGCAAAAGAACAGCTAGGATCTAGGAACCAAACTAGTCCGAGCTTCCACACAAAATAAAAGTAGATACGTACAGGCCACGATCCCCAGGCTAGTCCAGTCGTTAACAACCTTTTTGTACAAACTCAGTTAAATCAAGTTTGGGCAATGTCGTTAAAGTACAATGTGTTCAGTCTTTCTGTCGTGCTAAACAATTTAAAGTCAAAGGGGAAAATTCATGGTTTGAGCAATGTCGTAAAACAATGACTTTCGCTATTCAATTCCAATTAGTGATATTCAAATTACACGCGGTTAAGTTGTAACACTAACCCACCAACCATGAAATTAAGCGTTGAAACCAAGACAGTTTTATTTCATAGTTTGCCAAATCAAATTGTTTTAAATCGTCTACACATATTCGAATGGCTTCTCGCACTGTTTCAGTGTCACAAAAATCGCTCACTTTGTAAACTAAAGCGAAGCAAGCCATAATTCTACCAGAATTTACAGGCTTTGTCTTTTCATATACTTGACATAAATTTTCAAACACATTATCTCTTCCAATACTACATATCATGGAGTTATATGTATGTTCATGCTTTTCTAAAAGCAGTGTTATATAAAACCGTAAAGTATCCTTCGTTAATTCGATCTCATTTTCCCTTAAATTATCCAGCATTAGCTGTTCTGCCATCTTGAAACAAAATGTCGAACTATCGGGAACCTCTCGTTGTTTCAACATAATCGGAATGAATCTAATTTTAAATGCTCATTAATATGCATAACTCGTACTCGGAATTGTTCGAATTAAATCTAATTATAAACCTCATTAATATTCAGATCATTAACATAACTCATGAATTATGCCCCTGTATAATTAAAATTCATGCATAGAATGGGGAAATATATAAGCCCGAGATATAACTACTGATAGTCAAACGTTGTGTATTAAACGTACACTCGAAATCTATGTAATGGTCAAGTGGATCAAATGTGAAACATTATTGTTGACATTAGGGCTGACAAGAAAACGTCCTCGTCTGTACCGGTCTTTAAATTATCGAGGATAAATTATGAAGGAAATATAGTTCACTGTGAACATGTGAGACTAACTTGTCAAGGAAAACTTGCTCGTCTGTATGGAGCGTTGTCAATTACACTGTAATAAAATCTGTCAACACACTAATTCGTATCATATGTGTTGTCAGGTTGCTCGCTTGATAAATGTGACAGAAACAGATTCTCCATATTTCAAAGTGATCAGTCCATTAGATGTTGGCAACAAGGTTGCTCCAGGCGTGGACAAAATGTTTATGTTGCAGTTTACTGCTGACCAGAAAAAGGTACAGTTTAAAATAAGGGTTCTATTATGTCATTTACCAGTTTTTGTGCCGGTTCAACAATAAATTGTCAAAGTTATAGAGTTGCATGAAAGAACTGCGGGTATGTGGGTACCACCCGTGAAGAAAGGTTTACTGGCATTGAGGTATAGGTTGCAAGTGAAACACTGAATAAAACATTGGAAAGAAATTGAATATTTTTATTTTGGATGTTTACTGATTCTTTTTAATTGTGAGCTTGCAAGTTCTGATCGGTCGATATATTGTAATATTGATATTATAATTCGTATTATTTATTCTTTATAACTAGTTAACCAGTGTATTAAGAGGATTGCTGAAATTTTTATTGCTGAAATTTTTCTGTGGTTTTCTTAAGCTTCCTTGTCATTATTGTACTTCTCTTATATTTCCAATAATTGTTATAAATGCCTCCTAGAGGGAGTCCAAATTCAAATAAGCTTCTAGTTCCTATTTTGCACTTCCTCCCCGCAAATAACTCACCCATATAAATATTATCTATTTTTACATTTGTGTGAATGTGGCAAAAAATAAATCATTTGCAACATGCAGTCAGCACTCAGTACCTCAATAGCTAACTACCAAACCTACACAGGCAAAAGCCTGCATGTCGGGAAATTCTTGGCTATTTTGAGGAAGGTTGGGAAGACCAACCTCTCTCCCAAGCCTCTCTCTCCAGTAAGCCCCGCCCCAAACGTGCCAGAAATATCTGTGCCTTCCCCCCCATTTAAAGATAATTTATAGTATATGTTTTGTATCGTTTCTAGGACTATTACCTAGAACTGATACCTGTAACAAAAAGAGAGAAATTTCTTATTCCTGTAAAAGCTATTGGTGAACGTGCTGTGATAGACTTCCCCGATTCCAGTCAACTTTGGCAGCTGTCCTATTAAAGATATGACGACCAAGACTTTGTTTGTGAGAAATATTAGCAAAAGAGAAGCTAAGTTTTCTCTTTCTTTGAAAAGGTAAAGAAAACCATAATGTAATGATCTTCGATATGCTAATCAATATGCTATTTCGGTAATTTGGAAATAGCATATTGATTAGTTCTAAAGATAGCTACTCTGTGTCATGAATAATTGACCGTTTTTATAGTATAGAGAGGCATTCTCCGTCTGGAAGAACTTGGCCAAGACAGGTCTTTGTGCTATTTGCGAGACAGGTCTTTGGCTATTTGCGAAGCTTGTCAGTTGAGCAGTCTGAAGCGCTATCGGTTCTGGAATTAGAAATGTGAGATAAATCCACCACTGAAGAGCTATAATAGAAAACGTAGCCATACCAAGCTGTTTTCCATTCTTGAAAATTTAAATTTCTCAAACACAAGAAATAAAAGAAGGCTAGACTAGAGATCAAATAATCTATAATATTATATTATATTAAAGCAAACCATAGACGCACTCACGCACGCAGAGTTGTCACGCTTGTGCCGTGCGTTATTGTAATAATCGCCACGAAATTTCAGCCACACAGTACAGTCCATACTCATACTGGGTCTCTGCTGGGCTGTGATCTGGTCATCACTTTAAAATGGCAAAGCAATTCCTTTTTCAACTCAGTAAAATTATGTTTTGCCTTCTTGATGAAGCAATAATATACAAGTCAACACAGTAAAAGAAAAGCTTCCGTCCCTTAAGCTACGTCACACAAGTGTCGCGCCAGGCCTTTTCCTGTCCTTTTCCTGCCCGCGACTTTTTTTCAAAAATAGCCCATTTTGCCATGTTTAAAGTCGTTTATCTCACAAACGAAAAGCGAAAACCAAAAACTGTAAATGAACTTATTAACTAACTTTTTGTCCTCTATTAAATATCAAAAATTATTTTTTTGTGATATAAGCACTTTAATGGTTATCTGGTTATGTGGTTATGTGGTTATCTGGTTTAATGGTTATGCGGTTTAATGGTTATGTGGTTATGTGGTTGCATGGTTATGTAGTTATATGGTAATATGGTTATGTGGTTATGTGGTTATGTGGTTACATGGTTATGTCGTTATGTGGTTATATGGTTTAATGGTTTAATGGTTATGTGGTTTGATGGTTATCTGATTATGTGGTTATATGGTTGTATGGTTATGTGGTTATGTGGTTATGTCGTTTTGTGGTTTGGTGGTTATATGGTTATGTGGCTATGTGCTTATCTGGATATGTGGTGATGTGGTTATGTGGTTATGTTGTTATGTGGTTATGTTGTTATGTGGTTATGTGGATACATGTTTATGTGGTTATATGCATGGTTATATGCATGGTTATATGGTTATGTGGTTATATGGTTATATATTTATATGGTTTAATGGTTATATGGTTATCGGAATATGCGGTAATGTGGTTATGTTGTTATGTGGTTATGTGGTTATGTTGTTACATGGTTATGTGGTTTAATGGTTATCTGGTTATGTGGTTATATGGTTATATGGTCTAATGGTTATATGGTTATCTGGTTATATGGTTTAATGTTATATGGTTTAATGCTTTAATGGTTATATGGCTATTTGGTTATATGGTTATTTGGTTATGATTATATACTTATATGGTTATATGGTTATTTCGTTATATGGTTATATGGTTTTATGATTTTATGGTTATATGGTTATATGGTTGTATGGTTATATCCTTATATGGTTGTATGTTTATATGGCAATATAGTTATATGGTTTAATGGTTTAATGGTTATGTGGTTGTGTGGTTACATGGTTATGTGGTTATATGGTTTAATGGTTATGTGGTTATGTGGTTTTGTGGTTATATGGTTAAGTGGTTATGTGGTTATATGGTTATGGGCTTATGTGGTTATGTGGTTATATGGTTATATGGTTTAATGGTTTTCTGATTATGTGGTTTAATGGTTATGTGGTGATGTGGTTATGTGGTTATGTGGTTACATGGTTATATGGTTATATGGTTATATGGTTATGTGGTTATATAGTTATATGGTTTAATGGTTATGTGGTTTTGTGTTTGTGTGGTTATATGGTTATATGGTTATATGGTTGTATGGTTGTATGGTTATATCGTTATATGGTTGTATGGTTATATGGTTATATAGTCATATGGTTTAATGGTTTAATGGTTATGTGGTTACTTGGTTATGTCGTTATATGGTTATGTGGCTATATGGTTTAATAGTTATGTGTTTTAATGGTTATCTGGTTACGTGGTTATATGGTTGTATGGTTATGTGGTTATGTGGTTGCATGGTTATGTCGTTATATGGTAATATGATTATATGGTTATGTAGTTATGCGGTTACATGGTTATGTCGTTATGTGGTTATATGGTTTAATGGTTTAATGGTTTAATGGTTATGTGGTTTAATGGTTACCTGATTATGTGGTTATATGGTTATGGTTATGTGGTTATGTGGTTATATGGTTATATGGTTATGTGGTTATGTGGTTATGCGGTTATGTTGTTATGTGGTTATGTTGTTATGTGGTTATGTGGTTATGTGGTTATGTGGTTATGTGGTTACATGGTTATGTGGTTATATGGTTTAATGGTTATGTGGTTATGTGGTTTTGTGGTTTTGTGGTTTTGTGGTTATATGGTTATATGGTTAGGTGGTTATGTGGTTATATGGTTTAATGGTTTTCTGATTATGTGGTTTCATGGTTATATGGTTATGTGGTGATGTGGTTATGTCGTTATATTGTTATGTGGCTATATGGTTTAATGGTTATGTGTTTTAATGGTTATCTGGTTACGTGGTTATATGGTTGAATGGTTATGTGGTTATGTGGTTATGTGGTTATGTGGTTATGTGGTTGTGTGGTTGTGTGGTTATGTGGTTATGTGGTTATGTGTTTATCTGGTTATGTGCTTATCTGGATATGTGGTTATGTGGTTATTTGGTTATGTGGTTGCATGGTTATGTCGTTATATGGTTATATGGTTATATCGTTATATGGTTATGCGGTTATATGGTTGTATGGTTATGTGATTATGTGGTTACATGTTTATGTCGTTATATGGTTATGTGGTTATATGGTTTAATGGTTATGTGGTTTAATGGTTATCTGGTTATGTGGTTACGTGGTTATGTGGTTATGTGGTTATGTGGTTATCTGGTTATCTGGTTTAATGGTTATGCGGTTTAATTGTTATGTGGTTATGTGGTTGCATGGTTATGTCGTTATATGGTAATATGGTTATATGGTTATGTGGTTATGTGGTTATGTGGTTACATGGTTATGTCGTTATGTGGTTATATGGTTTAATGGTTATGTGGTTTGATGGTTATCTGATTATGTGGTTATATGGTTATATGGTTGTATGGTTATGTGGTTATGTGGATATATGGTTATGTGGTTATGTGGTTATGTCGTTGTGTGGTTTTGTGGTTTGGTGGTTATGTGGCTATGTGCTTATCTGGATATGTGGTTATGTGGTTATGTGGTTATGTTGTTATGTGGTTACATGTTTATGTGGTTATATGGTTATATGGTTATGTGGTTATATGGTTATGTGGTTATATGGTTTTATATTTATATGGTTATATATTTATATGGTTTAATGGTTATATGGTTATCGGAATATGTGGTAATGTGGTTATGTTGTTATGTCGTTATGTGGTTATGTTGTTACATGGTTATGTGGTTATGTGGTTATATGGTTATGTGGTTATATGGTTATGTGGTTATTTGGTTTTATGGTTATATGGTTATGTGGTTATGTGGTTATGTGGTTATATAGTTCAATGGTTATATGTTCATGTGGTTATATGTTTATATGGTCTAATGGTTATATGGTTATCTGGTTATATGGTTTAATGGTTATATGGTTTAATGGTTATATGGCTATTTGGTTATATGGTTATTTGGTTATGATTATATAGTTATATGGTTATATGGTTATTTCGTTATATGGTTATATGGTTTTATGATTATATGGTTATATGGTTATATGGTTATATGGTTTAATTGTTTAATGGTTTATGTTTTTATGTGGTTATGTGATTATGTGGTTATGTGGCTATGTGGTTATGTGCATGGGTACATCGTTATGTGGTTATATGATTATATGGTTGTATGGTTATATCCTTATATGGTTGTATGGTTATATGGTTATATAGTTATATGGTTTAATGGTTTAATGGTTATGTGGTTATGTTGTTACATGGTTTTTTGGTTATATGGTTTAATGGTTATGTGGTTTTGTGGTTATATGGTTATAAGGTTAGGGGGTTGTGTGGTTATATGGTTATGGGCTTATGTGGTTATGTGGTTATATGGTTATATGGTTTAATGGTTTTCTGATTATGTGGTTTAATGGTTATATGGTTATGTGGTTATGTGGTTATATGGTTATATGGTTATATGGTTATGTGGTTATATGGTTATGCCCTTATATGGTTATATGGTTTAATGGTTATTTTGTTTAGTGTTTGTGTGGTTATATGGTTATATGGTTTTATGGTTGTATGGCTATATCGTTATATGGTTGTATGGCTATATGGTTATATAGTTATATGGTTTAATGGTTATGTGGTTATGTGGTTACTTGGTTATGTCGTTATATGGTTATGTGGCTATATGGTTTAATGGTTATGTGTTTTAATGGTTATCTGGTTACGTGGTTATATGGTTGTATGGTTATGTGGTTGCATGGTTATGTCGTTATATGGTAATATGGTTATGTGGTTATGTGGTTACATGGTTATGTCGTTATGTGGTTATATGGTTTAATGGTTTAATCAGAATCAGAATCATTTATTTTGACACGTATTAAAAAAAAGATTACATTCAACAAAATAAGTACAGTTACCAAACAAAACCACTTATTAAAATTACTATAATAAACAAACGTGTACAGTGATCAAAGTAGCAAAATGCTTTCGAGTTGATCACTGCATGTATGTTTCACATTATTAAGTAGTACAGGACGGCGGCATAACAGAACTGTGTAAATATTTATGTTTGCGAATTAATAAGAAATTGACTGTACCTTTTCTTAAAAATAGAAACTGAATTTGACTTTTTTATATGATAAGGAATTGTTTCCCAAATTTTTGATGATATAAATCGAAAAATAAAGATTCCGTAATTTGTTCGAGCTTTTTGTCTAATAAAATTTTGTTTTTTAGCGAATCTAGTGGAGTAAGAGTGCTGAGTAGATGCAGTAGAAATAATATTTGTAAATATCGTTGGGACATTATTATCTTCATTTATAATTTTATATGTAAACATGGCTATCTTCAATTTAAAAACATTGTCTAACTTTAGTATCGAGAGTAGGTTCATGTATAATGTTGCACTTTCTTTTTTAGATGCAAAAAACATATTCTTTACACATTTATTTTGGCATGTTCGCACTTTATTAAGCTTTGTAATATAGGTATTACCCCCAGCTCATCAGCCCATAATTGATGTATGGGTAAATTAGAGTGTAGTATAGATGTTTAAGCATTTTCAAATCTATATAATATCTAAGTTTATTAATTATTCCAGTGTTTTTAGCAATTTTACTATTTACGTGTTTAATCTGATACTCCCAATTTAGATTATTATCAATATATATACCAAGATATTTAATAAAGTCTCTTTTTAAAATATTTTTAATTCTTATATCTCTAACTTAATTTGGATTAGTAATCAACATAAAATTTGTCTTTTCCAAATTAATTGAAAGCTTATTTGTAGCACAGTAACGAAAGATTTTTTCAATTTCTATATTCATAACACTTTCAACATCTTCAATAGTTGTGTTTGAGTAAAATACATTTGTGTCATCTGCGAATATTCGAAATGAAAGTTTGCTGGAACAGCTAGGCATGTCATTTATATATATCAAGAATAATAATGGTCCAAGTGTTGAACCCTGAGGAACTCCACAAGTCATTGTAAGCATTTCTGAGTCACTGTTCCCAATCCGTACATACTGTTTCCTATTCGTTAAATAACTCTTAAACCAATTCAGCTGGGTCCCACGTATTCCATATTTATCAAGTTTGGATAAGAGAATTTCATGATTGACAGTATCAAAGGCTTTTGAAAAGTCCAAGAATAGTCCACACGTTATTTCCTTCTTATCAATTGCAGTTTTTAAAGTATCTGTAATTTCAAGTATCGCTTGTTCTGTCGAGTGACCTTTTCTAAATTCAAATTGATATTCAGAGAATATATTATTCTTAACAAGATATAATTCAAGTTGATTGTAAACAATTCTTTCTAGTATTTTCGAAAAAGCTGACAGGACTGATATAGGTCGATAGTTATTCGGATTTGTAACTGTACCAGATTTATATATGGGTGTAACTCGTGAAATTTTTTTAGAATATCTGGAACAATACCTGAGTTAAATACAGGCGAAATTATTGGGGCTATCGTTTTTATCATTGTATTAGGAATATCAAAACATGCTTTGTTACCATCAAGTGTTAAAAACAGATTTAGTACTTGAGTTTCTGTGATAGATGACATGACAAAGCTAGATACAGGAGAATTACTAATGTAACTTGTTGGATTTTCATTAGTACTGGTTATTGTGTTAGCCAGGTTTGGACCTACATTAATAAAATGTTGATTAAACTGATTTGCTATATCATATTCAGAAGAAAATTCCGTACCATTATTAATTAATCGCGATGGGTTATGTTGGCCTTTTTGTTTACGTCGTATGAGCGAGCCTATAAGCTTCCAAGTATTTTTCAAATGATTTCTGTGTTTCTCAAATTGGGTATTATAATAATTCTTTTTGAGTGTATTTTTTAAGTTATTTAGTTTATTAGAATACGATTTATACATTTGAATTTTTGCTTTGTTATTACTATAGAAATGAGTGCGATACATTTTTTGTTTTGTTTTAATCGATTTTAAAATTCCAGAGGTGATCCATGGTTTATTAAGTTGTCTCAATTTACTTTGTGATGCTTCTTTTATCGGAGCATGTTTGTTTGTTACTTCATTTATAACATTAATTACATCCTGTGTGGTTTTATTTAAATTAGTATTTAAATTACAACATTTATTATTCCAATCAACTTGTCTCATATCATTTAAATACAACTCTGTATTAAAGCTTTCAAAATTTCTATAAAACCTCTTTTCCTTATTTCGTTTTATGGCAGTATTTATTACACAAAATATAGGAAGATGATCGGAGATATCATATAATGCTATTCCCGATATTATTTGAGAAGTAAGCGTATTAGTATAGATATGATCAATTAGCGTTTTTGTGTGATTTGTTATTCTTGTGGGTTTAGTAATAAGGGGAGTGGTATTGTTAATATGCAACATATCTAAATATTTTTCAGTAGGTTGATGGTTCAAATATTGGAGGAAGTCAATATTTATATCCCCCAATATATAAAATTGATATTTGCATTGATTTAAGTGCTTAAGCAGTTCATTTAGTTGGTCTGTAAATGTTTCAATATTCGCTTTTGGATGTCTATATATGCACCCTATGATGACGTTTTTTTCTGATAACCAGGCTCAATTTCTACCCAGCATGATTCAACAAGATCAATAGAAAACTTAATGTCCGGTCTTTCAATTACTTTTAAACTATTGCAAACATAAATACCGGCTCCACCTGCCGCAGTCGTCGAGTCTACATGATAGAAACTATAGCCCGATATATCAATATTTGCAACAGTATTATTATTTAATTTAGTTTCAGTAATCGCTACGATATCTGGTTTTACTGAAAGCGAGTACATTACATCACTTAACAAAGTTAAATTCTTTGGAAGACTTCTTATATTACAATGAAATAGAGAAAGCGATTTAGGACCTTTCAGCTTAAGAATCTTATCAACTTTTTCACTCTCATAATAATCAGAGCATATATTACCCAACATATGGTCCGGATCACTTTCGTCTAATTTATCTGGGTTTGGTAACAATTTATATAAATCAATATTAGAATCCACACATCTACAATCAATACTGAGTAATGAATTAAATTCCATATCATTTAAATTATGAAAAGGTAATTCAGCATGTAAATTACCCATATAAACACTAGTTATTTGCATAGGTGGCATAATTAAACTTATTTCCATGCAAACAAGCCGCAAGCATAATACGAAAGAGAGCACACATTGTTATTAAAAAGATTCATTCAGGAAAGCGTCAAAGTCTTTAGCATGGACAAAACTAAAAACACGGGAAGCATCCTCTTCCCTTAACATAATTTTTCCATTTATTGTCCAGATATATTTCCATTTTTCAGATCTCTTAAATTCATTAATGCGTCCAAACAGTTTTCGCCTACGTGCAGTCAGTGATTCATTTATATAAATATTATTAGATCCCTGATTGTTATTTTCATACTCATGCTTAAGCAGTGGCAAATCATTTGATTTCTTCCCAACCAATTTACTCCGTTTTTTGTAGAATAAATCTTTAGTGTCCCGATGCACAAACTTAACAATAAGTTTGTCCTTTACCCTCCGAGTTGGGGGAAGCCGGTGTGCAGTAGAAATTTGATGATCTGCGATTTCAATTCCCATGAGCTGACCAATCTCCATTATAATTTCCTTTGTGTTATCATCTGGCAGCATTGCGACGCCGGTAACCTCTACACAATCGCGACGAATATATACTGCTGTATATCATCTTGCTCGTCGACTAAATCATCTATAGACTTCATTTTATCTTCCACAGTTTTCAGACAGTTTGACATGTCCATGACATCGCGCTTTGTTATTTGAAGAGAATTAGTAAAGTTGTCGTACTCTTTCGACAAGAAGTTTGCGAGGCTTCGATTTCAATGCACTTAGCGGTTACGGCTGAAATTTCGTCTCTGCCCAAAGTTCTCTTAATGTATCTGCTGTTAAATAACTAGATTTAGCAGTTTTAGGAGGCATTATTCACAGAGCCTAAAATGCATGTCCGTCTCGTGGTTATGTGGTTTAATGGTTACCTGATTATGTGGTTATATGGTTATATGGTTGTATGGTTATGTGGTTATGTGGTTATATGGTTATGTGGTTATGTGGTTATGCGGTTATGCGGTTATGTTGTTATGTGGTTATGTGGTTATGTGGTTACATGGTTATGTGGTTATATGGTTTAATGGTTATGTGGTTATGTGGTTTTGTGGTTATATGGTTATATGGTTAGGTGGTTATGTGGTTATATGGTTTAATGGTTTTCTGATTATGTGGTTTAAAGGATATATGGTTATGTGGTTATATGGTTATATGGTTATGTGGTTATGGTTATGTGGTTATGTGGTTATATGGTTATGTGGTTATGTGGTTGTGTGGTTGTGTGGTTTTGTGGTTATGTGGTTATGTGGTTATGTGCTTATCTGGATATGTGGTTATGTGGTGATGTGGTTATTTGGTTATGTGGTTGCATGGTTATGTCGTTATATGGTTATATGGTTATATCGTTATATGGTTATGCGGTTATATGGTTGTATGGTTATATGGTTATGTGGTTATGTGGTTACATGGTTATGTCGTTATATGGTTATATGGTTTAATGGTTATGTGGTTTAATGGTTATCTGGTTATGTGGTTATGTGGTTATGTGGTTATGTGGTTCAATGGTTATGCGGTGTAATGGTTATGCGGTTGCATGGTTATGTCGTTATATGGTAATATGGTTATATGGTTATGTGGTTATGTGGTTACATGGTTATGTCGTTATGTCGTTATGTGGTTATATGGTTTAATGGTTTAATGGTTATGTGGTTTGATGGTTATCTGATTATGTGGTTATATGGTTATATGGTTATGTGGTTATGTGGATATATGGTTATGTGGTTATGTGGTTATGTCGTTGTGTGGTTTTGTGGTTATGTGGCTATGTGCTTATCTGGATATGTGGTTATGTGGTTATGTTGTTATGTGGTTACATGTTTATGTGGTTATATGGTTATATGGTTATGTGGTTATATGGTTATATATTTATATGGTTATATATTTATATGGTTATATATTTATATGGTTTAATGGTTATATGGTTATCGGAATATGCGGTAACGTGGTTATGTTGTTATGTCGTTATGTGGTTATGTTGTTACATGGCTATGTGGTTTAATGGTTATGTGGTTATATGGTTATGTGGTTATGTGGTTATTTGGTTATATGGTTTTGTGGTTATATGGTTATATGGTTAGGTGGTTATGTGGTTATATGGTTTAATGGTTTTCTGATTATGTGGTTTAATGGTTATATGGTTATGTGGTGATGTGGTTATGTCGTTATATTGTTATGTGGCTATATGGTTTAATGGTTATGTGTTTTAATGGTTATCTGTTTACGTGGTTATATGGTTGTATGGTTATGTGGTTATGTGGTTATATGGTTATATGGTTATGTGGTTATGCGGTTATGTGGTTGTGTGGTTATGTGGTTGTGTGGTTTTGTGGTTATGCTGTTATGTGGTTATGTGGTTATGTGCTTATTTGGATATGTGGTTATGTGGTGATGTGGTTATTTGGTTATGTGGTTGCATGGTTATGTCGTTATATGGTTATATGGTTATATCGTTATATGGTTATGCGGTTATATGGTTGTATGGTTATATGGTTATGTGGTTGTGTGGTTACATGGTTATGTCGTTATATGGTTATATGGTTTAATGGTTATGTGGTTTAATGGTTATCTGGTTATGTGGTTATGTGGTTATGTGGTTATCTGGTTTAATGGTTATGCGGTTTAATGGTTATGCGGTTGCATGGTTATGTCGTTATATGGTAATATGGTTATATTGTTATGTGGTTATGTGGTTATATGGTTTAATGGTTATGTGGTTTGATGGTTATCTGATTATGTGGTTATATGGTTATATGGTTGTATGGTTATGTGGTTATGTGGATATATGGTTATGTGGTTATGTGGTTATGTGGTTATGTCGTTGTGTGGTTTTGTGGTTATGTGGCTATGTGCTTATCTGGATATGTGGTTATGTGGTTATGTTGTTATGTGGTTACATGTTTATGTGGTTATATGGTTATGTGGTTATATGGTTATATATTTATATGGTTATATATTTATATGGTTTAATGGTTATATGGTTATCGGAATATGCGGTAACGTGGTTATGTTGTTATGTCGTTATGTGGTTATGTTGTTACATGGTTATGTGGTTTAATGGTTATGTGGTTATGTGGTTATATGGTTATGTGGTTATATGGTTATGTGGTTATTTGGTTATATGGTTATGTGGTTATATAGTTCAATGTTATGGTTATATGGTTATATGGTTATATGGTTATATGGTTATATGTTTATATGGTTATATGGTTTAATGGTTTAATGGTTTATGTTTTTATGTGGTTATGTGGTTATGTGATTATGTGGCTATGTGGTTATGTGGGTACATCGTTATATGGTTACATGATTATATGGTTGTATGGTTATATCCTTATATGGTTGTATGGTTATATGGTTATATAGTTATATGGTTTAATGGTTATGTGGCTATGTGGTTATGTTGTTACATGGTTTTTCGGTTATATGGTTTAATGGTTATGTGGTTTTGTAGTTATGTGGTTATGTGGTTGTGTGGTTTTCTGGTTATGTGGTTATGTGGTTATGTGGTTGTATGGTTATATCCTTATATGGTTGTATGATTATATGGTTGTATAGTTATATGGTTTAATGGTTATGTGGTTACATGTAACGTTATGTGGTTATATGGTTTAATGGTTATGCGGTTATGTGGTTATGTGGTTATATGGTTTTGTGGTCATATGGTTATATGGTTAGGTGGTTAAGTGGTTATATGGTTATGGGCTTATGTGGTTATGTGGTTATATGGTTATATCGTTTAATGGTTTTCTGATTATATGGTTTAATGGTTATATGGTTATGTGGTGATGTGGTTATGTGGTTATGTCGTTGTGTGGTTTTGTGGTTTGGTGGTTATGTGGTTATGTGGCTATGTGCTTATCTGGATATGTGGTATGTGGTTATGTGGTTATGTGGTTATGTGGTTACATGTTTATGTGGTTATATGGTTATATGGTTATGTGGTTATATGGTTATTTGGTTATATGGTTATATATTTATATGGTTTAATGGTTATATGTTTATCGGAATATGCGGTAATGTGGTTATGTTGTTATGTGCTTATGTTGTTACATGGTTATGTGGTTTAATGGTTATGTGGTTATATGGTTATGTGGTTATGTGGTTATTTGGTTATATGGTTTTATGGTTATGTGGTTATATAGTTCAATGGTTATATGGTTATGTGGTTATATGGTTATTTGGTTATATGGTTATATATTTATATGGTTTAATGGTTATATGTTTATCGGAATATGCGGTAATGTGGTTATGTTGTTATGTGGTTATGTTGTTGCATGGTTATGTGGTTTAATTGTTATGTGGTTATATGGTTATGTGGTTATATGGTTTTATGGTTTTATGGTTATGTGGTTATGTGGTTATGTGGTTATATAGTTCAATGGTTATATGTTCATGTGGTTAAATGTTTATATGGTCTAATGGTTATATGGTTATATGGTTATATGGTTTAATGGTTATATGGTTTAATGGTTTAATGGTTATATGGCTATGTGGTTATATGGTTATTTGGTTATGATTATATAGTTATATGGTTATTTCGTTATATAGTTATATGGTTTTATGATTATATGGTTATATGGTTATATGGTTTAATGGTTTAATGGTTTATGTTTTTATGTGGTTATGTGGTTATGTGGTTATGTGGCTATGTGGTTATGTGGGTACATCGTTATGTGGTTATATGATTATATGGTTGTATGGTTATATCCTTATATGGTTGTATGATTATATGGTTGTATAGTTATATGGTTTAATGGTTTAATGGTTATGTGGTTATGTGGTTATGTGGTTATGTGGTTATGTGGTTATGTGGTTACATGGTTATGTGGTTATATGGTTTAATGGTTATGTGGTTATGTGGTTATATGGTTTTGTGGTTATATGGTTATATGGTTATGGGCTTATGTGGTTATGTGGTTATATGGTTATATCGTTTAATGGTTTTCTGATTATGTGGTTTAGTGGTTATGTGGTGATGTGGTTATGTGGTGATGTGGTTATGTCGTTGTGTGGTTTTGTGGTTTGGTGGTTTGGTGGTTATGTGGTTATGTGGCTATGTGCTTATCTGGATATGTGGTATGTGGTGATGTGGTTATGTTGTTATGTGGTTACATGTTTATGTGGTTATATGGTTATGTGGTTATATGGTTATTTGGTTATATGGTTATATATTTATATGGTTTAATGGTTATATGGTTATCGGGTTATACGGTAATGTGGTTATGTTGTTATGTGGTTATGTGGTTATGTGGTTATGTTGTTACATGGTTATGTGGTTTAATGGTTATGTGGTTATGTGGTTATATGGTTATGTGGTTATATGGTTTTATGGTTATATGGTTATGTGGTTATGTGGTTATATAGTTCAATGGTTATATGTTCATGTGGTTATATGTTTATATGGTCTAATGGTTATGTGGTTATATGGTTATATGGTTTAATGGTTATATGGTTTAATGGTTTAATGGTTATATGGCTATGTGGTTATATGGTTATTTGGTTATGATTATATAGTTATATGGTTATATGGTTATTTCGTTATATGGTTATATGGTTATATGGTTTTATGATTATATGGTTATATGGTTATATGGTTATATGGTTTAATGGTTTAATGGTTTATGTTTTTATGTGGTTATGTGATTATGTGTTTATGTGGCTATGTGGTTATGTGGGTACATCGTTATGTGGTTATATGATTATATGGTTGTATGGTTATATCCTTATATGGTTGTATGGTTATATGGTTATATAGTTATATGGTTTAATGGTTTAATGGTTATGTGGTTATGTGGTTATGTGGTTATGTTGTTACATGGTTTTTTGGTTATGTGGTTTAATGGTTATGTGGTTTTGTGGTTATGTGGATATGTGGTTGTGTGGTTTTGTGTTATGTGGTTATGTGGTTATGTGGTTATGTGGTTGTATGGCTATATCCTTATATGGTTGTATGATTATATGATTGTATAGTTATATGGTTTAATGGTTATGTGGTTATGTGGTTATGTGGTTATGTGGTTACATGGTTATGTGGTTATATGGTTTAATGGTTATGTGGTTATGTGGTTATATGGTTTTGTGGTTAGGTGGTTAGGTGGTTAGGTGGTTATGTGGTTATGTGGTTATGTGGTTATATGGTTATGGGCTTATGTGGTTATGTGGTTATGTGGTTATATGGTTATATCGTTTAATGGTTTTCTGATTATGCGGTTTAATGGTTATATGGTTATGTGGTGATGTGGTTATGTGGTGATGTGGTTATGTGCTTATGTCGTGTGGTTTGGTGGTTATGTGGTTATGTGGCTATGTCCTTATCTGGATATGTGGTATGTGGTTATGTGGTTATGTTGTTATGTGGTTATGTGGTTACATGTTTATGTGGTTATATGGTTATGTGGTTATGTGGTTATATGGTTATTTGGTTATATGGTTATATATTTATATGGTTTAATGGTTACGTGTTTATCGGAATATGCGGTAATGTGGTTATGTTGTTATGTGGTTATGTTGTTACATGGTTATGTGGTTTAATGGTTATGTGGTTATGTGGTTATATGGTTATATGGTTATATGGTTTTATGGTTATATGGTTATGTGGTTATGTGGTTATATAGTTCAATGGTTATGAGGTTATATGGTTATTTGGTTATATGGTTATATATTTATATGGTTTAATGGTTATATGTTTATCGGAATATGCGGTAATGTGGTTATGTTGTCATGTGGTTATGTGGTTATGTGGTTATGTTGTTACATGGTTATATGGTTTAATGGTTATGTGGTTATGTGGTTATATGGTTAGGTGGTTATATGGTTATATGGTTTTATGGTTATATGGTTATGTGGTTATGTGGTTATGTGGTTATATAGTTCAATGGTTATATGTTCATGTGGTTATATGTTTATATGGTCTAATGGTTATATGGTTATATGGTTTAATGGTTATATGGTTTAATGGTTTAATGGTTATATGGCTATGTGGTTATATGGTTATTTGGTTATGATTATATAGTTATATGGTTATATGGTTATTTCGTTATATGGTTATATGGTTTTATGATTATATGGTTATATGGTTTTATGATTATATGGTTATATGGTTATATGGTTTAATGGTTTAATGGTTTATGTTTTTATGTGGTTATGTGGTTATGTGGTTATGTTGTTATGTGGTTATGTGGTTATGTGGTTACATGGTTATCTGGTTATATGGTTTAATGGTTATGTGGTTATGTGGTTTTGTGGTTATATGGTTATATGGTTAGGTGGTTATGTGGTTATATGGTTTAATGGTTTTCTGTTTATGTGGTTTAATGGTTATATGGTTATGTGGTGATGTGGTTATGTCGTTATATTGTTATGTGGCTATATGGTTTAATGGTTATGTGTTTTAATGGTTATCTGGTTACGTGGTTATATGGTTGTATGGTTATGTGGTTATGTGGTTATATGGTTATGTGGTTATGCGGTTATGTGGTTATATGGTTATGTGGTTATGTGGTTGTGTGGTTTTGTGGTTTTGTGGTTTTGTGGTTATGCGGTTATGTGGTTATGTGGTTATGTGCTTATCTGGATATGTGGTTATGTGGTGATGTGGTTATTTGGTTATGTGGTTGCATGGTTATGTCGTTATATGGTTATATGGTTATATCGTTATATCGTTATATGGTTATGCGGTTATATGGTTGTATGGTTATATGGTTATGTGGTTACATGGTTATGTCGTTATATGGTTATATGGTTTAATGGTTATGTGGTTTAATGGTTATCTGGTTATGTGGTTATGTGGTTATGTGGTTATGTGGTTATGTGGTTATGTGGTTATGTGGTTATATGGTTTAATGGTTATGCGGTTGCATGGTTATGTCGTTATATGGTAATATGGTTATATGGTTATGTGGTTATATGGTTTAATGGTTATGTGGTTTGATGGTTATCTGATTATGTGGTTATATGGTTATATGGTTGTATGGTTATGTGGTTATGTGGATATATGGTTATGTGGTTATGTGGTTAAGTGGTTATGTGGTTATGTCGTTGTGTGGTTTTGTGGTTATGTGGCTATGTGCTTATCTGGATATGTGGTTATGTGGTTATGTTGTTATGTGGTTACATGTTTATGTGGTTATATGGTTATGTGGTTATATGGTTATATATTTATATGGTTATATATTTATATGGTTATATATTTATATGGTTTAATGGTTATATGGTTATCGGAATATGCGGTAACGTGGTTATGTTGTTATGTCGTTATGTGGTTATGTTGTTACATGGTTATGTGGTTTAATGGTTATGTGGTTATGTGGTTATATGGTTATGTGGTTATATGGTTATGTGGTTATTTGGTTATATGGTTATGTGGTTATATAGTTCAATGTTATGGTTATATGGTTTAATGGTTTAATGGTTTATGTTTTTATGTGGTTATGTGATTATGTGGTTATGTGGCTATGTGGTTATGTGGGTACATCGTTATGTGGTTACATGATTATATGGTTGTATGGTTATATCCTTATATGGTTGTATGGTTATATGGTTATATAGTTATATGGTTTAATGGTTTAATGGTTATGTGGTTATGTGGTTATGTTGTTACATGGTTTTTTGGTTATATGGTTTAATTGTTATGTGGTTATGTGGTTTTGTGGTTATGTGGTTTTGTGGTTGTGTGGTTTTCTGGTTATGTGGTTATGTGGTTATGTGGTTGTATGGTTATATCCTTATATGGTTGTATGATTATATGGTTGTATAGTTATATGGTTTAATGGTTATGTGGTTATGTGGTTACATGGTTATGTGGTTATATGGTTTAATGGTTATGTGGTTATGTGGTTATATGGTTTTGTGGTTATATGGTTATATGGTTGGGTGGTTAGGTGGTTATGTGGTTATATGGTTATGTGGTTATGTGGTTGTATGGTTATATCCTTATATGGTTGTATGATTATATGGTTGTATAGTTATATGGTTTAATGGTTATGTGGTTATGTGGTTATGTGGTTATGTGGTTACATGGTTATGTGGTTATATGGTTTAATGGTTATGTGGTTATGTGGTTATATGGTTTTGTGGTTATATGGTTATATGGTTAGGTGGTTAGGTGGTTATGTGGTTATATGGTTATGTGGTTATGTGGTTATATGGTTATATCGTTTAATGGTTTTCTGATTATGTGGTTTAATGGTTATATGGTTATGTGGTGATGTGGTTATGTGGTTATGTCGTTGTGTGGTTTTGTGGTTTTGTGGTTTGGTGGTTATGTGGTTATGTGGCTATGTGCTTATCTGGATATGTGGTGATGTGGTTATGTTGTTATGTGGTTATGTGGTTACATGTTTATGTGGTTATATGGTTATATGGTTATGTGGTTATATGGTTATTTGGTTATATGGTTATATATTTATATGGTTTAATGGTTATATGTTTATCGGAATATATGCGGTAATGTGGTTATGTTGTTACATGGTTATGTGGTTTAATGGTTATGTGTTATGTGGTTATATGGTTATGTGGTTATATGGTTTTATGGTTATATGGTTATGTGGTTATGTGGTTATATAGTTCAATGGTTATATGGTTATATGGTTATATGGTTATTTGGTTATATGGTTATATATTTATATGGTTTAATGGTTATATGTTTATCAGAATATGCGGTAATGTGGTTATGTTGTTATGTGATTATGTGGTTATGTTGTTACATGGTTATGTGGTTTAATTGTTATGTGGTTATATGGTTATGTGGTTATATGGTTATATGGTTTTATGGTTATGTGGTTATGTGGTTATATAGTTCAATGGTTATATGTTCATGTGGTTAAATGTTTATATGGTCTAATGGTTATATGGTTATATGGTTATATGGTTTAATGGTTATATGGTTTAATGGTTTAATGGTTATATGGCTATGTGGTTATATGGTTATTTGGTTATGATTATATAGTTATATGGTTATATGGTTATTTCGTTATATGGTTATATGGTTTTATGATTATATGGTTATATGGTTATATGGTTTAATGGTTTAATGGTTTATGTTTTTATGTGGTTATGTGATTATGTGGTTATGTGGCTATGTGGTTATGTGGGTACATCGTTATGTGGTTATATGATTATATGGTTGTATGGTTATATCCTTATATGGTTGTATGGTTATATAGTTATATGGTTTAATGGTTATGTGGTTATGTGGTTATGTGGTTATGTGGTTATGTGGTTATGTGGTTATGTGGTTATATGGTTATGGGCTTATGTGGTTATGTGGTTATATGGTTATATCGTTTAATGGTTTTCTGATTATGTGGTTTAGTGGTTATGTGGTGATGTGGTTATGTCGTTGTGTGGTTTTGTGGTTTGGTGGTTTGGTGGTTATGTGGTTATGTGGCTATGTGCTTATCTGGATATGTGGTATGTGGTGATGTGGTTATGTTGTTATGTGGTTATGTGGTTACCTGTTTATGTGGTTATATGGTTATGTGGTTATATGGTTATTTGGTTATATGGTTATATATTTATATGGTTTAATGGTTATATGTTTATCGGAATATGCGGTAATGTGGTTATGTTGTTATGTGGTTATGTGGTTATGTGGTTATGTGATTATGTGGTTATGTTGTTACATGGTTATGTGGTTTAATGGTTATGTGGTTATGTGGTTATATGGTTATGTGGTTATATGGTTATATGGTTATATGGTTATATGGTTATGTGGTTATATAGTTCAATGGTTATATGTTCATGTGGTTATATGTTTATATGGTCTAATGGTTATATGGTTATATGGTTATATGGTTTAATGGTTATATGGTTTAATGGTTTAATGGTTATATGGCTATGTGGTTATATGGTTATTTGGTTATGATTATATAGTTATATGGTTATATGGTTATTTCGTTATATGGTTATATGGTTATATGGTTATATGGTTATATGGTTATATGGTTATATGGTTATATGGTTATATGGTTTAATGGTTTAATGGTTTATGTTTTTATGTGGTTATGTGGTTATGTGATTATGTGGTTATGTGGCTATGTGGTTATGTGGGTACATCGTTATGTGGTTATATGATTATATGGTTGTATGGTTATATCCTTATATGGTTGTATGGTTATATGGTTATATAGTTATATGGTTTAATGGTTTAATGGTTATGTGGTTATGTGGTTATGTTGTTACATGGTTTTTTGGTTATGTGGTTTAATGGTTATGTGGTTTTGTGGTTTTGTGGTTATGTGGATATGTGGTTGTGTGGTTTTGTGTTATGTGGTTATGTGGTTATGTGGTTGTATGGCTATATCCTTATATGGTTGCATGATTATATGATTGTATAGTTATATGGTTTAATGGTTATGTGGTTATGTGGTTATGTGGTTATGTGGTTATGTGGTTACATGGTTATGTGGTTATATGGTTTAATGGTTATGTGGTTATGTGGTTATATGGTTTTGTGGTCATATGGTTATATGGTTAGGTGGTTATGTGGTTATATGGTTATGGGCTTATGTGGTTATGTGGTTATGTGGTTATATGGTTATATCGTTTAATGGTTTTCTGATTATGTGGTTTAATGGTTATATGGTTATGTGGTGATGTGGTTATGTGGTTATGTGGTTATGTGGTTATGTGTGGTTTTGTGGTTTGGTGGTTATGTGGTTATGTGGCTATGTGCTTATCTGGATATGTGGTTATGTGGTGATGTGGTTATGTTGTTATGTGGTTATGTGGTTACATGTTTATGTGGTTATATGGTTATGTGGTTATATGGTTATTTGGTTATATGGTTATATATTTATATGGTTTAATGGTTATATGTTTATCGGAATATGCGGTAATGTGGTTATGTTGTTATGTGGTTATGTTGTTACATGGTTATGTGGTTTAATGGTTATGTGGTTTAATGGTTATGTGGTTATATGGTTATGTGGTTATATGGTTATATGGTTATATGGTTATGTGGTTATGTGGTTATATAGTTCAATGGTTATATGGTTATGTGGTTATATGGTTATTTGGTTATATGGTTATATATTTATATGGTTTAATGGTTATATGGTTATCGGAATATGCGGTAATGTGGTTATGTTGTTATGTGGTTATGTGGTTATGTTGTTACATGGTTATGTGGTTTAATGGTTATGTGGTTATATGGTTATGTGGTTATATGGTTATATGGTTTTATGGTTATATGGTTATGTGGTTATGTGGTTATATAGTTCAATGGTTATATGTTCATGTGGTTAAATGTTTATATGGTCTAATGGTTATATGGTTATATGGTTATATGGTTTAATGGTTATATGGTTTAATGGTTTAATGGTTATATGGCTATGTGGTTATATGGTTATTTGGTTATGATTATATAGTTATATGGTTATATGGTTATTTCGTTATATGGTTATATGGTTTTATGATTATATGGTTATATGGTTATATGGTTTAATGGTTTAATGGTTTATGTTTTTATGTGGTTATGTGGTTATGTGGTTATGTGGCTATGTGGTTATGTGGTTATGTGGGTACATCGTTATGTGGTTATATGATTATATGGTTGTATGGTTATATCCTTATATGGTTGTATGGTTATATGGTTATATAGTTATATGGTTTAATGGTTTAATGGTTATGTGGTTATGTGGTTATGTGGTTATGTGGTTATGTGGTTACATGGTTATGTGGTTATATGGTTTAATGGTTATGTGGTTATGTGGTTATATGGTTTTGTGGTTATATGGTTATATGGTTATGGGCTTATGTGGTTATGTGGTTATATGGTTATATCGTTTAATGGTTTTCTGATTATGTGGTTTAGTGGTTATGTGGTGATGTGGTTATGTGGTGATGTGGTTATGTCGTTGTGTGGTTTGGTGGTTTGGTGGTTTGGTGGTTTGGTGGTTATGTGGTTATGTGGCTATGTGCTTATCTGGATATGTGGTTATGTGGTGATGTGGTTATGTGGTTATGTGGTTACATGTTTATGTGGTTATATGGTTATGTGGTTATATGGTTATATATTTATATGGTTTAATGGTTATATGGTTATCGGAATATGCGGTAATGTGGTTATGTTGTTATGTGGTTATGTTGTTATGTGGTTATGTTGTTACATGTGGTTATGTGGTTATGTGGTTTAATGGTTATGTGGTTATGTGGTTATATGGTTATATGGTTATGTGGTTATATGGTTTTATGGTTATGTGGTTATGTGGTTATGTGGTTATATAGTTCAATGGTTATATGTTCATGTGGTTATATGTTTATATGGTCTAATGGTTATGTGGTTATATGGTTATATGGTTTAATGGTTATATGGTTTAATGGTTTAATGGTTATATGGCTATTTGGTTATATGGTTATTTGGTTATGATTATATAGTTATATGGTTATATGGTTATTTCGTTATATGGTTATATGGTTATATGGTTTTATGATTATATGGTTATATGGTTATATGGTTATATGGTTATATGGTTTAATGGTTTAATGGTTTATGTTTTTATGTGGTTATGTGGTTATGTGATTATGTGGTTATGTGGCTATGTGGTTATGTGGTTATGTGGGTACATCGTTATGTGGTTACATGATTATATGGTTGTATGGTTATATCCTTATATGGTTGTATGGTTATATGGTTATATAGTTATATGGTTTAATGGTTTAATGGTTATGTGGTTATGTGGTTATGTTGTTACATGGTTTTTTGGTTATGTGGTTTAATGGTTATGTGGTTATGTGGTTTTGTGGTTATGTGGTTATGTGGTTATGTGGTTATGTGTTATGTGGTTATGTGGTTATATGGTTATATGGTTGTATGGTTATATCCTTATATGGTTGTATGGTTATATGGTTATATAGTTATATGGTTTAATGGTTATGTGGTTATGTGGTTATGTGGTTATGTGGTTATGTGGTTATATGGTTATGTGGTTATATGGTTATATGGTTATGTGGTTATATGGTTTAATGGTTATATGGTTATGTGGTTATATGGTTATGTGGTTATATGGTTATATGGTTATGGTTATATGGTTATGTGGTTATGTGGTTATATGGTTATATCGTTTAATGGTTTTCTGATTATGTGGTTTAATGGTTATATGGTTATGTGGTGATGTGGTTATGTGGTTATGTCGTTCTGTGGTTTTGTCGTTTGGTGGTTATGTGGTTATGTGGCAATGTGGTTTTCTGGATATGTGGTTATGTGGTGAGGTGGTTATGTGGTTATGTTGTTATGTGGTTATGTGGTTACATGTTTATGTGGTTATATGGTTATGTGGTTATGTGGTTATATGGTTATTTGGTTATATGGTTATTTGGTTCTATGCTTTAATTGTTATATGTTTATCGAATATGCGAATGTGGTTATGTTGTTATGTGGTTATGTTGTTACATGGTTATGTGGTTTAATGGTTATGTGGTTATGTGGTTATATGGTTATATATGGTTATATGGTTTTATGGTTATATGGTTATGTGGTTATGTGGTTATGTGGTTATATAGTTCAATGGTTATATGGTTATGTGGTTATATGGTTATTTGGTTATATGGTTATATATTTATATGGTTTAATGGTTATATGTTTATCGGAATATGCGGTTATGTGGTTATGTGGTTATGTGGTTATGTGGTTATGTGGCTATGTGGTTATATGGTTTAATGGTTATGCGGTTATATGTTTATATGGTTATGTGGTTATGTGGTTATGTGGTTTAATGGTTATATGGTTTATGTGGTTATGTGGTTATGTGGTTATATGGTTCAATGGTTATATGTTCATGTGGTTAAATGTTTATATGGTCTAATGGTTATATGGTTATATGGTTTAATGGTTATATGGTTATATGGTTTTATGGTTATATGGTTATATGGTTATATGGTTATATGGTTTAATGATTATATAGTTATATGGTTATATGGTTATTTCGTTATATGGTTATATGGTTTAATGGTTATATGGTTATATAGTTATATGGTTTAATGGCTTAATGGTTACGTGGTTATGTGGTTATGTGGTTATGTGGTTATGTGGTTATGTGGTTATGTGGTTATGTTGTTACATGGTTATGTGGTTATATGGTTTAATGGTTATATGGTTATGTGGTTATGTGGTTATATGGTTATATGGTTATGTGGTTATGTGGTTATATGGTTATGTGGTTATGTGGTTATGTGGTTTAATGGTTATATGGTTATGTGGTTATGTGGTTATGTGGTTATATGGTTATGTGGTTATATGGTTTAATGGTTATGTGGTTTAATGGTTATGTGGTTATATGGTTATATGGTTGTATGGTTATGTGGTTATGTGGTTATATGGTTATGTGGTTATGGTTATGTGGTTATATGGTTATGTGGTTATGTGGTTATGTGGTTATATGGTTATATGGTTATGTGGTTATGTGGTTATGTGGTTATGTGGTTATGTGGTTATGTGGTTATGTGGTTATGTGGTTATGTGGTTACATGGTTATGTGGTTATATGGTTATATGGTTATATGGTTATATGGTTATATGGTTATGGTTATATGGTTATATGGTTATATGGTTATGTGGTTATGGTTATGTGGTTATATGGTTATATGGTTTAATGGTTATGTGGTTTAATGGTTATATGGTTATGTGGTTATGTGGTTATGTGGTTATGTGGTTATGTGGTTATATGGTTATATGGTTTAATGGTTATGTGGTTTAATGGTTATGTGGTTATGTGGTTATATGGTTATATGGTTATGTGGTTATGTGGTTATGTGGTTATATGGTTTAATGGTTATGTGGTTTAATGGTTATCTGGTTATGTGGTTATGTGGTTATATGGTTGTATGGTTATGTGGTTATGTGGTTATATGGTTATGTGGTTATGTGGTTATGTGGTTATGTGGTTATGTGGTTATGTGGTTATGTGGTTATGTGGTTATGTGGTTATGTGGTTATGTGGTTATGTGGTTATGTGGTTATGTGGTTACATGTTTATGTGGTTACATGGTTATGTGGTTATATGGTTATATGGTTATGTGGTTATATGGTTATTTGGTTATATGGTTATATGGTTTAATTGTTATATGGTTATCGGGTTATACGGTAATGTGGTTATGTTGTTATGTGGAAATGTGGTTATGTTGTTATGGTTATGTGGTTTAATGGTTATGTGGTTATGTGGTTATATGGTTATGTGGTTATATGGTTATGTGGTTATATGGTTATATGGTTATGTGGTTATATAGTTCAATGTTATGGTTATATGGTTTAATGGTTTAATGGTTTATGTTTTTATGGTTATGTGGTTATGTGGTTATGTGGTTATGTGGTTATGTGGTTATGTGGTTATGTGGTTATATGATTATATGGTTGTATGGTTATATGGTTATATGGTTGTATGGTTATATGGTTATATAGTTATATGGTTTAATGGTTTAATGGTTATGTGGTTATGTGGTTATGTGATTATATGGTTTAATGGTTATGTGGTTATGTGGTTATGTGGTTATGTGGTTATGTGGTTATGTGGTTATATGGTTATGTGGTTATGTGGTTATGTGGTTGTATGGTTATATGGTTATATGGTTATATGGTTATATGGTTATATAGTTATATGGTTTAATGGTTATGTGGTTATGTGGTTATGTGGTTATATGGTTATGTGGTTATATGGTTTAATGGTTATGTGGTTATGTGGTTATATGGTTATGTGGTTATATGGTTATATGGTTATGTGGTTATGTGGTTATGTGGTTATATGGTTATGTGGTTATATGGTTGTATGGTTATATGGTTATATGGTTGTATGGTTATATGGTTATATAGTTATATGGTTTAATGGTTATGTGGTTATGTGGTTATGTGGTTATGTGGTTATGTGGTTATATGGTTATGTGGTTATATGGTTTAATGGTTATGTGGTTATGTGGTTATATGGTTATGTGGTTATATGGTTATATGGTTGTGTGGTTAGGTGGTTATGTGGTTATATGGTTATGTGGTTATGTGGTTATATGGTTATATGGTTTAATGGTTTTCTGATTATGTGGTTTTAATGGTTATATGGTTATGTGGTTATGTGGTTATGTGGTTATGTGGTTCTGTGGTTATGTGGTTATGTGGTTATGTGGTTATGTGGTTATGTGGTTATGTGGTTATGTGGTTATGTGGTTATGTGGTTATGTGGTTATGTGGTTACATGTTTATGTGGTTATATGGTTATATGGTTATGTGGTTATATGGTTATTTGGTTATATGGTTAGATGTTTATATGGTTTAATGGTTATATGGTTATCGGGTTATACGGTAATGTGGTTATGTTGTTATGTGGTTATGTGGTTTAATGGTTATGTGGTTATGTGGTTATATGGTTATGTGGTTATATGGTTTTATGGTTTTATGGTTATATGGTTATGTGGTTATGTGGTTATATAGTTCAATGGTTATATGGTTATATGGTTATATGGTTATTTGGTTATATGGTTAGATGTTTATATGGTTTAATGGTTATATGGTTATCGGGTTATACGGTAATGTGGTTATGTTGTTATGTGGTTATGTGGTTATGTGGTTATGTTGTTACATGGTTATGTGGTTTAATGGTTATGTGGTTATATGGTTATGTGGTTATATGGTTATATGGTTATATGGTTATGTGGTTATGTGGTTATATAGTTCAATGGTTATATGTTCATGTGGTTATATGTTTATATGGTCTAATGGTTATGTGGTTATATGGTTATATGGTTTAATGGTTATATGGTTTAATGGTTTAATGGTTTAATGGTTATATGGCTATGTGGTTATATGGTTATTTGGTTATGATTATATGGTTATATGGTTATATGGTTATTTCGTTATATGGTTATATGGTTTTATGATTATATGGTTATATGGTTATATGGTTTAATGGTTTAATGGTTTATGTTTTTATGTGGTTATGTGATTATGTGGTTATGTGGCTATGTGGTTATGTGGGTACATCGTTATGTGGTTATATGATTATATGGTTGTATGGTTATATCCTTATATGGTTGTATGGTTATATGGTTATATAGTTATATGGTTTAATGGTTTAATGGTTATGTGGTTGTGGTTATGTGGTTATGTGGTTATGTGGTTATGTGGTTATATGGTCTAATGGTTATATGGTTATATGGTTATATGGTTTAATGGTTATATGGTTTAATGGTTTAATGGTTATATGGCTATATGGTTATATGGTTATTTGGTTATGATTATATGGTTATATGGTTATATGGTTATATGGTTATATGGTTATATGGTTTTATGATTATATGGTTATATGGTTATATGGTTATATGGTTATATGGTTATATGGTTTAATGATTTAATGGTTTATGTTTTTATGTGGTTATGTGGTTATGTGATTATGTGGTTATGTGGTTATGTGGTTATGTGGTTACATAGTTATGTGGTTATATGATTATATGGTTGTATGGTTATATATAGTTATATGGTTGTATGGTTATATGGTTATGTGGTTATATGGTTTAATGTGGTTATGTGGTTATGTGGTTATATGGTTTAATGGTTATGTGGTTATATGGTTGTGGTTTTGTGGTTATATGGTTATATGGTTATTTGGTTTGTGGTTTATGTGGTTATATGGTTATATGGTTATATGGTTATATGGTTACATGGTTATATGGTTATATAGTTATATGGTTTAATGGTTATGTGGTTGTATGGTTTAATGGTTATGTGTTTATGTGGTTATGTGGTTATATGGTTATATGGTTATATGGTTATATGGTTATGCGGTTATGTGATTATGTGGTTATATGGTTATATGGTTATATGGTTATATGGTTATATGGTTATGTGGTTATATGGTTATATGGTTATGTGGTTATGTGGTTATGTGGTTATATGGTTATATCGTTTAATGGATTTCTGATTATGTGGTTTAATGGTTATATGGTTATGTGGTTATGTGGTTATGTGGTGATGTGGTTATGTGGTTATGTGGTTATGTGGTTATGTGGTTATGTGGTTATGTGGTTATGTGGCTATGTCCTTATCTGGATATGTGGTATGTGGTTATGTGGTTATGTTGTTATGTGGTTATGTGGTTATGTGGTTACATGTTTATGTGGTTATATGGTTATGTGGTTATGTGGTTATATGGTTATTTGGTTATATGGTTATATATTTATATGGTTTAATGGTTACGTGTTTATCGGAATATTCGGTTATGTGGTTATGTTGTTATGTGGTTATGTGGTTACATGGTTATGTGGTTTAATGGTTATGTGGTTATGTGGTTATATGGTTATATGGTTATATGGTTTTATGGTTATATGGTTATGTGGTTATGTGGTTATGTGGTTATATGGTTATATCGTTTAATGGTTTTCTGATTATGTGGTTTAGTGGTTATGTGGTGATGTGGTTATGTCGTTGTGTGGTTTTGTGGTTTGGTGGTTTGGTGGTTATGTGGTTATGTGGCTATGTGCTTATCTGGATATGTGGTATGTGGTGATGTGGTTATGTTGTTATGTGGTTATGTGGTTACATGTTTATGTGGTTATATGTTTATGTGGTTATATGGTTATTTGGTTATATGGTTATATATTTATATGGTTTAATGGTTATATGGTTATCGGAATATGCGGTAATGTGGTTATGTTGTTATGTGGTTATGTGGTTATGTGGTTATGTGGTTATGTGGTTATGTGGTTATGTTGTTACATGGTTATGTGGTTTAATGGTTATGTGGTTATGTGGTTATATGGTTATGTGGTTATATGGTTATATGGTTTTATGGTTATATGGTTATGTGGTTATGTGGTTATATAGTTCAATGGTTATATGTTCATGTGGTTATATGTTTATATGGTCTAATGGTTATATGGTTATATGGTTATATGGTTTAATGGTTATATGGTTTAATGGTTTAATGGTTATATGGCTATGTGGTTATATGGTTATTTGGTTATGATTATATAGTTATATGGTTATATGGTTATTTCGTTATATGGTTATATGGTTATATGGTTATATGGTTATATGGTTATATGGTTATATGGTTATATGGTTATATGGTTTAATGGTTTATGTTTTTATGTGGTTATGTGATTATGTGGTTATGTGGCTATGTGGTTATGTGGGTACATCGTTATGTGGTTATATGGTTGTACGGTTGTATGGTTATTTCGTTATATGGTTGTATGGTTATATGGTTATATAGTTATATGGTTTAATGGTTTAATGGTTATGTGGTTATGTGGTTTAATGGTTATGTGGTTTTGTGGTTTTGTGGTTATGTGGATATGTGGTTTTGTGGTTTTGTGGTTATGTGGATATGTGGTTGTGTGGTTTTGTGTTATGTGGTTATGTGGTTATGTGGTTATGTGGTTATGTGGTTGTATGGCTATATCCTTATATGGTTGCATGATTATATGATTGTATAGTTATATGGTTTAATGGTTATGTGGTTATGTGGTTATGTGGTTATGTGGTTATGTGGTTACATGGTTATGTGGTTATATGGTTTAATGGTTATGTGGTTATGTGGTTATATGGTTTTGTGGTTATATGGTTTTGTGGTTATATGGTTAGGTGGTTAGGTGGTTATATGGTTATGGGCTTATGTGGTTATGTGGTTATGTGGTTATATGGTTATATCGTTTAATGGTTTTCTGATTATGCGGTTTAATGGTTATATGGTTATGTGGTGATGTGGTTATGTGGTGATGTGGTTATGTGCTTATGTCGTGTGGTTTTGTGGTTTGGTGGTTATGTGGTTATGTGGCTATGTCCTTATCTGGATATGTGGTATGTGGTGATGTGGTTATGTTGTTATGTGGTTATGTGGTTACATGTTTATGTGGTTATATGGTTATGTGGTTATGTGGTTATATGGTTATTTGGTTATATGGTTATATATTTATATGGTTTAATGGTTACGTGTTTATCGGAATATGCGGTAATGTGGTTATGTTGTTATGTGGTTATGTTGTTACATGGTTATGTGGTTTAATGGTTATGTGGTTATGTGGTTATATGGTTATATGGTTATATGGTTTTATGGTTTTATGGTTATATGGTTATGTGGTTATGTGGTTATGTGGTTATATAGTTCAATGGTTATATGGTTATGAGGTTATATGGTTATTTGGTTATATGGTTATATATTTATATGGTTTAATGGTTATATGTTTATCGGAATATGCGGTAATGTGGTTATGTGGTTATGTGGTTATGTTGTTACATGGTTATATGGTTTAATGGTTATGTGGTTATGTGGTTATGTGGTTATATGGTTATGTGGTTATATGGTTTTATGGTTATATGGTTATGTGGTTATGTGGTTATATAGTTCAATGGTTATATGTTCATGTGGTTATATGTTTATATGGTTATATGTTTATATGGTCTAATGGTTATATGGTTATATGGTTTAATGGTTTAATGGTTATATGGCTATGTGGTTATATGGTTATTTGGTTATGATTATATAGTTATATGGTTATATGGTTATTTCGTTATATGGTTATATGGTTTTATGATTATATGGTTATATGGTTATATGGTTTAATGGTTTAATGGTTTATGTTTTTATGTGGTTATGTGGTTATGTGGTTATGTTGTTATGTGGTTATGTGGTTATGTGGTTATGTGGTTACATGGTTATCTGGTTATATGGTTTAATGGTTATGTGGTTATATGGTTATATGGTTAGGTGGTTATGTGGTTATATGGTTTAATGGTTTTCTGATTATGTGGTTTAATGGTTAATGGTTATGTGGTTATGTGGTTATGTGGTTATGTGGTTACATGGTTATGTGGTTATATGGTTTAATGGTTATGTGGTTATGTGGTTATATGGTTTTGTGGTTATATGGTTATATGGTTATGGGCTTATGTGGTTATGTGGTTATATGGTTATATCGTTTAATGGTTTTCTGATTATGTGGTTTAGTGGTTATGTGGTGATGTGGTTATGTGGTGATGTGGTTATGTCGTTGTGTGGTTTTGTGGTTTGGTGGTTTGGTGGTTATGTGGTTATGTGGCTATGTGCTTATCTGGATATGTGGTATGTGGTGATGTGGTTATGTTGTTATGTGGTTATGTGGTTACATGTTTATGTGGTTATATGGTTATGTGGTTATATGGTTATTTGGTTATATGGTTATATATTTATATGGTTTAATGGTTATATGTTTATCGGAATATGCGGTAATGTGGTTATGTTGTTATGTGGTTATGTGGTTATGTGGTTATGTGATTATGTGGTTATGTTGTTACATGGTTATGTGGTTTAATGGTTATGTGGTTATGTGGTTATATGGTTATATGGTTTTATGGTTTTATGGTTATATGGTTATGTGGTTATGTGGTTATATAGTTCAATGGTTATATGTTCATGTGGTTATATGTTTATATGGTCTAATGGTTATATGGTTATATGGTTATATGGTTTAATGGTTATATGGTTTAATGGTTATATGGCTATTTGGTTATATGGTTATTTGGTTATGATTATATAGTTATATGGTTATATGGTTATTTCGTTATATGGTTATATGGTTATATGGTTTTATGATTATATGGTTATATGGTTATATGGTTATATGGTTATATGGTTTAATGGTTTAATGGTTTATGTTTTTATGTGGTTATGTGATTATGTGATTATGTGGTTATGTGGCTATGTGGTTATGTGGGTACATCGTTATGTGGTTACATGATTATATGGTTGTATGGTTATATCCTTATATGGTTGTATGGTTATATGGTTATATAGTTATATGGTTTAATGGTTATGTGGTTATGTTGTTACATGGTTTTTTGGTTATGTGGTTTAATGGTTATGTGGTTTTGTGGTTTTGTGGTTATGTGGATATGTGGTTGTGTGGTTTTGTGTTATGTGGTTATGTGGTTATGTGGTTATGTGGTTGTATGGCTATATCCTTATATGGTTGTATGATTATATGATTGTATAGTTATATGGTTTAATGGTTATGTGGTTATGTGGTTATGTGGTTACATGGTTATGTGGTTATATGGTTTAATGGTTATGTGGTTATGTGGTTATATGGTTTTGTGGTTATATGGTTATATGGTTAGGTGGTTAGGTGGTTATGTGGTTATATGGTTATGGGCTTATGTGGTTATGTGGTTATGTGGTTATATGGTTATATCGTTTAATGGTTTTCTGATTATGCGGTTTAATGGTTATATGGTTATGTGGTGATGTGGTTATGTGGTTATGTGGTTATGTCGTGTGGTTTTGTGGTTTGGTGGTTATGTGGTTATGTGGCTATGTCCTTATCTGGATATGTGGTATGTGGTGATGTTGTTATGTGGTTATGTGGTTATGTGGTTACATGTTTATGTGGTTATATGGTTATGTGGTTATGTGGTTATATGGTTATTTGGTTATATGGTTATATATTTATATGGTTTAATGGTTACGTGTTTATCGGAATATGCGGTAATGTGGTTATGTTGTTATGTGGTTATGTTGTTACATGGTTATGTGGTTTAATGGTTATGTGGTTATGTGGTTATATGGTTATATGGTTATATGGTTTTATGGTTATATGGTTATGTGGTTATGTGGTTATGTGGTTATATAGTTCAATGGTTATATGGTTATGAGGTTATATGGTTATTTGGTTATATGGTTATATATTTATATGGTTTAATGGTTATATGTTTATCGGAATATGCGGTAATGTGGTTATGTTGTCATGTGGTTATGTGGTTATGTGGTTATGTGGTTATGTGGTTATGTTGTTACATGGTTATGTGGTTTAATGGTTATGTGGTTATGTGGTTATATGGTTATGTGGTTATATGGTTTTATGGTTATATGGTTATGTGGTTATGTGGTTATGTGGTTATATAGTTCAATGGTTATATGTTCATGTGGTTATATGTTTATATGGTCTAATGGTTATATGGTTATATGGTTTAATGGTTATATGGTTTAATGGTTTAATGGTTATATGGCTATGTGGTTATATGGTTATTTGGTTATGATTATATAGTTATATGGTTATATGGTTATTTCGTTATATGGTTATATGGTTTTATGATTATATGGTTATATGGTTTAATGGTTTAATGGTTTATGTTTTTATGTGGTTATGTGGTTATGTGGTTATGTGGTTATGTGGTTATGTGGTTATGTGGTTATGTGGTTACATGGTTATGTGGTTATATGGTTTAATGGTTATGTGGTTATGTGGTTTTGTGGTTATATGGTTATATGGTTAGGTGGTTATGTGGTTATATGGTTTAATGGTTTTCTGTTTATGTGGTTTAATGGTTATATGGTTATGTGGTGATGTGGTTATGTCGTTATATTGTTATGTGGCTATATGGTTTAATGGTTATGTGTTTTAATGGTTATCTGGTTACGTGGTTATATGGTTGTATGGTTATGTGGTTATGTGGTTATATGGTTATATGGTTATGTGGTTATGCGGTTATGTGGTTATATGGTTATGTGGTTATGTGGTTGTGTGGTTTTGTGGTTTTGTGGTTATGTGGTTATGTGGTTATGTGGTTATGTGCTTATCTGGATATGTGGTTATGTGGTGATGTGGTTATTTGGTTATGTGGTTGCATGGTTATGTCGTTATATGGTTATATGGTTATATCGTTATATGGTTATGCGGTTATATGGTTGTATGGTTATATGGTTATGTGGTTATGTGGTTATGTGGTTATGTCGTTATATGGTTATATGGTTTAATGGTTATGTGGTTTAATGGTTATGTGGTTATGTGGTTATGTGGTTATGTGGTTATGTGGTTATGTGGTTATGTGGTTATGTGGTTATGTGGTTATGTGGTTATATGGTTTAATGGTTATGCGGTTGCATGGTTATGTCGTTATATGGTAATATGGTTATATGGTTATGTGGTTATGTGGTTATATGGTTTAATGGTTTAATGGTTATGTGGTTTGATGGTTATCTGATTATGTGGTTATATGGTTATATGGTTGTATGGTTATGTGGTTATGTGGATATATGGTTATGTGGTTATGTGGTTAAGTGGTTATGTGGTTATGTCGTTTTGTGGTTATGTGGCTATGTGCTTATCTGGATATGTGGTTATGTGGTTATGTTGTTATGTGGTTACATGTTTATGTGGTTATATGGTTATATGGTTATGTGGTTATATGGTTATATATTTATATGGTTATATATTTATATGGTTATATATTTATATGGTTTAATGGTTATATGGTTATCGGAATATGCGGTAACGTGGTTATGTTGTTATGTCGTTATGTGGTTATGTTGTTACATGGTTATGTGGTTTAATGGTTATGTGGTTATGTGGTTATATGGTTATGTGGTTATATGGTTATGTGGTTATTTGGTTATATGGTTATGTGGTTATATAGTTCAATGTTATGGTTATATGGTTTAATGGTTTAATGGTTTATGTTTTTATGTGGTTATGTGGTTATGTGATTATGTGGTTATGTGGCTATGTGGTTATGTGGGTACATCGTTATGTGGTTACATGATTATATGGTTGTATGGTTATATCCTTATATGGTTGTATGGTTATATGGTTATATAGTTATATGGTTTAATGGTTTAATGGTTATGTGGTTATGTTGTTACATGGTTTTTTGGTTATATGGTTTAATTGTTATGTGGTTTTGTGGTTATGTGGTTTTGTGGTTGTGTGGGTTTCTGGTTATGTGGTTATGTGGTTATGTGGTTGTATGGTTATATCCTTATATGGTTGTATGATTATATGGTTGTATAGTTATATGGTTTAATGGTTATGTGGTTATGTGGTTATGTGGTTACATGGTTATGTGGTTATATGGTTTAATGGTTATGTGGTTATGTGGTTATATGGTTTTGTGGTTATATGGTTATATGGTTGGGTGGTTAGGTGGTTATGTGGTTATATGGTTATGTGGTTATATGGTTATATCGTTTAATGGTTTTCTGATTATGTGGTTTAATGGTTATATGGTGATGTGGTGATGTGGTTATGTCGTTGTGTGGTTTTGTGGTTTTGTGGTTTGGTGGTTATGTGGTTATGTGGCTATGTGCTTATCTGGATATGTGGTGATGTGGTTATGTTGTTATGTGGTTATGTGGTTACATGTTTATGTGGTTATATGGTTATATGGTTATGTGGTTATATGGTTATTTGGTTATATGGTTATATATTTATATGGTTTAATGGTTATATGTTTATCGGAATATATGCGGTAATGTGGTTATGTTGTTACATGGTTATGTGGTTTAATGGTTATGTGGTTATGTGGTTATATGGTTATGTGGTTATATGGTTTTATGGTTTTATGGTTATATGGTTATGTGGTTATGTGGTTATATAGTTCAATGGTTATATGGTTATGTGGTTATATGGTTATTTGGTTATATGGTTATATATTTATATGGTTTAATGTTTATATGTTTATCAGAATATGCGGTAATGTGGTTATGTTGTTATGTGGTTATGTGGTTATGTTGTTACATGGTTATGTGGTTTAATTGTTATGTGGTTATGTGGTTATATGGTTATGTGGTTATGTGGTTATGGTTATATGGTTTTATGGTTATGTGGTTATGTGGTTATATAGTTCAATGGTTATATGTTCATGTGGTTATATGTTTATATGGTCTAATGGTTATGTGGTTATATGGTTATATGGTTTAATGGTTATATGGTTTAATGGTTTAATGGTTATATGGCTATGTGGTTATATGGTTATTTGGTTATGATTATATGGTTATATGGTTATATGGTTATTTCGTTATATAGTTATATGGTTTTATGATTATATGGTTATATGGTTATATGGTTTAATGGTTTACTGGTTTATGTTTTTATGTGGTTAAGTGGTTATGTGGTTATGTGGCTATGTGGTTATGTGGGTACATCGTTATGTGGTTATATGATTATATGGTTGTATGGTTATATCCTTACATGGTTGTATGATTATATGGTTGTATAGTTATATGGTTTAATGGTTTAATGGTTATGTGGTTATGTGGTTATGTGGTTACATGGTTATGTGGTTATATGGTTTAATGGTTATGTGGTTATATGGTTTTGTGGTTATATGGTTATATGGTTAGGTGGTTATGTGGTTATATGGTTATGGGCTTATGTGGTTATGTGGTTATATGGTTATATCGTTTAATGGTTTTCTGATTATGTGGTTTAGTGGTTATGTGGTGATGTGGTTATGTGGTGATGTGGTTATGTGGTGATGTGGTTATGTCGTTGTGTGGTTTTGTGGTTTGGTGGTTTGGTGGTTATGTGGTTATGTGGCTATGTGGTATGTGGTGATGTGGTTATGTTGTTATGTGGTTATGTGGTTACATGTTTATGTGGTTATATGGTTATATGGTTATGTGGTTATATGGTTATTTGGTTATATGGTTATATATTTATATGGTTTAATGGTTATATGGTTATCGGAATATGCGGTAATGTGGTTATGTTGTTATGTGGTTATGTGGTTATGTTGTTATGTTGTTACATGGTTATGTTGTTACATGGTTATGTGGTTTAATGGTTATGTGGTTATGTGGTTATATCGTTACATAGTATGTGGTTATGTGATTCTATGGTTATATGGTTATATGGTTATTTGGTCATATCGTTATATGGTTATATGGATAAATGGTTATATGATTATATGGTTATTTGGTTATATGGTTATATGCTTACATGGTTTTATGGTTATATGGTTATATGGTTATATGGTAATATGGTTATATGGTTATATGGTTATATGGTTATATGGTTATATGGTTATATGGTTATATGGTTATATGGTTATATGGTTATATGGTTATATGGTTATATGGTTATATGTTTATATGGTTATATGGTTATATGGTTGTATGGTTTAATTGTTTAATGGTTATGTGTTTATGTGGGTACATCGTTATGTGGTTATGTGGTTGTATGGTTATATCCTTATATGGTTGTATGATTATATGGTTGTATAGTTATATGGTTTAATGGTTTAATGGTTATGTGGTTATGTGGTTACATGGTTATGTGGTTATATGGTTTAATGGTTATGTGGTTATGTGGTTATGTGGTCATATGGTTATGTGGTTATGTGGTTATGTGATTATGTGATTATGTGGTTGTATGGTTATATGGTAATGTAGTTATGGGCTTATGTGGTTATGTGTTGATATGGCTATATGGTTTAATGGTTATATTGATATATGGTTATATGGTTATATGGTTATATGGTTATATAATTATATGTATTTAATGGTTTAACGGTTATGTGGTTATAAGGTTTAATGGTTATGTGGTTATGTGGTTATGTGTTTATGTGGTTATGTGGTTATGTGGTTATGTGGTTATGTGGTTATGTGGTTATGTGGTTATGTGGTTATGTGGTTGTGTGGTTGTGGTTATGTGGTCATGTGGTCATGTGGTTATGTGGTTATGTGGTTATGTGGTTATGTGGTTATGTGGTTATGTGATTATGTAGTTGTATGGTTATGTGGTTATGTTGTTATTTGGCTATGTGGTTATATCGTTATATATAATGTGGTTATATGGTTATATAGCTATATGGTTATATGGTTATATGGTTATATGGTTATATGGTTATATGGTTATATGGTTATATGGTTATATGGTTATATGGTTATATGGTTATATGGTTATATGGTTATGCGGTTATATTGTTATATGGTCTAATGGTTTATGTTTTTATGTGGTTATGTGTTTATGTGGGTACATCGTTATGTGGTTATATGGTTGTGTGGTTATATGGTTTAATGGTTATGTGGTTATATGGTTATAAAGTTATGTGGTTATGTGGTTATGTAGTTATGGGCTTATATGGTTATGTGATTATGTTGTTATATGGTTTAATGGTTTTGCGTTTATGTTGTTTAATGGTTATATGGTTATGTGGTTATGGGTTATATGGTTATGTGGTTATATGGTTATGTTGTTATCTGGTTATATCGTTACATATTATGTGGTTATCTGGTTATATGGTTATATGGTAATGTGGTTATGTTTTTATATGGTTATGTGGTTTAATGGCTATATGGTTTTATGGTTATGTGCTTACATGGTTACATGGTTATATTGTTATATGGTTATATGGTTGTAAGGTTATATGGTTATATTGTTATATGGTTATATGGTTATATGGTTTAATGGTGATATGGTTATGTGGTTATGAGGTTTAATGGTTATTTGGTTATGTGGTTTTGTGGTTATGTGGTTATGTGGTTAATAATATATGGTTATGTGTTTTTTTGGTTATATGGTTATATGGTTATATGGTTATATAGTTATATGGTTATATGGTTATATGGTTATATGGTTATCAGGTTATATGGTTATATGGTTATATGGTTATATGGTTATATGGTTATATGGTTATATGGTTATATGGTTATATGGTTATATGGTTATATGGTTATATGGTTATATGGTTGTATGGTTGTATGGTTGTATGGTTGTATGGTTGTATGGTTATATGGTAATGTGGTTATGGGCTTATATGGTTATGTGGTTATGTGTTGATATGGCGATATCGTTTAATGGTTATATTGATATATGGTTATATGGTTATATGGTTATATGGTTATATAATTATATGTATTTAATGGTTTAACGGTTATGTGGTTATAAGGTTTAATGGTTATGTGGTTATGTGTTTATGTGGTTATGTGGTTATGTGGTTATGTGGTTATGTGGTTGTGTGGTTATGTGGTCATGTGGTCATGTGGTCATGTGGTCATGTGGTTATGTGGTTATGTGGTTATGTGGTTATGTGGTTATGTGGTTATGTGGTTATGTGATTATGTAGTTGTATGGTTATGTGGTTATGTTGTTATTTGGCTATGTGGTTATATCGTTATATATAATGTGGTTATATGGTTATATAGCTATATGGTTATATGGTTATATGGTTATATGGTTATATGGTTATATGGTTATATGGTTATATGGTTATATGGTTATATGGTTATATGGTTATATGGTTATGCGGTTATATTGTTATATGGTCTAATGGTTTATGTTTTTATGTGGTTATGTGTTTATGTGGGTACATCGTTATGTGGTTATATGGTTGTGTGGTTATATGGTTTAATGGTTATGTGGTTATATGGTTATAAAGTTATGTGGTTATGTTGTTATGTAGTTATGGGCTTATATGGTTATGTGATTATGTTGTTATATGGTTTAATGGTTTTGCGTTTATGTTGTTTAATGGTTATATGGTTATGTGGTTATGGGTTATATGGTTATGTGGTTATATGGTTATGTTGTTATCTGGTTATATCGTTACATATTATGTGGTTATCTGGTTATATGGTTATATGGTAATGTGGTTATGTGGTTATATGGTTATGTGGTTTAATGGCTATATGGTTTTATGGTTATGTGCTTACATGGTTACATGGTTATATTGTTATATGGTTATATGGTTGTAAGGTTATATGGTTATATTGTTATATGGTTATATGGTTATATGGTTTAATGGTGATATGGTTATGTGGTTATGAGGTTTAATGGTTATGTGGTTATGTGGTTATGTGGTTTTGTGGTTATGTGGTTATGTGGTTATGTGGTTAATAATATATGGTTATGTGTTTTTTTGGTTATATGGTTATATGGTTATATGGTTATATGGTTATATGGTTATATGGTTATATGGTTATATGGTTATAAGGTTATAAGGTTATATGCTTATATGGTTTAATGGTTAAATGGTTATATGGTTATATGGTTATATGGTTATATGGTTATATGGTTATATGGTTATATGGTTTAACGGTTATGTGGTTATATGGTTTTTTGTTTATGTGGTTATGTGGTTATGTGGTTATGCGGTTATGCGGTTATGTGGTTATGTGGTTATGTGGTTATGTGGTTATGTGGTTTTGTGTTTATGTGGTTGTGTGGTTATGTGGTTTTGTGGTTATGTGGTTACGTGGTTATGTCGTTATATGGTTATGTGGTTATGTGGTTACGTGGTTATGTCGTTATATGGTTATATGGTTATATGGTTTAATGGTTATATGGTTATATGGTTATATGGTTATATGGTTATATGGTTATATGGTTATATGGCTATATGGTTATATGGTTATATGGTTATATGTTTATGCGGTTATATTGTTATATGGTCTAATGGTTTATGTTTTTATGTGGTTATGTGTTTATGTGGGTACATCGTTATGTGGTTATATGATTGTGTGGTTATATGGTTTAATGGTTATGTGGTTATGTGGTTATAAAGTTATGTGGTTATGTGGTTATGTAGTTATGGGCTTATATGGTTATGTGATTATGTTGTTATATGGTTTAATGGTTTTGCGTTTATGTTGTTTAATGGTTATATGGTTATGTGGTTATGGGTTATATGGTTATGTGGTTATATGGTTATGTTGTTATCTGGTTATATCGTTACATATTATGTGGTTATATGGTTATATGGTAATGTGGTTATATGGTTATGTTGTTATCTGGTTATATCGTTACATATTATGTGGTTATATGGTTATATGGTAATGTGGTTATGTGGTTATGTGGTTATATGGTTATATGGTTATATGGTTATATGGTTATATGGTTATATGGTTATATGGTTATATGGTTATATGGTTATATGGTTATATGGTTATATGGTTATGTGGTTATATGGTTTATTGTTTATGTGGTTATGTGGTTATATGGTTATATGGTTATGCGGTTACATGGTTATGTGGTTATGTGGTTATGTGGTTTTGTGTTTATGTGGTTGTGTGGTTGTGTGGTTATGTGGTTTTGTGGTTATGTGGTTACGTGGTTATGTCGTTATATGGTTATGTGGTAAGTGGTTACGTGGTTATGTCGTTATATGGTTATATGGTTATATAGTTTAATGGTTTAATGGTTATATGGTTATATGGTTATATGGTTATATGGTTATATGGTTATATGGTTATGTGGTTATGTGGTTCTGTGGTTATGTGGTTATATGGTTATGAGGTTTAAAGGTTATCTGGTTATGTGGTTATATGGTTTTTTAGTTATGTGGTTATGTGGTTATGTGGTTTAATGGTTATCTGGTTATGTGGTTATATGGTTTTTTAGTTATGTTTTTATGTGGTTATATGGTTATGTGGTTATGTGTTTATGTGTTTATGTGGTTATATGGTAATGTGGTTATGTGGTTATGTGGTTATGTGATTATGTGGTTATATGGTTATATGGTTATATGGTAATGTGGTTATGGGCTTATATGATTATGTGGTTATGTGTTGATATGGCTATATGGTTTAATGGTTATATTGATATATGGTTATATGGTTATACGGTTATACGGTTATATGGTTATATGGTTATATGGTTATATGGTTATATGGTTATATGGTTATATGGTTATATGGTTATATGGTTATATGGTTATATGGTTATATGGTTATATGGTTATATAATTATATGGTTTAACGGTTATGTGGTTATATGGGTTATTGGTTATGTGGTTATATGATTATGTGGCTATGCGGTTATGTGGTTATGTGGTTATGTGGTTTTGTGTTTATATGGTTATGTGGTTGTGTGATTTTGTGGTTATGTGGTTACGTAGTTATGTCGTTATATGGTTATGTGGTTATGTGGTTACGTGGTTATATCGTTATATGGTTATATGGTTTAATGGTTATATGGTTATGCGGTAATATGGTTTAATGGTTATATGGTTATGTGGTTATATGGTTATGTGGTTATGTGGTTATATCGTTACATAGTATGTGGTTATGTGATTCTATGGTTATATGGTTATTTGGTCATATGGTTATATGGATAAATGGTTATTTGATTATATGGTTATTTGGTTATATGGTTATATGCTTACATGGTTATATGGTTATATGGTTATATGTTTATATGGTTATATGGTTATATGGTTATTGTGTGAGTGGTGCTCGACATGGCTGGTCGCATTAATACGTGCTGTATAAGTTTTTGCTTTTTTCTGCTTTTTTCTGATATTTGGCGGGAAATCTAGAAGAATTGGAGCTGAAATCATACCGTGGAATGATGGCACAGCTTATTTTGTCTGCCAAACCGCTATTGCGAGCAGATTTGGTGGAAATCGTCTACGTACTGGCCATAATGACTGCCATTTTGACAACTGGTTTGCTGTTTATCATGCTTCCAAACTTGTTCAACACGCTTCCTTGGGTTTGATGTTGGTCGCTCTTTCCGGAGATATTGAAGTAAACCCTGACTACCATCATGTTGAAGACCTTAAGGATATTAAAGGCTTAAAGATAGCTCATCTAAATGTGCAAAGTGTCACCTTGAGGTAACTAGTGATAAAGTGTTTGACATTCTCACTTTATCCGAAACCTGGCTGAATGACTCTATTTCGGACACGGAAATTCAAATGCCTGGTTATTATGTTATTCGTAAAGTTAGATCTGGAAATAGGCTTGGTGGTGGCACGATTGTTTACATTCGTGATGGGTTGCCTTTTAGTATTTGCAATGACCTGGACACTGATGATAATGAATGCCTTTGGATTCAAATTTTTCGGCCCAAATGCAAGCCTATATTTCTTTGTAGTGTTTACAGACCACCGAACTCTGATTTGGTGAGATTTATTTCCTCTATAAAGAACAGTATGGCAAATATTGACCCCAAGAACTGTGATATAGTATTGCTTGGTGATTTTAACGTAGACTTTACTCCGGTTAAAGGGAAATCAAATCCCGCGAAAAAAACTTTGACGGAATTTGCAAGATCGATGGGTCTAAACCAATTAATTAAAGAAGCTACTAGGGTCACTGACTCGTCACAAACAATGATTGACTTAATCTTTGTAAACAATGAGCATCGTTTTGTTGCAGATGGAGTTATACCCTTAACGATTAGCGACCATTCATTGATCTATTGTAGTCTGAAAGTGGGCGCGCCAAAAGGGACCCCTAGAACAATAGAATATCGTTCATACAAATCCTACTATCGTGTCTCCTTTGTACAAGATTTAAAAAACATTCCATGGCACTTAGTCGCGGACGAAGATGACATTAATGATGCAGTCTCCACTTGGAATGCTTTGTTTCTGGATGTAGCAAACAACCATGCGCCAATTAAGAAACAACGCGTAAATGGAATAAATTCACCCTGGATGACTTCCGAAATCGGTGATTTAATGCGTGAACGCGATTATTATCATCGAAAGGCAAGGAATCAGGCTATCCCGATCACTGGCAATCTTATAAAAACTTTCGGAACCTTGTGAATAAAGAAATTAAAGCTAGCAAGTCGAAATATTACATCAATTTGATCGAGGAAAGTAAAGGTGACCTCAAGAAGCTATGGAATGCTGTTAACGAAGCATCTTCTAGGAAATGTCAATCGTCCAACCCAACCTGCATTATCTCGGACGGAGTTGAATATTCAAACAATAAATCGATTGCTTCTATTTTGAACAAACATTTCGCTACTATAGGTCAATATCTTGCTGATAAGCTACCCGCTATAACACCAAGTTATGCATCAAGTTACTATCTATCTAATGGTCAACATTTTAATATCCTTCCTGTTGATGAATCATTCGTTATTAAACATCTAAAATCTCTCAAAGCTTCGAAAGCAACTGGTTTGGACAAGATAAATATAAAGCTACTTAAAGATACATCAGAAATAATTGCTCCTTCGATTACAAAGCTCATTAATCGATCCATTCAAAATCATACATTCCCTTCAAGCTGGAAATGTTCGAAGGTAATTCCTTTGTACAAATCCGGGGACAGAGCGAACGCAAGTAATTACCGTCAATATCAGTTCTACCTGCATTGAGCAAGTTAATGGAAAAAGCTGTTTATACTCAACTTTATGATTATTTAACAGAAAATAACATTCTCAATGATAATCAGTTTGGCTTTCGCCGAAAGTGTTCTACAACAACAGCACTCTCGAGTTTCGCTGACGAGATTCTGGCCAGTATGGAAAAGGGAGAAGTGTGCGGTGCCGTGTTTTTGGACTTATCTAAGGCCTTTGACACGGTCGATCACGCTACTATGCTGAAGAAATTATCTGCCATTGGTGTTTCTACTGAAGATATGGCATGGTTCGCATCCTATCTAAGTTTTCGATCGCTTCGAACTACTTGCGGTCCTGAACTGTCTGAACCATTATGCTGTAACTTTGGTGTCCCACAGGGCAGTATTCTTGGCCCTTTACTCTTTTTGATTTATATCAACGAGATACCAAGTTTCATTAAACATGCTCAATTATCTCTTTACGCAGACGACACTGTCCTGTATTACTTTTCTAACACCTCGCAGGATCTGGAGGAGAAACTAAATGTCGACCTGCGTAATGTTTCTGTCTGGCTTAATGAGAATAAACTAACTTTGAATACAAAAAAGACCAAATTCATGATCATTGGGAGTAACCGTAAACTTTCTAATATTGATTCCGTCACGGTCAAGGTAGCTGGCAGTAATATTGAAAGAGTCGAAGAATTCTCGTATCTTGGAGTAACTTTTTCGTCTAATATGACCTGGACTGAGCATGTCAACCAACTTTGTTCAAAGATCAGCAAACGCCTGGGGCTCCTGAAGAGAATTAAGCATCTGCTACCACGATACGCAAGACTACTTTTTTACAAGAGTCTTATTTTACCCCTGTTTGACTACGGCGACCTGGTATGGGGTGATAAGAACAATGACGTACTGATGGGCAATTTACAAATTCTCCAGAACAAAGCAGCAAAAATCATCCTAGACTATCACCCGCATTCTTCACCAACGTCGATTTTATCATAGATGTTTATTCATTTTTAAATGTTTGAATGGTCTATCTATGTCTAATTTAATCTTGAAATCGCAAAGCGAACTTCATTCCTAAAACACTAGAAATAAGAACAATTTATGCTTGCCTAAAGTTAAACGAAATTGGGGCAAGCAAAGGCTCGAGTACCATGCAGTAAACGATTGGAACACTCTTGACGAAGAGACTAGACATTCAGACTCAATTGCTAAGTTCAAAATGAACTGTTTTAAAACTCACTAGTGCTGAATTATAACACTCATAGCATGCTGACGTACTCTTTGAATTCTATTTAGTTACTATTTTTATTGTTGTAGATAGCTCATAGCTCTTAGTCTCACCTGTAACTTAAACAGTAGGCATACTTTTATTGACTTTTAACGTTAACTTTAATGTAATGTGATGGAATTAGTTTTTACGACTCATTTTTATATAATTATGTAAATTTCTAAATATAGGACCTCTCTGAAAATCACTTTACGTGAGAGAGTTTCCTATTGAAATATTGTCATAAATAAATAAATGGTTATATGGTTATATGGTTGTATGGTTGTATGGTTGTATGGTTTAATTGTTTAATGGTTATGTGGTTATGTGGTTTGATGGTTTAATGATTTAATGGTTATGTGGTTATATGGTTATATGGTTATGTCGTTATGTGGTTATGTGCTTTTTATCGTTATGTGATTATATGGTTATGTCGTTATATGGCAATGTGGTTATCTGGTTTAATGGTTATGTGGTTTAATGTTTATGTGGTTATGTGGTTATGTGGTTATGTGATTATGTGGTTATATGGTTATATGGTAATGTGGTTATGGGCTTATATGGTTATGCGGTTATGTGTTGATATGGCTATATGGTTTAATGGTTATATTGATATATGGTTATATGGTTATATGGTTATATGGTTATATGGTAATATGGTTATATGATTATATGGTTATATGGTTATATGGTTATATGGTTATATAATTATATGTATTTAATGGTTTAACGGTTATGTGGTTATATGGTTTATTGGTTATGTGGTTATGCGGTTATGTGGTTATGTCGTTATGTGGTTTTGTGTTTATATGGTTATGTGGTTATGTGATTTTGTGGTTATGTGGTTACGTAGTTATGTCGTTATATGGTTATGTGGTTATGTGGTTATGTGGTTACGTGGTTATATCGTTATATGGTTATATGGTTTAATAGTTATATGGTTATATGGTTATATGGTTATGCAGTTACATGGTTTAATGGTTATATGGTTATGTGGTTATATGGTTATGTGGTTATGTTGTTATATCGTTACATAGTATGTGGTTATGTGATTATGTGGTTATATGGTTATTTGGTCATATGGTTATATGGTTATATGGATAAATGGTTATATGATTATATCATTATGTGGTTATATGGTTACATGCTTATATGGTTTAATGGTTTAATGGTTTAATGGTTTAATGGTTATATGGTTTTGTGTTTATGTGGTTATGTGGTTATATGGTTATATGGTTATGGGGTTATGTTGTTATGTGGATATGTGGTTAAGTGGTTATGTGGTTATGTGGTTATGTGGTTACATGGTTATGTAGTAATATGGTTATATGGTTATATGGTTATATGGTTATATGGTTATATGGTTATATGGTTATATGGTTATATGGTTATAAATTTATATGGTTTAATTGTTTAATGTTTATGTGGTTATATGGTTATGTGGTTATGCGGTTATGTGGTTATGTGGTTATGTGGTTATGTTGTTATGTGGTTATGTGGTTATGTTTTTACATGGCTATGTGGTTATATGGTTATGTGGTTAAATGTTTTAATGGTTATGTGGTTATATGGTTATATGGTTATGTAGTTATATGGCTATGTGGTTATATGGTTTAATGGTTATGTGGTTTAATGATTATGTGGTTATGTGGTTATGTTTTTATGTGGTTATATGGTTATATGGTTAGGTTATGTGGTTATGTTTTTATGTGTTTATGTGGTTATATGGTTATGTGGTTATGTGGTTATATGGTTATGTTGTTTAATGGTTATCTGGTTATTTGGTTACATGGTTATAAAGTTATGTGGTTATGTGGTTATGTAGTTATGGGCTTATATGGTTATGTGATTATGTTGTTATATGGTTTAATGGTTTTGTGTTTATGTTGTTTAATGGTTATGTGGTTATGGGTTATATGGTTATGTAGTTATATGGTTATATGTTTACGTGGTTATGTGTTATATGGTTTAAAGGTTATATGGTTATGTGGTTATATGGTTATATGGTTATGTGGTTATATGGTTATATGGTTATATGGTCATATAGTTATATGGTTATATGGATAAATGGTTATATGATTATATGGTTATATGCTTATATGCTTACATGGTTATATGGTTATATGGTTATATGGTTATATTGTTATATGGTTATATGGTTTAATATTTTAATGGTTATGTGGTTATATGGTTTAATGGTTATGTGGTTATGTGGTTATGTGGTTATGTGTTTATGTGGTTTTGTAGTTATGTGGCTATGTGGTCATGTCGTTATACGGTTATATGGCTATACGGTTATATGGTTATATGGTTATGCGGTTATATGTTTATATGGTCTAATGGTTTATGTTTTTTTGTGGTTATGTGGTTATGTGGGTACATCGTTATGTGGTTATATGGTTATGTGGTTATATGGTTTAATGGTTATGTGATTATGTGGTTATATGGCTATGTGGTTATGTGGTTATATGGTTACGTGGTTATATGGTTATGTCGTTATATGGCTATGTGGTTATCTGGTTTAATGGTTATGTGGTTTAATGATTATGTGGTTATGTGGTTTTATGGTTGTATGGTTATGTGGTTATGTGGTTATATTGTTATATGGTTATATGGTCATATGGTTATATGGTTATATGGATAAATGGTTATATGATTATATGGTTATATGGTTATATAATTATGTGGTTTAATGGTTTAACGGTTATGTGGTTATATGGTTTATTGGTTATATGGTTATGTGGTTATATGGTTATGTGGTTATGCGGTTATGTGGTTATGTGGTCATGTGGTTTTGTGTTTATGTGGTTATGTGGTTATGTCGTTTTGGGGTTATGTGGTTACGTAGTAATGTCGTTATATGGTTATGTGGTTATGTGGTTACGTGGTTATGTCGTTATATGGTTTAATGGTTATATGGTTATATCTCGCCGCGAGATAATGCGAGTTAAGGCGAGTTTAGGCGGTTTAAGAAAAAACACAACTTTTAGGTAATGCGTTTTAAGGCGTTTTAGGGCGATTTAAGAAAAAATACATGGTAATAATTAAATATGCAAGTATAGTACTTTAAGCAAAATACAGTAATAACACATAATTAATAGTGCATAGTAAATGTATTTTGAAAGAGCACCACTCCCCCCTCACACCCCCAGGGGGTCTGGTTAGACTGTCATGTAAACAAGACTCAGTTGAAACTTATTAATTAGCTTGTTATTTTGCCGTAGCGTATTACTAATTTTGAGGTTATACCACCAAATTGCTGGAATTAATACGATGAAGAACATAAACCAGTATATAATAACATGTGTTTTTAAATTGAATTGCATACTAACACCTATTACTAAGTTCAGTCCTGGAACCACAATCAATTGGAAATCTAAAAAATCAGGGTTGTGGCTGTAATGTAGGAACGAGAAGATTTAGTGCATCCCATGGGGTTGCTATCCTATATTTTGAGAATTTCCAAATGCATGAATGCCTTGTCAATATCTTGGAAATTCCAAGGGTACAGAATATATTAAAACTGTGACCATGCATGTTCCAATGTGGCAATACATTGTAGTTATTCAAACGAATTTACATATGTGTTAAACTTACCAAATAAGCTTGAATTTACGTTGCAAATATAGTATTTCATTTCCATGTGTTCATTTAATAACTAAAACTCAACATTGATTGGTATTTATTTCAATTCCCCTCGATATATAAAGTGCAGTATTTATAAAAACTCACTAATGTTAAAATTTAGTTTATATAAGTTTAGAGAGAAGGCTCCCTCCCCGCAGTGGCTAACATGAAGTATTTAACTGAATTAATGAAAATGCCAGGTTTTGTTATCGACCCAAGATCGTACGCTAAAAGTGTTAAACCTCGGTTATTAAAACGATCATGGATCTTTATATAAGTCGATATGAACCGGCAATGCTGACTATAAAAGTTGACCAGGATCATGCTGTGGTTTATCAATTTATGTAAGTTTGAACACTGTTGATATAAAATATTAAATGTTGTGCACTACAGGCACTGCAATTCAGCACTTGTATATAAGGCCGTCGGAATTATTAAAAGTATCAGTTTATATTACCGTCACTTAAAATTTCGAAAGTTGATAAGCCCTCTACCCTGTAATTTATAGGCCCCGCACTATTTTCAATAAAGAAAAAATAGGTACGCTATGGCGTACATGCGTCTACTGGTAGAGACTGAATAGCAATAGAATTTATGTTTCTTCCAGGCATTCTGAAACTGGAAGTGGAGATACTTTTTTAAATATGTTTCACATCAGATTAGTAACAGAGTCATCCCAAGGGCATATCGAATCATACGCATAGCAGACAGGGGCTGTAGTCACCTCCCCCCCAATCATGATCTTTGATCTGATAGAAACCAATGTCTCAAAGTACGTATCAGGTTATTGTGTTTTAAAAATAATATAACCATTATAAAGAAATATATTATAAAACTATAATTCAAATGAACACACATAAGCAACTTGTAGTTCAATATGTCCATATTAATCAATACAATATTACATGTAAAAGTGTTGTAGTCACTGAATTGTACTAGTAGCTTGAATAAAGAGTCTATGTGAGCTATATTACTTTGCTTTAAAGTTCTCTCAAATTTCTCTCAGAAAGTGTATGTCCAAAACACACACACCTGACACAATATTGGTTAGTGCCTGGCTGTTGCAACTGACAGGTCACAACAACACAGCAATCTTTGTAATTCTGAACAGAGTGTGTTGAATACACCTGAAATATACAAACAAAAACATGTTGTCAATGCTTGATGCATTGCCATAGATGCATACATATGCACCAGTCAGTGGAAAGCCCCAACACCTTACCCAGGGAGAATTATTGGTAGATTTGACCATATTTTATACCACACTAACCACAGTTTTGCCTTTGGGCTTTAGACAACATTAGATGTGCAATTCATTATATGCTGGAAACTTGTGGCAGGGGATCAACTGAGGATCGGTTTTCTTAAATTGAAGCCAGGGCAAATGTAATCCGTCACGTAATAGAAACTATCAAGGATAAGCATTTGAAAAGCTGTTAAAATCATTGTTCCACATGTTTTTGTTCACAACATTGATACTTGGACTGTTAATGCAATGTATATGATTTGTGTTGCACTGCTGCATGGGATTGCAAGATAAGTTGACATCCATAACTTGCTAAAGTGGTATTTCTTTATGTACTATATCAAGTTTATATACAGGTTGTAAACTCCAAATCATATATAAACCTCCCATTATTTTGTAATCCATAAAGCATCTTTGCCATCCTTGGAATATACATTATCCTTTCGCCTGATATAGATTGATAATATTTCAAAGCAGGTATTGGTATTATTCATTATGTAAACAAAACAAGGTTGACAATGATCATATTAATAAATAAAAAAATGCATAAAATTCAAGGCTTCGACTTTGCTCAACTTTCACAGTTCCAAACATCAGTGATACACTTGGTACATTGAACTAACGCCCTGCACTTTAATCTTTCAAAATAAATAGTTATCTTACCTTAACAATCTTCGAAAAGAAACTTTTGTAAAGTGTTGTATAAAGCAGTAAAACGTTTCTTCTTCATCAATGGCGTCGGAGATCATGAAATATGAATACCGCATTTCCATATATGGTCTCATTAAAAATCAAGTTCCACCCAACTTATCGTCTCAATCAAAATGCCGATGACATAGCGGCTACTGTTCCAGTAGACGCAAAAAGAAACAATTTATGAATTGTTCTGGAAGTTCATATCACAATATTGGCATATTATTATACTTATCGAAATAGATAAAATGTTGAAAACAGACTGATTCTTGCCATCCTGACTTTTTTCTCTTTGAATATAAGGGTTCCTATGTCATATTATATACCTATAAGCTTGATAGTATGTAACTTATGCACCAGTCATGGAAAGCCTTGCACCCCCCTATCCGGGACATGCCGGGGAAATAGCGGGGATTTATTTGCAGATTAGAACAAATGAGGGTTGTTTCGCGTGTGCCTATTGAGATATAAACAAAATCTCGACGTTTCGAGCTAAAGCCCTTCGTCAGGAGAAATTAGTAGACAGATAAACACATTACATCAGCTTTTATAGCAACGCTATAAAAGCTGTCACGTGAACAAAATATTAACCAATGAAAATAAAGTAGTCATAACAATCATAACAAAATAGAATTAATATGTAAAGATATAGACTGCGTGCAGGCTTCGGCCCGATTATAGGGTCGAAGGCCTGCGCACAGGCGTTACACTTATCAAAGCGCTATAAATGTCGTACAAGGGAAGGGAAGAGGGGATATAGAGGAAAGTATATAAGAAGTATTTAAGAGAAAAGAATGAGCTAGATGAAGGAGAGGCGCTCATTGATACCATCAGGCTGAATGGTGCCAAGTTTAAAAATGAGACGCTTTTCTTGCTTCCGACGGGTATCATTAGCACCAATAATGGGATGAATGGCGCATATTTTCATATCAGAAAAGGAGTGGTTGGCACTGTTGAAGTGCCTAGCAACAGGTTTGTTGTGCACATTGTTCTTAACATCACGCAAGTGCTCAGCAAACCTATCGCCTAAACGTCTTCCAGTCTCTCCGATGTAGAGCAAGCCACATTTGCTGCAAGAGATGCAGTAAACAAGGTTGGAGGAGATGCACGTGAAACTGTGCTTGATGACAAACTGAGATTTAGGAGCCGAAATACAGGTGGTGGGGTTTAAATGCTTACAAGTGTAGCACTTAGCACGACCACAGGAAACAGTGCCAGCTGGTGACACAGAATCCTGTCGCAGTGAGCTGTGCACTAGGGTTTCCCGGATGTTTTTACTGTGTCGAAAAGAGACTAGTGGGGTCTCGGAGAAAATGGAAGACGTTGCAGGGTCATTTTTAAGTAGATTAAAATTCCGGCAAATGATGTCCCTTACTTTAAAATTGAAGGGATGAAAGGTTAAAACTAAAGGTACTTTTTTATTAGAAATTGCAACCGAAGGTTCTCTTAAGGTGTCTGAACGGGGTATAAGGGAGGCCTTGTTAAGGGCAGTATCTAAAAGGTGGGAAGGATAACCACGATTCACAAAAAAGCTTCTCATTTCTGAACATTTGGCATCAAAGTCGTCGTCTTCACTACAGAGGCGACGAAGACGTAAGAATTGAGAGTAAGGGATAGCAGTTTTAGTGTGCTTAGGATGACAGGATGAGAAGAGAAGATAGCTGTGGGAGTCAGTAGGCTTGTAAAAGACAGATGTGCTCAGCCTATTACCATTGATAGAAATGAGAATGTCTAGGAATGATACACTGGTCTCACTGATCTCCCATGTGAACTGAAGTGCTGGATGGAAATCATTAACAAAGTTAATGAAGCAATTCAGATCAGCACGCGAACATGATGCAGTGCCTAAGCAATCATCAATGAACCGGCGATAGAAGTCAGGTGAGGGACCAGTGTACTGTTCGAAGATTTGTTTTTCCACATAACCAACAAACAAATTGGCATAGTTGGGTCCCATTTTGGTACCCATGGCCACACCACTTATTTGTTGGTAATGCTCACCATCAAACGAGAAATTGTTCAAGGTGAGCACTACCAAGCGTACCAAGCGTACCAAGGTGGTGGTAGATGGATCCTGAATTATCCTTTGGTCTAAAAAGTATTTTAGTGCTTGAAGGCCGTCTTGATGCGGGATGACAGTGTAAAGTGATTTGACATCCATGGTGAAAATGAATTTGTGTGGACCCTGAAAATTGATGTTGTCAAGAATTTTCAGGGCATGCTTGGTGTCCTTGATATAAGAAGGCAAGTTCTTAACCAAGGGCGCCATGATGTGATCGAGGTAGCTGGAGAGGAGTTCAGTGGGGCAACCACAAGCTGACACGATTGGTCTGCCCGAGTTGTCGGGTTTGTGAATTTTGGGTAGGAAATACATGACTGGTGTACGTGGAGTGGTGACTAGGAGATTGCCTGCCGTAGCAGGTAATTCCCCAGTCGTGATGAGATGGTTGATGGTGGAACTGATTATGGTGTTGTGTTTGGATGTCAAATCAGTATCAACCCTGCTATAAAACGAGGTGTCACCCAGTTGTCTGTAAGCCTCTTGACGGTACAAGTCGGCCCTCCAGACGACTAGGGCACCCCCCTTGTCAGCAGGCTTGATCACAATGTCATTCCGGGTACGCAAAGACCTTAGAGCACTGAATTCGGCTAAACTAAGATTAGGGGGCCTTTTAGGCCTGAAACGGGGGAGCTGATCGACATTGTCGAATGAATAGATCAAGGGACCCAAATTGGCCTTCCGGAGGAGACCAGGTGGATTTTTTGGGGGTATGCCTGGGTACTCAAGGCATTAGACAGCGTACGTTAGCTATGTGTCATGATGGCCAGGGATTATGGGCTGGGAATCAGCGGGAATTCGTCTGTTCGAGATGTATTGTTAAGCCTTGTTCATCGACCTTTACCCTATACCCTATACTCTATAGACATTGTTTTACTAAAAATAGCTTTTACAGGATAATGTATTGACTTTGTGTAAATTGCAAGATACAACTAACAGACAAAATGCAAAATATTTACCTACTTTGACAAACTCTGGATTGCATGTTTGGCCTCCAATGATCAAAATTGGGGAAATTTTAGAATAGTTTGTTGCCCGGGTAGCGGGGGACTTTAGTCATGTTTAGACTAGTAAGAAGGCCATGTATAGGTGGGGGATTAGAATGATTTAGGACACAACCTTTATCTAATGTCCGCTGTTCCCTGGGTAGGGGGGTGCGTGGCTTTCCAATTACTAGTGCATTACTGTGTTTCGGCTTTTATCAATAGGCATGTAACTTCCCTTGTTTGGCTAAGCGCCCTCTCTTCAGCAAGCCCCCTCGGATAAGCGCCCTCCTAATCTTATCTGAAATAAACAACCAGAACCCCCCTCTCCTGGGGAAAGGGTGTTTACACCGTATATAGTATTTACTATTTTCAGCATTTTAATTTGGTTGGCGAGTTTAGGCGATTTAGTGCAAGTTTAAGCGATTTAAGAGAATCGTTGCCAATGTTTATCCGCGATTTAAGGCGAGTTAGGGCGATTTAACGCGAGTTAAGATCCCAGAGCAGGCCTGTTTAATGGTTAAGTGGTTATATGGTTATATGGTTATATGGTTATATGGTTTAATAATTTAATGGTTATGTGTTTATGTGGTTATGTGGTTTAATGGTTATGTGGTTATGTGGTTATGTTGTTATGTGGTTATGTGGTTATGTTGTTATATGGTTATGTGGTTATATGGTTATGTGGTTATATGTTTTAATGGTTATGTGGTTATGTGGTTATGTGGTTATGTGGTTATGTTGTTATATGGTTATGTGGTTATATGGTTATGTGGTTATATGTTTTAATGGTTATGTGGTTATGTGGTTATATGGTTATGTGGTTATACGGTTATGTCGTTATATGGCTATGTGTTTATCTGGTTTAATTGTTATGTGGTTTAATGGTTATGTGGTTATGTGGTTATGTGGTTATGTGGTTATATGGTTATGCGGTTATATGGTTTTTTAGTTATGTGGTTATGTGGTTACGGGCTTATATGGTTATGTTGTTATATGGTTTAATGGTTTTGTGGTCATATGGTTTAATGGTTATATGGTTATGTGGTTATGGGTTATATGGTTATGTAGTTATATGGTTATATGGTTATGTGGTTATGTGGTTATGTGGTTATATGGTTTAATGGTTATATGGTTATGTGGTTATATGGTTATGTGGTTATGTGGTTATATCGTTACATATTATGTGGTTATGTGGTTATATGGTTATATGGCTATATGGTCATATGGTTATGTGGTTATGGGCTTATATGATTATGTGGTTATGTGGTTATATGGTTTAATGGTTATGTGGTTTAATGGTTATATGGTTATATGGTTATATGGTTATATGGTTATATGGTTATATGGTTATATGGTTATATTGTTATATGTTTATATGGTTATATAGTTATATGGTTTAATGGTTATGTGGTTATAAGGTTTAATGGTTATGTGGTTATGTGTTTATGTGGCTTTGTGGTTATGTGGTTATGTGGTTATGTGGTTATATGGTTATGTGGTTTAATGGTTATGTGGTTATATGGTTTTTTAGTTTTGTGGTTATGTGGTTATGCGGTTATGCGGCTTCAGCAAGCCCCCTCGGATAAGCGCCCTCCTAATCTTATCTGAAATAAACAACCAGAACCCCCCTCTCCTGGGGAAAGGGTGTTTACACTGTATATAGTATTTACTATTTTCAGCATTTTAATTTGGTTGGCGAGTTTAGGCGATTTAGTGCAAGTTTAAGCGATTTAAGAGAATCGTTGCCAATGTTTATCCGCGATTTAAGGCGAGTTAGGGCGATTTAACGCGAGTTAAGATCCCAGAGCAGGCCTGTTTAATGGTTAAGTGGTTATATGGTTATATGGTTATATGGTTTAATAATTTAATGTTTATGCGGTTATGTGGTTTAATGGTTATGTGGTTATGTTGTTATGTGGTTATGTGGTTATGTTGTTATGTTGTTATATGGTTATGTGGTTATATGGTTATGTCGTTATATGTTTTAATGGTTATGTGGTTATGTGGTTATGTGGTTATACGGTTATGTCGTTATATGGCTATGTGTTTATCTGGTTTAATGGTTATGTGGTTTAATGGTTATGTGGTTATGTTGTTATGTGTTTATGTGTTCATATGGTTATGTGGTTATGTGCTTATGTGGTTATATGGTTATGCGGTTATATGGTTTTTTAGTTATGTGGTTATGTGGTTACGGGCTTATATGGTTATGTTGTTATATGGTTTAATGGTTTTGTGGTTATATGGTTTAATGGTTATATGGTTATGTGGTTATGGGTTATATGGTTATGTAGTTATATGGTTATATGTATATGTGGTTATGTGGTTATGCGGTTATGTGGTTTAATGGTTATATGGTTATGTGGTTATATAGTTATGTGGTTATATCGTTACATATTATGTGGTTATGTGGTTATATGGTTATATGGCTATATGGTCATATGGTTATGTGGTTATGGGCTTATATAATTATGTGGTTATGTGGTTTAATGGTTACATGGTTACATGGTTATATGGTTATATGGTTATATGGTTATATGGTTATATGGTTATATTGTTATATGTTTATATGGTTATATAGTTATATGGTTTAATGGTTTAATGGTTATGTGGTTATAAGGTTTAATGGTTATGTGGTTATGTGTTTATGTGGTTTTGTGGTTATGTGGTTATGTGGTTATGTGCTTATGTGCTTATGTGCTTATGTGGTTATAAGGTTATATGGTTATATGGTTATGTGGTTTAATGGTTATCTGGTTATGTGGTTATATGGTTTTTTAGTTATGTGGTTATGTGGTTATGCGGTTATGTGGTTATGGGCTTATGGGCTTATATGGTTATGTGATTATGTTGTTATATGGTTTAATGGTTTTGTGGTTATGTGGTTTAATGGTTATATGGTTATGTGGTTATGGGTTATATGGTTATGTAGTTATATGGTTATATGTTTATGTGGTTATGTGATTTAATGGTTATATGGTTATGTGGTTATATAGTTATGTGGTTATGTGGTTAGATCGTTACATATTATGTGGTTATGTGGTTATATGGTTATATGGACATATGGTTGTGAAAACGTGTCGGTAGATGATTACTCGGAACATCAAAATCATAATTTTTCTCTTTCTCCCGGTGACTATCACTTTTCAAAATGGCTTCTTCGCAAGCTGCCGAATTTAAAACAAAAATCGTTTTTTTAGCCTGATTCAAAGTTTTAAATGAAAAAAACTGCCGCTAAATTAAAGGAGGATATATTTTTGACATTTTTAAAGGTAAGCGATAACAAATACACTATTTTTCTTCCATGAAAGGCAACGTTTTCTCGCTGTTGAAATGAACATGTATAAAAGTGTTTATTTTGAAAATTATTCGTTTTATCCTCATTTATATCGTTATATTCAGCAAAAACCTACTGTAGCTGTGATATATTTTTAAAACCATTGTACTTTGTATTTGAGCCTTTCCAAAGTATTTTTCTCATGAAATTGTTTGTTTTTGTTTCGCTTCGATATGTTTTTGACACTCGTCTTTTGCCGGCATGTTTTTAATAACCGACCTCTGAGAAAAGCGCTGAATTTTGTGCTATAGCCTTTTCAACTGACCTCATAATTTTCTGTGTTTGTTTTTCTCTTTGAAATTTCTACTAAAACAATTAGTCGCCTCAGGCTCGGTGATTACAAGCCTATAGTCACTTCGCCTTCGGCTCAGTGACTATAGGCTTGTAATCACCTCGCCTTCGGCGACTAATTGTTAATTAGAGGCTCAATTTGGACCAATCAGCATGCAGGAAAATCGATAGTCACCTGGAAATTTCTACTAAAACTATATAGAAACACGGAAAATGTTTTCTATTTCCTAAATGTGAACTGTTCTCGAAATGCCGCCATAGGAAGCGATTTCTGGCGGGTAGATTTGAACGTGCGCACGCTGTGCCATCACGCAAGTAATCAAACAGATGTCCAACGTCATCACACAATAATCAGTTCAACCGACACTTAAACATCGTCGCCTGATGATCGCATTAAGCGTGAAACTCGGAGTTGTGACTCAATTTTAAGTAAAGAAACTTTACATTCGCTCTGCTATATTGGTATTGAGCACTCTTGTTGCACTATAAAACTCAAACATTACTATTATTATTATTATATATATATATAGTCAAATCTGCAGACATGCATGTTTCGCCGTTCAACGTACGGCTCGTCAGTGCAGCTTGTAACGCAGTCTAGATGCGAGTGACTTCGTATTTATACCCCATACTCTTGCCCTCACCAAGCGCATGTGGTACAATACTCAGACACGTGCGCATCCAGACATGCGTATATATATATATAATTTAATTGTTTGCTTTGTTGCGTATAATACGAAAAGTGCTCAATACATTGGAGCAGAGCAAATTTAAAATATTTAATAAATCAAAATTATACAAACATTTGTTAACTACTTAAAGTTTCATGCCTGGTCAAGGCAATCATCAGGTTAACACAGGATTTTTACCGTTAAAGTTCAAACTGTTTTTGACGCGAGCGGGCTCTCCTCAGCTTGCTGGCCGTAGTGTTGATTTGCGCGCGCTCGTAATTTCCCGCCAAAAATTTCCTCTCATGGCAGCATTTTGAGAAAATTTCAGTTCTCTTGTTTAGGAGCGTACTTCTATCACTTTTCAGGATGTGGAGCTTCTCGTAGGTGCACAAATTGCATTGCTTACTCCCCGATCTGTACGACTTGGCACGCTTTAGAATTGACCATGTGATTTTGAACAATCGACCGTTTCTCTTCAAGCCCCAAACATATTTTGACAGCTCAGTATCGTTAGAATATATCTGGTTCTTGAAGGATTTTTTATGGTTTCTAAAGCGTTCCTTGAACGTAGTTGCTGTCATGCCAATGTATTTCTTTGTTTCGTTGTCTTCCGTAGTCACCTTTGCCTGGTACACGATGTTGTTCACCATACATTTGCCTTCCAAAGGACACTCTTTCTTTTTCTGGCAATTGCACGTCTGCTCCTCTTTGCTTCTCAGTGTTTTCTTCGAATTAGTTGGTAGATTTTCCGAAAGCACTTTTGCGTTGTGGCTGGAAATTACGCTTTTAACGTTTGGCATACAGCTATAACTGATTTTCACCGTATTTTTATTGAATATTTTGTGCAGGGTGCTATATTTAGGGAAATGGATGTCTAGGAGGCGTAAAAAGGTTTTGCCGATGTTGGTGGCGACATTGCGGCTGTACGGTGGATTCAACCACAAAACCTTTCTCTTCCGATTACGTTTTCGTTTTCTAGAGGTGGTGTTATCTGTGTAACGTAATTTTTCGTGGTAGCTGCTTCGTTTCAGTGCGCTTTGATACAGTGGTACCGATTGATTAAATTAATGTTCGTCCGATGAAAGTTGTTTGATTTGTTTATTCACAGATATCGGCAACTGTCTTATGATGGGAGGTGGATGGTTGGAATGGCTGTTAATGTATAGCGGGTTGTTGTTTGGTTTTCTGTAAGGGCGGTAACTGCCGTCGCCAAGATTGAGGTTGATATCTAAAAAGTTAACTGTTTGCATGGTGGCTCACTTCCGCCGTGATCTTTAGCCCAAATTTCTCGTCACACAACTGGTGTAGTTTCTTTCTTGTCTGGTCAGCTAAACGTCCGCTTGTTCCTCTCAGTAACACAAGACCGTCGTCACGATATAGACCTACGCGATCTTTCCCCAATAATGTTGACAATTCATTTAAAATAAATAGTCCAACAAGTTCGCAAACTTCTGCGCCGTCGTAGCAGCCCATCGTTACGTCAAACATTGAGTCGTTGTGGCGTTTGATCCAGGCTTTTCCACTGTGGAACAGTAGCGAGTTCCGTGCATGGTAGATAATGGCTTTGTGCTGATCAGATATAGGTGTAAAGTTTTCAGCCCAAGAAATGGCTTTCACTAGGAGGTTTTCAGTAATTGAGGGGTAAAATTCTGCAATGTCAAAGGTAAGGAATGAATTTCGAGGTTTGTCTTCAATGTTTTTGAACCATTCAATGACAGAAGCCGAGTTTCTCCACTGATTAACGCCGGTTGCAGATCTTATTTTAGAATTTATATCGTCAAGAATAACTTTGCTCACCTTTCGAGTTGACTTTTAGCAGGATTTTAGCAAAGTTCTCTTTGTGGTCTTTAACAGTAAAAATGCTACGCGTTCTGCCATGGTTTCAATTCGGTCGCTAATTAAAAGATCTCGAGCAATGTTTTTTAATTCACTGTTTATATCATCTATTACATTATCGTCCCCAAGCTTGTATGTTTTTGAAACGGTCGATTGTTCAAAATCACATGGTCAATTCTATATATATATATAATATATACGTGTAGGTTTAGGTCTACGAGTGCTCGACAACATATAGTTAGAGCAAATTATAGATTTTCGCTTGCCTCAAAACTAAAATAAAAAACTAAAAATAATTTGCTCTAACTATATGTTGTCGAGCACTCTTTGCGTTTCGTAGACCTAAACCTACACGTATATATATATATATATATGCTCTACTCTTTGCGTTTCGTAGACCTAAACCTACACGTATATATATATATATATATATATATATAGACTATAGACGATATAGTAAAAACCGTTTGCAGAGTGCTCAATGGAGAACCAGAGCATAATATAGTTAAAATTCAGAGATTCAACAGTTTTGAATAGACATTTTATTACTAGTTAGTTTCGTGCTACACACGTATGTGTGGTACTCTTCAGACAAAATGATCTAATGACTAAGTTGTATATACACGTAGGATTATAATATCGATCTATACTATCGTTCTTGGCTATTATTGGTTAATTTGAAATTTTGACCGTTGGCATGTAAGGTTATACTTTATATACTATATACATAATATCCACTTAAGTTTAAAGTGGTTGTCAAATAATGTACAAAAAACATGTCCCGGAAGGTTTAATTATTGTAAGATATATAAGATTAGTTTAAAGAGCTGCGTTAAAAATCATGTTACAAAGTTCCTAAATAAGAATTTAGTGGCGTGTCTGCAAGATGACACTAGTTCGTTGCGTTTGTTCAGAGTGGCCAGAGAAGGTTCGCAAATAATAAAGTACTTCTCCCATAGACATAAACTACATTTAGAGGATCCGTTGCTGTAGGGGCGGGCTTGTTTCAGAACTTTCCATGTTAAATCTGTCGATTTTCTTGACGTAAACCTCAATTTGACCAGTGGAAAACACATGCCTTATACCAAGCCTAATAATATACCTTTGTATATCCACAACAAATCCAATCACCCACCTATAATTATCAAGAATATCCCAGAATCCATCAACAAACGCCTCTCCGATATTTCATCTGATGAAGCATCATTCAATCGTGCAACACCGCTATACCAAAAAGCTCTTGAGCATAGTGGGTATAATCATCAGCTGAAATTCAAACCCTCAACACCATCAAGTGTTCCCACTAGTCAACGTAAGACGCGACACAGAAATATAACATGGTATAATCCACCGTACAGCAAGAACGTTGCCACCAATATCGGCCAGACTTTCCTTAGAATCCTTGACGAGGAATTTCCCAGTAACCATGCATTGCATAAAATCTTCAACAGGAACACTGTCAAAATTAGCTACACCTGCATGACTAATATTAAACAAACTATTGACGGACATAACAAATCCATTCTCAAAATGAATGATCAACATGAAAAACCCCTCGACAATGAATGCAACTGCCGAGCTCGCGACAACTGTCCTTTGCTTGGTAAATGCCTTACAAAGGCAGTTGTATACCAAGCAACAGTTACGACCAGTGACGGGAAACCAGATCAAACATACGTCGGTCTTACCGCAAACGCATTCAAAACCAGATTCGCCAACCACAAGACGTCATTTAAAAACGCAAAAAAGAAACATGCTACTGAATTAAGTAAACACATCTGGAAACTTAAAGATAACCGCGTCGATTACAACATCACATGGAAAGTTCTGAAACAAGCCCGCCCCTACAGCAACGGATCCTCTAAATGTAGTTTATGTCTATGGGAGAAGTACTTTATTATTTGCGAACCTTCTCTGGCCACTCTGAACAAACGCAACGAACTAGTGTCATCTTGCAGACACGCCACTAAATTCTTATTTAGGAACTTTGTAACATGATTTTTAACGCAGCTCTTTAAACTAATCTTATATATCTTACAATAATTAAACCTTCCGGGACATGTTTTTTGTACATTATTTGACAACCACTTTAAACTTAAGTGGATATTATGTATATAGTATAAAGTATAACCTTACATGCCAACGGTCAAAATTTCAAATTAACCAATAATAGCCAAGAACGATAGTATAGATCGATATTATAATCCTACGTGTATATACAACTTAGTCATTAGATCATTTTGTCTGAAGAGTACCACACATACGTGTGTAGCACGAAACTAACTAGTAATAAAATGTCTATTCAAAACTGTTGAATCTCTGAATTTTAACTATATATATATATATATATACGTGTAGGTTTAGGTCTACGAAACGCAAAGAGTGCTCGACAATGTAATGTTTATAAAGCTCTGTATTCAAGAGTACGTTTCAACACAACACATTTATTCAGGAACTCTACAAAACCATGCTTTCTATCTCTATCTCTAAAGTCTAGTCCTTTGTGCACGTGACTTATCACGTGACCAACACTGCATCTCTCCCTTACTTTAGCTAACAAAACGTGTCCGGTATAGTCCAATGTCAAATAACATAATTAATATAAAATATAGTAGCACTAGCTATAAATTGTCCTTTCATGAAAGTTGATGCAATTTAACCGAGCATCGTTTTAAAAAATAAAGTTTCATTCCACCAAATATATATTAGTCATAAATGTTCTGACCGTATCTTTGAGCTGGTCTTCTGTCCCTGTCTGGATACCTCCGTTCTTCTCTTTCATTGTCTCCATTCTCTGACATCTCCTCAGGTACATCATTATCATCATCATACATTTCACCCCCATCTTGCCACACTCCATTACCTGGCTGTAATTGTACCTTTTTGAAAAAGGATATATTCCGTGTGATGTAATGTCCAGGACGTGAAGCTGTCACCATCGTACCATTAACTCTAGTGACCAGGTACGGATTTGGATCATACCTTGTTGAGAATTTATTTTGCTTTTTCTGACGTACCAGTACAGTATCACCAACCACAATTGGTGAGTCTTTTGCACGTTTCAAACTATCTGCATTTGTTTTCATTCGCTCCTTAGCTTTGGCATCATTCTCCCGGACTTGCTGGTCTTTTACAGTATTCATGAGATCTAATGGATTTGGCAGTTTTGTTTTAATTTTACGATTAAACAAAAGTTCTGCAGGAGAGAACTTAGTCGTGGTGTGAGGTGTTGCTCTATAATTTAACAAGAAACTGTACAGCTCCTTCTTCCAATTCTTGTGTTCTGTGATTGCTGCCCGAATTGCTTTTCCCATTGGTTTCATAAAGTTCTCAGCCTCTGAGTTTGCCTGTGGCCACAGGGGTGTTATCCGCTGATGTTTAATACCCTTCTCTCGCATGTATGTTTTAAATTCCATACTATTAAATGGTGGACCATTGTCACTTTTAATAATTTGTGGTAGTCCATGTGTGGCAAATATTCTCTCCAGTTTTAATATTGTTTGTTGGACCCTTTGTTGAATGAACAATTTCCACTTCAGGAAAACGGGAATAAGCATCTATGGCAACAAGAACATACTCTCCAGTAGGGAAAGGACCACAAAAATCTAAATGTACAGTGTGCCATGGTTCAGGTGGCAGTTCATTCATTTTTAGTGGTGGGGGTGCGTTTGGAATGCTGCTAGCTTGGCATGCAAGACAGCTTCCAATCATTTCCTTGACATACTTATCTATACCTGGAAACCAGATTTTTTCACGTAATAACTGTTTTGTCTTTACTAGGCCTTGATGGCCTTCATGAGCAATCGCTATCGCTTGGTGGCGAAGTGAAGTTGGTATAACAATGCGAGACCCTCGCAAAATTATATCTGCTTCATCATTAACGGTTAATTCATCACAAAGTTTTGAATACTTACGCAGTTCGTCACTATGTTCGCCACTGATTTCAGCCCATTTAGTTTTTGAATCCCACAATTGTTCGCGAATAATTTTAACAAGTTTTTGCAATGTCTCATCCTTTCGAGTCTCTTCCTTTATGTCTGCTAAAGTCATTGCTTTAGGAACAGCATGGGTTGCTAGGAAATTCACATAATTCTCAGCCGATTCTTCCTGTGCATGGTCTGCATCTTTCAGAGGATGTCGGGAAAGAAAATCTGATGCATTATTGGCACCACTAGTAAAAATAACATCAAAATCAAAATCTTGGATTCTGAGGTTCCATCGTTCAATTCGTGCTGGCGGTTTTGACTTGGGGTTACCCAAAATCATTTCAACTGGCTTACAATCAGTGTATAAGGTAAAATGTGCTCCACATAAATAGACATATAATCGTTCCATTGCCCAAACAATTGCCAACGCCTCGCGTTCCGTTTGTGAATAACGTCGCTCAACTTCTGATAGGGACCTACTTATATAGGCTACTACTCTTCGATCATTTGTTCCTGGCGTACACTGTGACAATATGGCGGATAGGCCCCATGGCGATGCGTCAGTGGTTAGTTCAGTTTGTTTGTTCTGATCAAAATAAGCCATAACTTTGTCACTTGTCAAAGCGTTTTTGACATTGTTAAATGCATGTTCCTCTTCGTTTGTCCACCGGAAGTGGGCATTCTTAGTTGTCAATTTCCTCAGTGGTTCAGTAATGTCGCTGAAATTGGGAATGAATTTGGCACAATATGTTACCATTCCCAAAAAACTACGAATATCCTTCACACTTCGGGGAGCAGGAGCATTCTTAATGGCAGAAACTTTTGCCGGATCTGCCGAAATACCATCGGCTGAGAAAACTAGACCAAAAAATGTAAGTTTGCTTTGATTATACAGACATTTGTCCTCGTTTAAAGTTAGTCCAACTTCAGTAAAACGTTGACAAACAGCATGCAAAGCATCATCATGCTCTTTCTGAGATTTCCCATATATAATAACATCGTCACTGATATTGAGAGCCCCGGGAATATCTTGAATTTGATCATGAATAACCTTCTGAAATATTTCGCTTGCAGAATTTGTTCCAAAATTCAGGCGTGTGTATCGATGTAAACCTTTATGGGTTGCGAAGGTAGTGATGTATCTGCTTTCTTTCGCTAGTGTAAGCTGGTGATATCCTGACCGTAAGTCTAATTTCGAAAATACTCTTGCACCATTCATTTCATGTATTAAATCATCAACGGTAGGGGTTGGGTGGCGTTCACGTGTAATTGCAGTGTTAGGCATTCTCATGTCAACACACAAGCGTACCGTCCCATCGTTTTTAGGAATTACCACTAAAGGAGAGATCCACGGAGTGGGCCCCTCGACCTTCTCAATTATTCCATCCCTTTCTAGCTGATGTAGGGCTGTAGAAACCTTTCTTCTTAAATGGAATGGGATCCGGCGAGCTGATTGAGCAACTGGTTGTACATTTTTATCAATGTGTAATTTGACCTCGAAATGTTTCAGTTTGCCAATGCCATTATAAATACCAGGGTATTTCTTGCCAATGTCATTTGATGACTCGTTGCCCTTGACCTTGTTGCTAACTTTGTTGACATTTAAAGTGATCATATTTAACTCTGCTGCTGTTTGATAGCTAAGTAGTGAACCATTATTCCCTTGTACGACATAAATACACGCAACCGTCATTCGTTTCTTCGACTCGATAACAGTGTCAAACTTTCCGATAATAGGCAATTGTTGTTGTGATCCATAGGCGAATAACTTGGTGTGCGCACGTCGTAAAGAAATTGGGTTTCCTTTGTTTAGGTGTGCAAAAGTGGTTTCATCAATAATATTGATTGATGCGCCCGTGTCTATAAGCATTTTCACAGTTATCTTGTTAAGTTTGACTTTTGCCGAAGGCATTTTCGCCGAGTTAATTTTGCTGTGACAGGCATACAAATATTCATCCTCACTTGACCCAGAATTAGAAGCGGGTTTGACTTAGAAACCTTGCAGGTTTGACTTGTTGAACTTTTTTATGCTGAGTCGACTGATTATTATTAAACTGTCTTTCGGAGTGCCATATTGGTTGATTTTGCGTGAACATTTGACGGCTGGGGTTACTACGACAAACACGAGAATAGTGGTTCTGCTTCTTGCATTTATGACAAGTTTGTCCTTTCGCAGGACAAGGCGATCCAATATGCGGCCACGAAAATCCACAATTTCGACATAGCTGAGATTTCCCATCCGCATTAATACGCGTCGTCGGCATCGAGCGACCAACTCGATTCGCTTCGTCATGAATGTTTGTTGATGCCAACCGTTGTTCGATGCCTTTAGCTTGTTGCTCGCTAGTTTCAAGCGCTCTTGCTTTCGCAAGCAATGTTTCGAGTGTTAATTTGTCCTCCCGTAAAGCAAATCTCCTCAGGTGTTTTGATCGACAGTTCTGTATAATGGCGGATTTTACTTCGTTATGTACATTAGCAAACTCACAATAAGCAGCCAATTTCCGAAGTCTGGTGGCAAATTGATCTGTTGTCTCATCAATATTTTGTTTGGCTTCACGGAATTGAAATATTTCATAGTCAACATTTTTCTAAGGAGAGAAGTACTCGTCTAATTTTTCGAGAGCAATCTTATAGTCCTTGTCCTCGCCTGTGTCCGATAACGTGTCAAAAATGTCTTGTGTTGCTTCTCCTGCTTGATAGAGCAACAGCGCTCGTCTCTGCGTGTCATCTTTTATGTTCAACGCTATCAAATAAGTCTCGAAACGACGTTTCCATGTCTTCCAGCGTTGGCTTATCGATGTAGGATCAGAAATAGGATCAAAAGGAGAGAGTGGCGTTATGTCTATTCTACCCGCGGTCGCCATATCTTAAGGCCACGTATATTTGTATTTCTGCGCTTGTTTTGTTGGGGTTTTTTTTTTTGTTTTTGTTGTTGTTTGCTGTTTTCCTTCGGTCTGTTTATTCTTTCGTGTTTTAAGACATCCTCGTCGCCATATGTAATGTTTATAAAGCTCTGTATTCAAGAGTACGTTTAAACACAACACATTTATTCAGGAACTCTACAAAACCATGCTTTCTATCTCTATCTCTAAAGTCTAGTCCTTTGTGCACGTGACTTATCACGTGACCAACACTGCAGACAACATATAGTTAGAGCAAATTATAGATTTTCGCTTACCTCAAAACTTGTCTGCAACAGGCTGTTTCATCTGTAAAAGAATCATCTGCAAATATATATATAGAATTTGGTTTTGTTGATTATATAAACTTTTGGCAGAGTGCTCAATGGATATCCAGAGCATATATATATATATATATATATATATATATATATATATTTACGTGTAGGTTTAGGTCTACGAAACGCAAAGAGTGCTCGACAACATATAGTTAGAGCAAATTATAGATTTTCGCTTACCTCAAAACTTGTCTGCAACAGGCTGTTTCATCTGTAAAAGAATCATCAGGCAGTTTACAAGTATCGAAAGAAATGACCGCTTATATGCTTCCTGCCGGGGCGTGGGTGTGTGTGTGGGAGACAATGTGTGCATGCATGGCTTTGTTTGCGTTGTTTACGCGAAATTTGTTACGATGACGACATCGTGAAATTATTTCAGCTCTTTTGTTGAGTAAACAATCCTTGTTTTTTTCTTTCAAAATACAAAATGCAAAACCATGCAATTTATGTTTAGAAGAAAAATTTTGTATTTTGAAAGAAAAAAACAAGGATTGTTTACTCAACAAAAGAGCTGAAATAATTTCACGATGTCGTCATCGTAACAAATTTCGCGTAAACAACGCAAACAAAGCCATGCATGCACACATTGTCTCCCACACACACACCCACGCCCCGGCAGGAAGCATATAAGCGGTCATTTCTTTCGGTACTTGTAAACTGCCTGATGATTCTTTTACAGATGAAACAGCCTGTTGCAGACAAGTTTTGAGGTAAGCGAAAATCTATATATATTTATATATATCCCCTCCAGAAAAACTGTTTGACCAAGGCTATCGTGTAAAGAGTTGCGATAACGGCGATACTAAGCGGTACATTGGGGTAACAGCCGGCAAATTTAAGGACAGGTACGGAAACCACAAAAAATCATTCAAAATGCAGAAGTATATGAAAGAAACGTAGCTATCAAAGCATATTTGGAGATTAAAGAGAAGCGGAAGACCTTTTAACACCACTTGGTCCATCCTTAAGAAGGCTGCCCCATACACAAGTGGAATAACAAGGTGCAACCTGTGCTTACAAGAGAAGCTACTAATCTTAAAATCTCGCGACGGAAATCTGCTGAACAAATATTCAGAAATCGTCTCGAAGTGCGTCCACCAAAAACAATTTTTAGCCGGAAATATGGCCTGCGCGCGGAAAAGCAACATCAACAACTCGCACACACACAGTGTTTCACGCCTCTTTCAAAGCGATCTTCAGGCGATTCTACTCAAGTTTTCCTAGCTTTATCTGCCAATCTTCCTCCGGTTCCCCTCAATAACATTAAGCCATCATTTCGATACAATCCTACATTGTCTTTGCCACATTTCTCCGAGAGCTTGTTCAAGATAAACAGTCCGACAAGTTCGCATATTTCAGCTTCATCGTAACTTCCCATCGTAACTTCGAATAAGGATTCGTTGTTTCTTTTTACCAATGTCTTATCGCCGTAGAATAGCAAGGACCTACGTGCGTGTTTAATGGTAGATATATGCTCTTCGGTAATCTCAGTTAACGTCTTGGCCCATGAAATAACTCTGTCAAGAAGATTTTCGGAATGGAGGGCTAAAAACTCGACAATATCGAAGGAGAGGAACGTGTGGTTAGCTTTGTTGTTGATGGCTTGGAACCAGTCGATTACAGATTGCGAGTTCTTCCACTGATTTGCATTAAGGGTCGATCTAATCTTGTTGTTAATTTCATCCAGTATAACCTGCTAACTTTGCCAAGTTCACTCTTTGCTGGATTAATAAGGCGACATTTGGGGTTTGAATCAAAGTTGTCTTTGTGATCCTTCAATGTAACGAACGCATTTCTTTCTGCCATCGTATCGACGCGATCCGCGATAGAAGATATATATATATATATATACGTGTAGGTTTAGGTCTACGAAACGCAAAGAGTGCTCGACAACATATAGTTAGAGCAAATTATAGTTTTGATGATTCTTTTACAGATGAAACAGCCTGTTGCAGACAAGTTTTGAGGTAAGCGAAAAACTATATATATATATATATATATATAGTTTTTCGCTTACCTCAAAACTTGTCTGCAACAGGCTGTTTCATCTGTAAAAGAATCGTCAGGCAGTTTACAAGTATCGAAAAGAAATGACCGCTTATATGCTTCCTGCCGGGGCGTGGGAGTGTGTGTGGGAGGCAATGTGTGCATGCATGGCTTTGTTTGCGTTGTTTACGCGAAATTTGTTACGATGACGACATCGTGAAATTATTTCAGCTCTTTTGTTGAGTAAACAATCCTTGTTTTTTTCTTTCAAAATACAAAATTTTTCTTCTAAACATAAATTGCATCGTTTTGATCCTCCCGTATACGAAATAGAATGTTTTAAAATTTGCCAATTAATACTGAAATCCTTATTGTTTTCTTTCAATGTCCAAATATATTTCGAAAGTTCCGTGTCATTTGCATGCTTTTTATGCTGAAAAGATTTAGTGTGGTTGGCCAATCGCTCTTTGAATGTGGTTGCAGTCATGCCAATGTAATTTTGATCGTGTTTGTGTTGCTTACTGTGACTGTTGCTTTGTATACTATGTCCCTAGTCATGCATTGTTTTGAAGCGGGCAAATGGTGTTTTTTCTACAACTGCAATTGGTAGTGTCCCTCTCCTGTGGCTTGTTATTTCTAGATATGCGTGCATTGTGTTTAGTGATTACTGACTTAATATTGTTCATGCAGCTATAGCTTACTTTAACTGTATTTCTGTTAAAAATTTTATGTAGCTTGTGGTGCGGTGGAAAATGCTTGTCAATTAGACTAAGGAAATTACGTCCCATGTTTGTGCTAACACTCTTGCTAAATGGTGGGTTGAACCAAATGATGTTGCGTTGCCTATTCCTGCGTTGTTTTTGCGGTGTGTGCTGAGTGTAGCTAAGTTCATGATTAAAGTTGCTATGCCTAAGTGCGTTCTGATATATGGGTGCAGATTCCTGAAAAGTTTGCTCATCTGATGAAAGAAGTGCGATGCGCTTGTTAATTGATGCAGGTAGTTGCCTTGTGATGCTCGGTGGATGATTAGAGTGCATATTTATGTACAGTGGATCGTCATTGGGCTTCCTATAGGGCCTATGTTTTCCATTGTTAAGGTCGAAAGTTACATCTAAAAAGTTTACAATGCGTAAATTTGATTCGGCGGTAATTTTTAGGTCAAACAGCTCGAAAATTTTGTGGAGATCTTTTCTTGTTTTGTCTGCTAAACGTGCTGATTTACTTTTTATAATAGCCAAACCGTCATCTCTATATAGACCGATGCTTCCTTTGCCAAATTTCTTACTCAGGTGGTTTAAAATGAAAAGGCCTACTAACTCACAAATTTCCGCGCCGTCGAAACTGCCCATGGTAACGTCAAACAAACTATTGCTATCTTTTTTATCCATGAAATTCCGGTATTGAAAAGGAGAGATTTTCTAGCCTGTTTTATTATTGAAATATCGTTTTCAGGTATATATAGTAGCCAAATTTGAAGCCCAAGATAAAGCTTGGTCCAATAGTTTTTCAGAAATAGATGGGTAGAAATCGACAATGTCAAACGAAATAAAACTGTCTGTCCTTATCTTTTATATTGCCAAACCACTGAATAACTTGTTTTATATTCCTCCAGTTTTTCTCTCAAATTAGAATTAATTGTGTCCAAAATAACTTATCAGTTATTAATAGCTTATTTTTTCGGATTCGCTTTTAGCGGGATTATATAATTAATCGGCATTTTGGATTGTTTTCGAAATTTTCTTTGTGATCTTTTAAAGATATAAATGCTTCGCGTTTTTTCATTTTTTCAATTCTGTCGCCGATTCCTAAATTGTTCGAAATGTTTTTTGTTCTGCATCAATGTGTCCTCGGATCCATGCTTATAAGTTTTTGTGATGTTGTCATGTAAGAGCTTGTTGTATGTGTCGAGCGAGGTTTCATAAATATTCCTAGTTTCGTCTGCAAAAATTAAAATGTTGGGAGACGAATTGATTTTCTTTAGATCGTTATTCAAAGATTTCTGAAATTGGTTCCTATATGACCGAAATTGTAAATTTTCGATTAGTTTTATAAGGTCGTCTTCGAAAGGTTTCATTTCCGGAATAGAAGGAGGTGTTTTGTTGGAAGCAAGGCCGAAATGGTTGTTTTGGTTTTCACATTTTTGGTTTTTAAGAAAGAAATTAGCTTTCCATCTCATACGTTTTATTACACTTTCCACTTTTTCAATCAAATTTTTCAAATAAGCGTCCTGTGATGGTATAGGGATATTCTTTAGTGAATAGTCAAATCGAAATTGCCGCATTTTGAAGTTAAATAGAAATGAATAACGTAAACAAGAGTGCACAACCGATATACGGGTGCGAATATACGTGTAGGTTTAGGTCTACGAAACGCAAAGAGTGCTCGACAACATATAGTTAGAGCAAATTATAGATTTTCGCTTACCTCAAAACTTGGAACGATCATATTAAACAATTGTCCTCGACTTGTTATAGCACTTTGGTCGCTCTTCGGAAAATAAAGAACTTCACACCTTTTTACCTACGGAAACAACTATATGGCCGAACAACTTATTTTGTCAAAGATGGATTACGGCGATCTTGTCTTTAACCCCTTGCCAAATTACTTATTAAAAAGGCTACAAAAAATTCAATTTTCGGCAGCCAGTTTTGTTACTGGAAACTATGTGAACTCCACTGAAGCCTTGTTGAAGCTTAACTGGCTACCTATGGCTGAACGTAGAGACTTCAACTTACTCAAAGCCACTCACAAAGCTATCCATTCACAGTACTGGCCGAAGTATACTGCAGTTGAAGTTAAAAGGGTACTTTTCAGGATATTGCATCAGAACTGTTCAACCGCTTACCAAATGACATTAAAACTTTATCAAATTATGGTCAATTTGGTACGGAGGTTAAAGCTGTACTGAAGATGCGTGTACAGTAAAAATATGTACATTAACAACATTTTTAGCATTTCTTCTCTCTCTTTTTATCTTGTAAATAATATAATATAATATAAGTTATATAACGTATTTCTATAATATAATCTAATGTATTTATGCTAAGTAAACTATATTTGTATATACTGTAGTCTTCAATAGGGGAAGAGCCACTTTGTTACGATGACGACATCGTGAAATTTTAAAACATTCTATTTCGTATACGGGAGGATCAAAACGATGCAATTTATGTTTAGAAGAAAAATTTTGTATTTTGAAAGAAAAAAACAAGGATTGTTTACTCAACAAAAGAGCTGAAATAATTTCACGATGTCGTCATCGTAACAAATTTCGCGTAAACAACGCAAACAAAGCCATGCATGCACACATTGTCTCCCACACACACTCCCACGCCCCGGCAGGAAGCATATAAGCGGTCATTTCTTTTCGATACTTGTAAACTGCCTGATGATTCTTTTACAGATGAAACAGCCTGTTGCAGACAAGTTTTGAGGTAAGCGAAAAACTATAATTTGCTCTAACTATATGTTGTCGAGCACTCTTTGCGTTTCGTAGACCTAAACCTACACGTATATATATATATAGTCAAATCTGCAGACATGCATGTTTCGCCGTTCAACGGCTCGTCAGTGCAGCTTGTAACGCAGTCTAGATGCGAGTGACTTCGTATTTATACACCATACTCTTGCCCTCACCAAGCGCATGTGGTAGGCCTACAATACTCAGACACATGCGCATCCAGACATGCGTGAAGTGTCTTGGGGCCAGAGTGCTCAAACGACCACAAGGGAAGTGAGCTTTGCATACAAAAAATTCAATTTTCGGCAGCCAGTTTTGTTACTGGAAACTATGTGAACTCCACTGAAGCCTTGTTGAAGCTTAACTGGCTACCTATGGCTGAACGTAGAGACTTCAACTTACTCAAAGCCACTCACAAAGCTATCCATTCACAGTACTGGCCGAAGTATACTGCAGTTGAAGTTTATCAACCAGCACGAAGCTTGCGTTCGAACACTACCTTAAATTTAGTTAGGCCCATGGAAAAGGGCACTTTTCAGGATATTGCATCAGAACTGTTCAACCGCTTACCAAATGACATTAAAACTTTATCAAATTAAACTTTATCATAAATACATTAGATTATATTAGATTATAACTATATATATATATATATAGTTAGTGAGCCTAACGTTTTTCAATGTTTAACCATGAAATAAACGTTACCTTATCTATTTTTGTTATATTCACGCCCTCTGGCACGAATTGAACCTAGTGCGATTCCGGTGCAGAGCTCTGCTAACGCAGAGCTACAGAGTCCAGTCGTCAAGAGCCAACCACAAGTTCATGTATATATACTAGGGTAATGCCAGTGTTTGGTATTTTCCGAATATACATTCAGAATATTTTCCCTGTCTACATCGTACTGTACCTTGAGGGGCCCACTTGACACAGGTTGCTGTGCGGTTGATACGCAAAATCACCAAGGTTAGCTTCCACTTACCCTCTTGTAGAGTCCACACATAAGCGTTTCGATCCTTTGATGATGGAAATAAATAACAGATATGATGAGAGAGTACAACATACACTACAAAGACTTGTTCAAACATATTACAGGGTTTTTTCCCTAATTTGAACATAATTTTTTAGAACATTTTAAGGACTATGCATGGTGTAAATATGTAATTTTAAGACTTTAGTTAAGGACCAGTTGCAGGAATTCCATGCAAAACTGATACTACAAAAAATAGAAGTGGGTGGGTCATGAAATGAAAACTGAAGCAATTTACAGATTGCCCTCTTTATGCCTTTCACCCACGGATGTGTCCGGAAAGGAGAATGCATGCAAGTATATACCTCCTTTTTATTCTGTATAAATGCAAGGTTCATTAAATTTAATTTATACATCCAAATACGTTGTTTACCATCCATCTGATCACATGGTCCGATCCACATTTTCATATTGTTAATTGCATCATGCTGCACATCCTTCAAGCGCTTAGCGAATGAACTCACGCTGGGCCTGAACATTCTGCCCCACTACGAATTGTATGGATGGTACGGACGGAAAATCCTGATTTACGATCCGTTAATAGAACTAGAAATGAACATGCAACTGAGCGTGCACATAACACCGTTTCATGCTTTGAACATGCAGCTCCTATATCGACTACAATATTTCATTGATATAAAGCCACAAACATATTATACATATACATACAATTCACTCGTTCTCAAAAGCCAGGCAAGCACTAAAGGAATATTAACTTATAGGACTACTTTTTTTACTTTTTTTTTTACTTTTTTTTTACAAACTTAGCCATTGGGCAGGTTAACCCTACAGAGCTTATTGCTCCATTTACAGGGTTCCTAAAACTTTACTTTACTTTGCGTCAGTGTTGTAACAACACAGCCGCTCATGTTGTATATATATACATACAATTCACTGGTTCTCAAAAAGCAGGCAAGTACTAAATAAATATTAACTTATATAGCCCAAAGTCGCGCCTATTATATATATATATACATACAATTCTCTCATTCTCAAAAGGCAGGCAAGCACTAAAGGAATATTAACTTATATAAAGCTGTGTATTATATATATACATACAATTCACTCTTTCTCAAAAGGCAGGCAAGCACTGAACTCTAAAGGAATATTAACTTATAGTATATAAAGCTGCGTGTTATATACATACATACAATTCACTCGTTCTCAAAAGGCAGGCAAGTGGTTTTGTGGAAAAGCAGATCTTCGCGCAATACACTGATCCCATACCTGATTACCTTCGTAGGTACATTGATGACTGTCTCGGTACAGCATCTTGTTCCCGGGGAGAGTTGGAGAAGTTTATTAACTTTGTTAATAACTTCCACCCAGCACTCCAGTTTACCTGGGAGATCAGTGAGACCAGTGTATCGTTCTTAGATATATTTGTATCTATCAATGGCAATAGACTTGTTACTTCTGTGTCCTACAAGCTGACAGACTCCCATAGCTATTCTCTTTACTTCTTCCCACCCCAACCACACTAAAAGGTCTATTCCCTTCTCTCAGTCCCTTCGCCTTCGCCGCATTTGTAGTGAAGATGAGGACTTCCATACCGAAAGTCAGGAAATGAGAAACTTTTTTGTCCAATGCAGTTATCCAACCCCTCTCTTAGATACTGCCTTTTCGAAGGCCTCCAATATTCCCCAATCTGAAACCCTTAGAGACCCTGTGTCTAATGTTCCCAAAAACAAAACACCCCTAGTTCTCGGTTATCATCCCTTCAATTTCAAAGTAAGGGATGTCATTAGGAAGATTTTCATATCTTGAAAAACGACCCTGAAACATCTTCCATTTTCACCAATAATCCCTTAGTCTCGTTTTGACCCTTTAATACGTGCACCTACTGAGTACTGTATTTCATGCAGTAAATGCGGGATGCTATATATTGGTGAAACTGGTAGATATTTAACGATAAGGTTTGGTGAGCATCGTTGTGTTGTCGTAAGCAACGATGCTAAACAACCTGTTGCCAGACATTTCAACACTGGCAATCACAGTGTTTCAGATATGAAATTTCGAGCTCTGTGTCCCATTTCTGGTAGATTAATAGATATAGCCGCAAAAGCCAAAAGATGCGTATCATTTCCCAACTTGGCACCATTCATACTCTCCACATTATTAAATGAGTGCCTCTCTTACATTTAACTCCTATCTGTTTATGCCTGCCATCAGCAGATACTCTACATCTCACCTCCTCTAATATTTCGTTCCTTATTTTCTGTCTTTCTTGCTTTGTTACCTTGTTCGCTGCTCCTTATATGCTAATATATTTTGTGATGTGATTCAGTGATTTCCATATTTTGTTGGTAGTTTGTTTTTATTAAATCCATCAATTTATTTTTTATCACGTGAGCTTTTGTATTCACTACAAAAGCGCATGTTTCCCCCCCGACACCCATGTCTATTCTGTGCCCCTGACCCATTCTACTATAAACTTCCAGGTGAAGGGCCTTCGCTCGAAACGTCGAAGTTCTCATTGTATTTTCAGGTAGTTTTACACAACAGTCAACCGCCGTAAAGGAAATTAAGGAATATTAACTTATATAAAGCCGCGTATTATACATATATTATACTACGCTACTCGCTATCTAATTGTCGATAAATAGCGAGTTAAACTGTACAATCGCTCAGTTAAACTGTACAATCGCGTGTACATATACCAATCTCGTACCCCGATCCTTTAGGATCGCGGGCTCGGGGTACGAGATTGTATATATACTTACAATGCACTCGTTCTCAAAAGCCAGGCAAGTACTAAAGGAATATTAACTGATATAAAGCCGCGTATTATATATTTAAGAAATAGAAAACATTTTCCGTGTTTCTATACAGTTTTAGTAGAATCATACTAGTATACTATTGCAAACGCTGTAATTTGATTGGCTACGCTACTCGCTATCTAATTGTCGATAAATAGCGAGTAGCGAAACAGCCATCTCCTCGGCGCGATTTTTAATGACTTTATTTCAAAAAATTATGAAAAACGTTTTGAAATACTGTTTTCTTGCTGGTTTCTACTAAAACAATTAGATTATTCGCTCTCGATTTCTATGAGATGATAGAAATCTTGAGCTCATAATCTAATTGTTAAATAGAAACACGCGTGGGAGTTTGGGAGAACGAGAAATAATCAATGACAAGTTGTCTAGGCTGTCGCTGATTGGCCAGGTTTACAAGGTGATAGCAATATATCTGCATTCGCAGATACAAAAATTCACGTATTCACGGCAAAAGTTTTTTTTAAACCAGGGGGTGCTAATTACCATTTCCAACGGTTGAGTCTTTATGTAGCCCTACATGAATTATGTCTGTGATTATATATAGGGTTAGGATTAGGGTTAGTTGGATTTAAATATACATTTCGTGTAGGGCTATACATAAAGACCCTACCTTTCCAACTAGAACCAGTGGCGCCATTATGGCGTCAGAAAATGCAAAAATCCGCCATGTTTTTGGCTTCACTTTTCTGCCTGGCTGACATTAGCGTCAGGTCACAGATTAGGTCAGGTCCACCAGGTATTATATAGCTCAATGGGTAACAAGTGGTAACTGGATTGAACAAATCAACCGATCTCATATATTTAACTGAGGGTGACTACTGCATGAAGATTCCTACAATACGCAGTTGTCAGAGTGCTTCATCTTTGACTTTGCCGCACACGCTGAATATTAATAAATAATGTAAAAAATATGTACTAAACTTGGTTAATTTATACTGGATAGCTTTATTGGCCTCTATTAGTTGTAAATTGTTCTTTATTGGTCCAGTGTTACTACAAGACGAAATTGTAGTACCTGGAGAAAACCTGCTGTGTTTGGCGAAGCCAACATAACAAAAATTCAAAAAGACTAAAATATGTTAAAAAGTTTTATACACATAACAACATATACATATACTTATTTTGATTGATGATAATTGATAGAAACTAACTACAAACTAAAGATGGACCATCCGTTAAGATGCATAATATATGTTTGACGAGCCATCCGTCTTAACGCCATGTTACACGAGGCAATTTTTGCTGCAACTTGCAACGCAATTTCCGAGACACAGCGATGTTAGGTAAAAAGTATATTCGCAGAGAAATTGTGAGCATGAATCTCGTTTTACTTTGCCGATATTCTTTTTGCTAAACATGCCCAGAAAGCAACAAAGAAATAGGGCTGAAAAAAGAAGGCGCTATGAAAGTCGATAAAAAGTGCTTCAGTTAAACTGTACAATCGCGTGCCACATACCGACAAATTTCAGAAAATACAGTATATCCAAAAACTAAAGTAAGAAGAATTCAAGGACTTTCAAGCAGCTCTTTATAAATTCAAGAATTTTCAAGGCCTTGAATTTTTGTTTTCAAATTCAAGGACTTTCAAGGACTTTCATGTTTTGTACGAACGCTGTCTTTCTTTGCCCAAGTTCGTCCAGACGAGTCATTCCCATTTATAGTATTTTACGCCAAGGTGACGATAGCCTTAATAGTTCTATATACCTCACTGGTACCTTTCTGGATGTTTATTTCGAGTTTAAACTCCAGTTATAAGACATGTGAGTCAATTTGAAGTTGTTACTAAGCAACACTTCTCCGAGATCTTTCTTCTTTTGGCATTCGCCCATGTGGTCGTGCACCCATCGTGCTATCTAAACAGCCAAAATAAAAAAAATTATTCTTTTTACCAGAGCAAAATAGAAAAGTAAAATACTTTGTACATTTTCAAGCAGCGAAATTGTACTGTATTAAAGAGGTGTTGGTGTCACAGTGGTTAGTCCATGTTTCCTTCACCTCTGTGACCGGGGTTGGATTCCTGCAATATGCAGTTGTCTGATTATGATTTTGCCTCAGTCTCATGTGAGAAGAATGCTTCCAGTTTGACTTCTACCAAACATCACAGGTTTCGTCAGGGTACTGCAGTTTCCTCTTTCAATAACACTGGAGCAATAAGGGATGGTCCCTTCTGGACCACTATGAAGAACAGTTTAGAACTGATAGAGCTATCAAATATAAAGTCAGTTTTGTTTAGGTTTCCTCCTGTAGTAACACTGGACCAACAAGATTGCCCTTACTTAACCTCTAGGGAGAACAGTTTAGAACAGTTAAAGCTATCCAGTGTTCCAGTGGAAATAAAGTTAGTAGTTCTTCAATGAAAAACCTCAGATTTCTCGTTTCCAAAATCTTCCTTATACCACTTGAAAATCATGCTTAATTTAACCTATAAAATACAAAGAAATTCAGAAAAATTATGAATTAGACCAGTTTTAACGCTGTTTTTTAGCAAACGTAAAATACTGAACATATTTCGGTTGTTTTGCATATTTAGAATATAGAGATTTACAAACCTCATTTTTAGCCACATTGACTTCACATCCATCATCGCCCTCGAGGAACGCTTCTCCTGCGAGACTCAGTTCTTCTTCTATACCCTAAAACAGAAACAAGGAAGGAATTATTCCCAATGGAACAGAAAGTTGAAGGATTTTTGAAGATGGAAATTTGAAGCAAAAATTATATACCGTACATTTTCTACACATACAAAAATCTCACATCTTGTCAACAAGATGTGTTCGCAACAGACTTGTAGCAAGCTTGTTAACAAGTTGTAACAATGTTGTTATTTTATCAAGTTGCTACTTGTTAACAAGTTGTTGAATTGCACGACGATGACGTGTTGTTGGAACAAGTTGGAACAAGTTGGAACAAGTCTGTTGAGTCAACAACCGTGTAGCAAGTTGCCAACAAGCCGTTGACAGCCTGGGAACAAGTAGTGCGAACACATCCTGATAACAAGTTGTTGAAACAGCATTGGTACAAGTCTGTTGCAGGTTTGTTACAACTTGTGCGTTTTTACGTGTGTAGACCTAACCACGATGAGTTGCAAATGCAACTAAGGAGAACAGTTAAATGCCTGACGTGTTCAATGTTGGATGGTCACACGTAAGAATTTACAAGTTAGTACAAGTCTGCTGCGGGTTTGTTACAATGCTGTTTCAACAACTTGTTATCACGGTGTGTTCGCACTGCTTGTTCCCAGCTTGTTGACAAGTTGTCAACGTCTTGTTGACAGCTTGCTACAAGGTTGTTGACTCAGCAGACTTGTTACAAGTTGTTCCAACAACTTGTTATCGTCCTGCAATTCAACTAACAACTTGTGAATGGCAACCTTGCAACAACTTGATAAAATGACAACATTGTTACAACTTGTTGACAAGCTTGCTACAAGTCTGTTGCGAACACATCTTGTTGACAAGAAGTGAGATTTTTACGTGTTTACTGGAGGAGTCAAACCTTATCAAACATCTTCCAACATTACCCAACATAATGAAACTGACTCAACAATGTGGCATCCAACAATGTAGGATGTTGGGCAAACATGTTGGACTGGTCTGCGACCGGTTGTACGAAGCCCGTTTAACCTATCAGGTGGATAACTCGAAAATATCGATCAAGTCTATACATACATCGAACAACCAAGCTAAAATATTTCAACTTTAATCGAACAATTATATTGGCAGCTACATATTAAGGGCATAAGATTTAAGTTCAGTCGTTCACCAAATGTGTGAAAGTGGTTTTTTTTTAATTTTGGCTTATCCACTGTTTAAGATAAACGGCTTTTTTACAACCGACGCCTGAACGGGCATTTAGAACTGATAGAGATACTATACATACCTTAGTTGTGTACGTTTTGATGGGTGGGCAGCTTTTCGCACCGCAGACCAAAGCAAAATGTATCATGGGCTCAGGTTCAGGAAGAGCAATTGCCAGCCGTGGATCTGTCTTTGAAAAGGGTCGGAAAAACGACGCAACTGCTCTGCGGTTTGCTCGAAGAATACCACTCTCAATGTCATGTAAAGAGTACATATGACCACCAATTATGTAACTTACAACGTTGAAAAACTAAACAGAAAACAGAAGAGATGAATGGACCGTGTAAGAGATCTCAATATAAGAAAACTGACGATGGACATGACGACACACATTCGACTCCGGTGTGGCGGTCTGAGATTGTCACCGTGCTGAGATTGTAATCGGACTACTGCGCATGCTCGAAATGGAGCCTGCAATCTTAGCACGCGTTACAGCGGTCTGAGTTTGTTATCGTGCTGAGATTGTAAACAACTATAATTTCACTAAAATTTCAAAGTTTAAAGCAGAACATTCAACTTCCAACGTTCAAGAACAGAAGATAAGTAAGGAGAAAGTTCCTAAACAGATTGCAAGTATTTTTACTTGAATTTCATCATTAATAATTGTGTTCATCGTGATCGTATTAAAAAGACAAAAGTGCAAGCTATATTAATATTACTATTATTAGTGTAAATGTTGGGAAATTATTAACAGAAGTCAGATATAAACCTGTGTATGGAATATGGATATTTTAAGTGACTCTAATTATACACAATTTGAGACTTGACCAGGAGAAATGACAGGGAATTGAACCTAGAACCATGAAAATGTGTCCACTATTTGCAATCTTGGCACGCTCAGATATGTGCAGTCTGAGATTGTGCACCTTAATTCTTAAATGTCGAACATTAGTTTTTCAAACCTAGACATTATTTTGACAAACATTTGACTTTTGGGATTTCTTTTGGAGGAAAAAGGATTGAAGTAAAATTTGAAAAATCAACTGCACTGTATAATTTATAACATAGGCGGATTTTCAGATTTTCCTCTGGGGGGTGCCAAAAATTTAGGGGCGGAGGCGAGCGACAGGGTGCGTAGTGCCGTCGAGCAACCTGCAGCAGGGGTCTGGGGGCACAGTTGGCAATGGGGGTAAGCCCCAGAAAATATTGAGATTTTTGGTCTTATTTAGTTCAAAATCCTTGTTTTTAGTCTTACTTAGTTCAAAATCTTTATTTCAATCACACTACTGTCATTTATCCCAATGAGCATTTAAATTTTTTTGAGGGGGTGCAAATTTCTCTAGGTGGGGTGGGAAAACGTTTTGGGGGGGGGGGGTGCAAAATATTTTAGGGGGGTGCGCACCCCCCCAGAAAATCCGCCTATGATTTATAATGATTAACAAAAAAATAGGCATATGGGTAAAATTGTCTGGAATTAGAGCAATATCAACTATCAAGTACATTATGACACATCATTTTGGCAGTTTATAATAGATATAAATGATTCACATGGTTTAGAGTTAGTTACTGTAGAGTTACTGTACAAATCTGTTAAGTGTCAAGTTAAAAATTATATATACAATATTTACATTTTCACAAAGTGTACATGGTACTCCTAATGACTATTTACAATTTTTACAAAGAAATGATGTGTTCTTGTTTATCTTTCTCGGAATTCTTTGGCAACCCCGGTGGAACCAATCTTCGCAACTATCACATTGCACCATGAAGGCATGTTTGTTGTTTGGTTGTCTGCACTTTTTCCATTCGATGGTAACTTCGGTGTCTACGAACCAATGAAGATTGCGGGAAAAGTGTGAGATCCCCTAGTTTGAAACAGGTGGACAAATGTTCTCGCATCTTCCCTTGTTCCCAGGGGCAATCCTGTGGCAAAACACCATAACACAGACTGGTTGCTGCTGCAATTGCAAACAATCCACAATCGGAAGTTCCTGTTTGCTTCTGCATGTCAGCCCACTGAAGGGTTACATGCTTAGATGTTGCCATTAGCATGTAAGCCATTTGCTTTGTGAACTTAGTTTTGCATGAAGGACTTACATCATCATACAAAGAATCATAAATTGTGATGGTGTCCTTAGGGTTTCCAACATTGCTTACGGTAATCCAGTGATTGCCACCAACATTTAAAATTTGAACGAAGTCTTCTTTAGGAGTACCAACACTCTGGCAGCCCTCTGAAATGAATACCCATGCTGCTTGTAGCCCTCCAATGTAAGGAAAATGCTTTGCCAGGATAGCTTGGGCATTATCGATATGCTCGTCTGTCAGCCATTGTCCATTCTCATTTATTTGCAAGAGATTGGGAAGTTCACTTGCAAACACAGCTCGGTGAACAGGCAATGGCCCAATTGCTCTTTTCTTTGCTTTTCGTTCAGATATGATAATGACATCAGCTTTTCCACCATCATCAACTTTCCCACCATCATCAACTTTTCCACCATCATCAACTTTCCCACCACCATGAACTTTCCCACCATCATCAACTTTCCCACGATCATCGACTTTCCCACCATCATCGACATTTCCACCATCAACGACTTTTCCACTGGCATCATCGACTTTTCCACCATCATCAACTTTCCCACCATCATCGACTTTTCCACCATCAACGACTTTTCCACCATCAACGACTTTTCCACCATCAACGACTTTTCCACCATCAACGACTTTTCCACCATCAACGACTTTTCCACCATCAACGACTTTTCCACCATCTTCAACATTTCCAGGAGTTGGTTGTACATGCTTGTGGATATCACCCGATACATACGGCTTGATTTGGTCATACGGAACTTTAACCTTAAGGACTTCACCACTCTCTTTTGAAAGAGTGACACGCTGATGACAATCTATTTCAACAATCCTGTAAAAACATAAAGAAGAGGTATTAATAAGGCATCTTATAATAACATGCAGTGAGAAAGAGACAACTTGCAATATCTGTCAATAAAGCACGAAGCGCTGAGATGAATAACCAACATAGTTACCAAGGAACTAACATGATATGATATGATATGATACTTTAATGATATGCTCCCAAGTGGGCTCTTCAGCATAAAATTACAACAATTTAAATATTAATAAACAGCTAATTTAAAATGTTATGTTAAGATAATTTAAATTATATATCTATAAGACTTTCTAAATTGTCAATTTATGATAAAAGGATAAAAATTATGGATTCGAATAAAACGTATCTAGAATATGTGATTTAAGTTTCTTCTTAAAACTTCTTACTGTAGGAATGTTTTTAAAATTGTCTTCTAAATCGTTCCAGATTTTCGTTCCTCTGTAGTGAAACGTTCTCTGTCCTGCTGCCGTTCTGTAAAATGGAATGTGGAGCAGATCTTGATAGCGCATTGGATGATCGTGTAACTCAGCACGTTTACTAAACTTGTCGCATAAATAATTGGGGGCTAGGTTGTTAACGCACTTATAGGCCATTACTGTATCTCTAAACAATAACAGTTGTTCGACAGGTAGCCATCCAAGTTCTTGTAAAACTGGTGTAATATGGTCAAACTTTCTGGTATTTGTGATGACTCTACACGCAAAGTTCTGTACTGCCTGGAGTTTTTTCAAATTCACAGAGGAAGTATTAGACCAGACGGAGGAGCAGTATAAAAGCTTGCTAATAACAAGAGCTTCAATAACTAACAAGAGCGTATCTCTGTCGAAGCTGTCCTTGACTCGGTAGATTTGAACTAATTTGGACATACATGATGAAACCAGTTTAGTAATGTGACAGTCATATGATAGGTGTGAGTCAAGAAGTACCCCTAGATCTTCGACGGATGGGACTGGCGTAATGGTTTTTTTTAACATGCTTAGTTCATATATTTCAGGAGCACACATACCTGTATGGACCAGTCCACAATGCATCTAGTTTTCCACCTTTTCGGCTAATGTTTTTCATGACCTTGCGAAGGACAAGGTCACCAACTGTATGTTGAAAAACCTTGACCCCCTTGTCCTTTCTTTTTGCAAAGTCTTTCTTCTGCTTTGCCTGTGCTTTCTCAACATTAGCTTGGACCTTTGTGATGTAAATAGAGAAATGATTTTGTTATATAATTAAACACATGCAGCAATTGGTCATTGACATTAGAGATCACATGCTTAAATTTTATGCCTACATACATCATGTTCACAATTAAAAGTGTTATAATTACCAGTTTGTCAACATTATGCATCATTTTTTCTCTCTCAGACACCATCTCTTCTAATCTTTCAAGAGAAGGACCTTCCCATTCATTACTCTCATCATCTTCTGATATCTTTTCCATCTACATGCAATGAAAAGACAGGTCTTTTTCAAATTCAATAAAAACAATGTTTGTATTAAAAACAATATTATCCTAAAATAAAAACAAGGATTGTTAAAACTACCATGATTACAGTAATATTACCTCAATTGGCATTCTGGGATGCCGACCAAACATTAGAAAGAATGGACTGAATTTCGTTGATCCCTGTTTCTGTGTTCGTATTGAGAACGAAACATCTTCCAAAAACTCATCCCAATTATTCTGATGTTCATTTATCAACTTTGCAAGTCGTACTTTTAGTGTTTGATTGGTCCTCTCATCAAGGCCATTGGTCTGAGGATGGTAAGCACTGGTTACAGAACGGCTAATACCAAACTGTTTGCAAACCTCTGTGTTCACCTGTTAACAACACAAACACAGACAATTTTGATACACTCCTGCACAGAAGCTTACATGAAGTCTTTTGTTCTTTAAAAAACTGGTGTGGATACACTATTTAAAAATATATATACACAGAAAAATGTTTTTTACCTTGGCAACAAATTCACGTCCTTGGTCAGACAGAAGTCTACAGGGGGCACCCCATCTAAAAAAGAAAAAAATGATAATGTACTGTAGTTTAATATGCCTCTTAACTTTAATGAAAAACAGCAAATTTAAAGGAATCAGTATTAATCTGATGACTTCAAAATTCACAAGGAGTTTAGCAAAAAGTTTAGACTTTAGTGTTAGATGGTACCTGCAAACAAACGTTTTTATCCTGCGTGCCACCCCAACAGCTGCCTTCTCTTTCAAAGGGTAGAAATCAACAAACTTTGTATAATAGTCTGTGAAAGTCAGCACATACTTATATCCAGCATCAGTGGTTGGTAGAGGCCCTTGAAAGTAAAATATTACAATAAAAGTTGACATTGTTGTCATTAATCCATTCACAATTTGTTATTTTACTGTCTAATATACTAATACCAGACCTGATTTTACTCCTCTAGTAACGCAATGAAGCAGAGGTGGGAAATACTATAGAACAATTCAAGCTTAGTGAATGATGTTGCTGTACTGAGGGAGCACTGTTAGCCAAAACATTTGTTAATTTATTAGTACTCACATGTGCATATTTTACTTTGTAAGGTGAATGAAGATTGTGTAGATATTTTTTCTGTCGAATTATGTTTATTCAGATCATGACCAACATTATTATTTGGCCTGTGGGTCTCGGATGCTGGACTAGCCCTTTAACAAAAATCAATGTGAAATCATTAATAGCTTACCAATGAGATCCATTCCAACCAATTCCAAAGCCTTGTTTACTGTTATGGATTGAAGTGCTGGAGCCTGGGTTTTCAGCTTTTCATACCTTTGGCAACGATCACAGGTCTTACACTAGAAAGGAAATGATAATACATTGCTTGTGAAAGAAATCAGTCATACATGTACATTCTTGCAGGCACATTTCAGGCTGCAGTTGCATATACAGAGGAATTATTTTCCCTTAATTACACTTACATATTCAAGCACATCTTCTTTCATTCCATTCCATACATAGTATTGTGAGACCTTTGCCAATGTATTGTTAATCCCACTGTGCCCTCCCATTGGGTTGGAATGGTATTGGTCAAGGATTTCGGCTATTTCCTGAAGTTCTGTTAACACTTTTTTCCTTAAATCCTTTTTTGTTCCAACATATATCAGTTCTTGTCCTAAAAGGAAACACAATAATATATTTATTTCTGTTTTGTTGACATAATATAACAAAGATTACCCTAGCCTGCTGCTGTACAGATAGTAGTGTTGATACTATGCTTCTTAGAGAAACTTTGACAAACAAATAGTGGTTACTAGAGATGAGCCGATCACGAAAATTGCCGATTACTGAAGCCGATTAATCGGTGGCCGATTATTTAAACTAATCGGCCAATTAATCAGCATATACCGATTATCGGTATATGATTATCAGTAAGGTGATTTTGGAGGTTCGTCGTGGTGAACTGTTCGAGCGGAGCCCTTCATCAAAGTAAAACGTTTTACTCTGATAGTGATGAAGGACTCCGCTGGAAATGTCAGTATTTGTTCTTCAAAATTTTGGCTGTTCACAACCTTTGATAGTGACAAAAAAAATTATATTTTCGAACATTTTTTTTATATAAATAAAAAGCCGGTTTGTAAAAATAAGCGAAGATTTTGTAAGGTATTTGCATCGCGTATAAGTATTTGCATCATCAACGCTCTTGCCATCGGTTCGTTATGACTCACTCGGCATGTATTTGCACCATGTGTGAAGAAGTTGAAATGCAACCTAGCCCCCGATTATTCAAAATAATCGGCCGATTACCGATTATTTTAAATTGGCCGATTAATCGGCTTTACCGATTAGTTTCCAATTAATCGGCTCATCTCTAGTGGTTACCAAAAATTAAAGTGAATTTGGGAGCTACGTAATTATAGATATGAACGATTGCAAACTTCTTACTTTTGGAATCCCACTGGTGTGTCTTTGCTTGGTTCTTAATATTTCGTATATCTTTTTTTGCTAAACCTGGTGGACATAGGTTTGTCATGAGGTATGCTACCAGATTCTGGCACTGCACTCTATGCTGTGCAAGTCGTTCTTCTCTCGTGGGTTGCTGAAGCTGAGCACCATCACCTTCTGTGGAATCTGAAAATTGTTCTTCGACCACAGGATGAGGCCCCTGGCATACTTCATTTACTGTAACCATGTTTGTCAGTTTGTGTCACTAGTTAAGAAGGCAAATACAAAACTGAAAAACCTATTATGAAGATTAAGCTTTCTAAAAAACCTTAAATCAAAGGCAAACAACTTAACTAAACACATCAAAGTATTTAAATATCAACAAGACAATATGTATTAAACAGTAATAACAACCACACTGACACTGCCTGCTGTCAGCCTGTCATGATTTCTTACAGCCTTGGCAAAATACTTGGTAATATATGAAACTAGTCATAGATAATTTAGTTACTAAATCGTAATGTGTATAATTTTCCAACAAACATCAATGCTAGAAAATTTTAACATGAACACGTGCTGTCGTGCAATCACATTGACATTCATTGAGACATTGACACAGAAACACATTTTAGATCCACTGAATTTTAAGGTTTAAAACGCTTACCTTTATCCAATATGATTCCTATCTGCCACAGGTTGATGTCAAAGGTTTCTTCGAGAAAAAATTCGAACTGTATGCTTTAATCTTTCTTGTAAGAACTGAACTGTCAAGTCTAAATGTTTTCGTGAGCAATCTCAGCACGGCATGTTTACCGCAGACATCAATGCGGGCGCATGCTAGCAGTACGCATGTGCAGAACAATCTCAGCACGGAACAAACTCAGACCGCCACACCTGTGGCGATAGACCTGGGTAATAGAAGAAGTAACCTTTGTTCCACTCTACGTGTACATTATCAGAACAATGATGTCCATGTGCGTTATCGAAAATGTGAATTGGGTTGGCAACGTTTGTGGACCTTAATTGCTGCCACGAGCGAGCCTGAAGCGAGCGAACGACGCAGTAAATCTAATTTGTGTATATAAATTAGGGGATTTTTATCTCAAACTTGGCTAACGCACTGCATTGTGGTCGTGCGCTGCAGGTGCTGCGCAGTACACTAATTTTCCCGATTGTGTTTCCACAATTTCATGTGGGAATTCCATGTTCGGAGTAGAAAATATTGATATTTTGAAATAGATGTTACCAAAATTTCAATTGAAGTTTGGCATGTTTTGCTTCAAACCTGGTACATTTAGCTTGCAAACAAGTTTTTCACTGCTGCTTTCTGATGCCTCATCCTGGCAAACTAAACTCATAACCTTCATCTCTTTCAAAACACTTGCTAGATTACGCACCTAACTGACAGCGCAAGCCAGCCCGCAACCTTATATCCTCTGGCATACACACTGGGTCAATGCCAATAATATGCAATGTACTAAAAATAATTTGTGTTGCATAAATGTCATGTTTCAAGAAGCTATAAAATAGTAAAAGCACCCGCAGCAATCCCTGCCTTCACGTACCCTTGTACAGTAGTACTATACCTTGTATCTCTGCCACAGACTAACAGGGGGACCATTTACAACATTGGCATGTATAACCAGCGCATTATACACATTAATGAAGAAAGACAGTTTATCTGCCCTCGGCATGTTATATAGTTGAACTCTCTTTAATTCTGCTGTATGCTTCACGTACGCTTGGAATTCTGCACTGGATTTCATCGCCTTGTAGTCAACGCCCTAAATGAATGATTAAAATCTCAAGCTTTTACAGAGTCAAATGTATATACATTTTCGTTCGGTATTCCATCTACAAAACACCTTCTACTATTAGTTCGATCGGACGAGATGCCCAATTTAGCCTACCCAGAACTTTTACTGGCATCACTCCACTATATAAATAGCTCAGTTGGTTAGAGCGCTGCACCGGAATCGCAGGGCCACAAGTTCGAGGGCCTAAAGTTGCACTTCTAGCAACCGGCTCTTGGCTAGGTCTAAAAATGTATATACATTTTCGTTCGAATATTCCATCTACAAACACCTTCTACTATTAATATCACTCCTATCGAACGAGATGCCAAGAAAAAAATCTTGGTGATTTGTCCATAAATAAAGTTAAACTAATAAGGACTTAGAGTTGCATTTTTCGCAGCCGTTCCCGTTCAGGTCTAAAATATTGTATATAATATTTCACTGGAAATATCCATCCACCTAAACCTTCTACCTTAATTTCAATCGAGTGAGATGCAGAAAAAAACAACTTGTAATTTACCTTATCACAACCCGCAGTACCCGCATCTACATATATACATGAACTTGCGGTTATTATTAACGCTTGGCAACTGGACTCTGTAGCTCAGTGATCAGAGCGCTGCACCGTAATCGCAGGGCTGCAGGTTCAATACCTGCGGAGGACTTAGAGTCGCATTTTTCGCAGCCGTTGCGTTCAGGTCTAAAATATTGTATATATTATTTCACTCGAAATATCCACCCACCTAAACCTTCTACCATAAATAAAGTTAGTTTAGTTTAGGTTTCCTCCTGTAGTAACACCGGATCACTAAGGGATGGCTCTTATTGGACCTCTAGGGAGAACAGTTTAGAACTGATAGAACTATCCAGTATAAATAAAGTTAGTTTAGTTTAGGTTTCCTCCTGTAGTAACACTGGATCAATACGAGAAGACACTTGCTAGACCTCTAGGAAGAACAGTTTAAACCTGATAAAGCTATCCAGTATAAATAAAGTTAGTATATTTTAGGTTTTGTCTTGTAGTAACACTGGATCAATAAGGGATGGCTCTTATTGGACCTCTAGGGAGAACAGTTTAAAACTGATAGAGCTATCCAGTATAAATATGGTTAGTTTAGGTTTCGTCCTGTAGTAACACTGGATCAATAACGGATGGCTCTTATTGGACTTCTAGGAAGAACAGTTGAGAACTGATAGAGCTATCCAGTATAAATAAAGTTAGTTTAATTAGTTTAGGTTTAATCCTGTAGTAACACTCATGGTACAATAAGAGATTACTCTTACTGGACCTCTAAGGAGAACTGTTTAGAACTGATAGAGCTATCCAGTATAAATAAAGTTAGTTTAGATTTACCTTGCCATCCTCGGAAAGATATTTAGCATAAAGTTTCAGGATGAATTTTCGCAGCGATTCACCAACATCAGCAGCTAAAAATTATGTATAAAAACAGTTCTATTGGTGTATTGGTAAGGCGCGGTAGTCAAAGATAGAGACTTTAAGCTTCGCGTATCTTTCTCCAGCACACGCCAGAAAAATAACGTAACCATACGTCTCTCAATTCAAATACAAGACTCCTTTCTACAGTGAATAGAATAGAATTATTTTCTTGCTATAATAACAGTCAGTCGACTACTGGTTTTGTCCCCTAGCGTTTCGCCCCTAACCGTTTTTTCCCATTTCGTCCATAACGGTGTTTTAGTCTTTCGTGAATTGCATGATTACTTAAGTTTACATATTTTTATACATTTCATCTGTTTCGATTAATAATTTTATTATGTGACTGTGAAGTCAACAGCGCTAAACAATGCGTCAAGTAAATTTGTGTTACTCACAATTGATAATAGAAAAATAATTTCTACATGTAACAGTTTTTACATATTCTGTTTACAACATTGGTTAGATTGTCCAAAGGAACATTGAAACGGTTAGGGGACGAAACGACCAGATACCGTTGTATGATAGTGCAGGCCATCCTAGAAAGGAAAGAGCATAGGGGCGCAATGAATCGCACTTCTTGAGCCTTTTAGGCGTGCAGTGATGTGCAAAAATGTTTTCATTCTCATTGTACTATATATAGGCATTTAATTCCTACTTCTTGCAAGGCCTTTAGTATACTAGGATGCAACTAACGTTTATAGCTCTCTCAAACCGTTTAAATCTTATGCTATAGAATGCGCGCAAAAAATATTAAGTGACTGTATAAGAACGTCATTATTAGCTTCCATTTTGTTTCCAATGAATGTTGTTATTGTGTTGCGAATATAGAAATATTGTATTTATCTACGGTAAGACTATAATTCTGTTAGACTTCAAGATAGCACTTTTGCTTCATATTTATATTGAAATATTTATGCATATAAGTATAGGTTATTTTGCATTGCACCTTAATCGAGACCTGCACTAAATCGCACTTCTTGATAAGCTGCACAAGGTGAGTACCAAGGTGTGCGCGTGCGATCCTTAACATAGCAAGAGAACTTAAGGTTCTTTTCCACTCGTCGCAAAAACCAACTCGCAAGCTCGCTGCGAGTACTTTCATCCAATCACAATGCTCGACAGTTTATTTTAATTACATGCAAGAACTCGCAGCGAGTTTGCGAGTTGGTTTTGCAATGAGTGGAAAAGAGCCTTTAAGCCTGGCTAACGATTTCGTCGGCGACTTTTCTCTTCCTGATCGATGTGATCGAGCGAATGACATATCAACGTATGACGTTGTAAAACCGATCCCATAATGGTCACATACTTTTGTCACTGAGCTATACTATATTACATGGTATTATATAGCTCAGTGACTTTTGTTTGTGGCCCACTCGTTCGCATGCGTTAGGAGGAGAATAATCGCCGACAAAATTGCCAGTGTGAACCATTAAGCATGTAGGACGACAACGCGGCGATGACGGCCAAAACAAAATCCTTCAAATAAATGATAGTAAAGAAAACTTGTTGTAATGTCGTGTAATATCAATCGTATGAATTTAGGCTAATAGTAATACAGTTTAAGAAGTGTATACAAGACGTGAAAATCTGTGATTTGCCGTTGTAAATCTGTAATTTGCCGAGGACCACGTCTAAAACTCCCGTGGGACTTTAATTATTCGTTTCTTTTCATAGAATCATTGTCATTTTCATAGACCCAACCGTCGTCGTCGCGTTGCGACGCTACATGCTTAAGTTCTCTAGTAGTAACTTCCAGACGAAGAGCCTTCGCTCGAAACGTCAAAGTTCTTGTTGAATTTTGCCAATATTTTGATCCTAAACACGCAAAGCTTATTGGGATCGCACGCTATTCCAATGTATCATGATGGCCATAGATATTAATCGCTCTCATCGCTATCATCAAAAATTTCTTATCATATACTTACCAGGTCTAGGGTCACAATCTGAAGATACTTCAGCATTCAATGCATTACTTTCGTCGTCCTCTAACAGTCTGTATAATGTATCGTTATCTTGAAATTTCTCTGTATCCTTTTTGGCTGAGTGAGCAAAATGCTTGTCCAGAAGGCTTTGACCCTTTTCGACCGCCTTCTCGCGATCTACTGACAAAACATTTGATGTTTTCTTTATTATCCTACAACTGACGAGTAAAATCCTCTGGCGTTAGACAGAGTAAAATACTAAAGTAGGGCGCATCTGGGCGCGTTGCAAGCTAACGGATTTTAACTCGTTATAAAATACGTACATTATAACGTTATAAAACATTATTAAAATAATCAAAATAAAATAAAAATCAGCCGTGTAACATTTGTCTTGATATCACGGAAATTAAGCTCCGTAAATTATGTCAGCTTTCGCGTTGATTTAAGTCGACTTGCACTGCACTGATTTTACCAGATGAAATAGCAAACCGATTGTTTTTACTCTAGAGTTAAAATAAGGCTCATCCCTTATTAGTCCAGTGTTACCACAGGAGGAAACCTAAACTAAACTAAGGGAGCGTTCATTTTTTACCAGGGAGAGTGCCTTCATAAAACTTTAGCATGGTCCACCCTCAAAGAATGAATTTTTTCCAAGTGACCCCCCCCCCCCATAAATAAAATTGACGTGTGATGGTTGAACTTTAAAGATTTAATATATATTTTAATACGATTTATAGGGTTTTTGTGTTTGTATGTGTTGGTTATAGACATGGAAATTATTAAAAACTTGCACAGTATAAAAGCTATTTTAGTGTAAATTTCATATACAGCTGTACATGTTGTGATTTTTCACTCAGTAACTAAAAAGCAAAGTCAATTTTTTTGCGTGACCCACCCCTCCTTCACAAACATTTTTGCATGACCCATTTTTCGGCCATTTTTTTCGGGTGGTCCACCCCCTATTTCCACCAGCCCACCCTCCCTGGTAAAAAATGAACGGTCCCTAACTATATTTATACTGGATAGCTCTGACTATCAGTTCTAAACTGTTCTCCCTAGAGGTCCAATAAGAGTCATTAAACAAAATGCTTCCAAGCCTACATCTTACCAACATCAGAATTTTCAGAATTAATCCACCAATCGACAAGCTCTTTTCCTTTAAAAGTGTCCTTGTATGACCAAAGGAAACTGCCATTGTTTTTCACAATTCCGCTGTCCTTAATCTGTTTGACCAACTGAGCATATTCATCCTGCTCGCATGTGAAACCTGAGCTGCCATAACCACCTGTGACAACAAGAATATTTAACACAATGAAAATGGTGATGGTGATGATGGTGGTGATTTTATTTATTTATTTAACTTCAGCCGTTATCACAAATGTAAAACAATCACGAAAAGATAGACAGGAAAACGACTCAGGAACACTAACACAGCATGAGCCAATTACGTTAGTGACCTGTTACAAAACAAATATGAAATATTTAAATAAATAAGTAGTACATCAAAATAGTACATCCCATACCGAGTGGAGAGCGCATTTCAGAACGAATAGTAGAAACGATCAGATAATAGATTAAGTAGAACAATAACTAAGAATTAAAGATCAGATAGATAGATGAGATAGATGGTTTATTGTATAAACATTGCAGCCCAAAAGCTGGATTAAGTTAAATATTACAATTCTAGCTCTAGCATGTACTAAAATACTTTACAAACGATAACTAGTGTCTACTAATAATCAATAGGTTAATATGATACACTATATGATTTATTATAAAATATTCTAACAATACTACATTTTCAATGCGTTAAAGTTGATAAATTGTTCTTGTAACGCTGTGTGTTAAAAGACACATTAAACTTGCGATTGTTCCTCAAGTTAATATCATTGTAATTGTATGGAGGAAGTAGGCTGTGTAATTTATGATCATTGTTAGTAACAATATATATTTTCTGTCAGTTCTTGTCTTCTGTCATTCAGAGTTTGAAGACCTGCAGTGGATAAGGCGTCGTTGTATGATACCCAAGGGAATGTCATAGGTTGCCAACTTGCTAAGAGTAGATAATGATCAATCAGGTCAAAGGCTTTCTTGAAGTCGAACAACAAAATTCTAGTCGTTGCACCGTTTCCATCTGTTGAACCATTCCACGAATGAAGCATGCTTACGAGGGCTTGAGTAGTACTTGATTTAGGGACTGTACCGTATTGGTTAGAATCGATTCTCTGAAGCACGGCAGGTTTAACAAAAATACTAACGACATAGTCTTCGGCGATTTTAGATATAATTGGTGTTAGAGATATTGGGCGCAAATGTTTATTCACGTCTCTTATTGGTTTCTCTTTTGGGATTGGAATAATATTCGCCTGCTTCCATGACTGGGGAACATGCGCTTCATTAAAGGTACTGTTCAAAATATCTGATATAGGAGAAGCCAGAATATCTGCGTTTTCCTTAAGCACCCAACTAGGGATGCCATCGGGTCCACCAGCCTTACTTGGATTTAACGTTGCCAGTTTCTTAAAAACAGAAAATTCGATAACTCGAAAATCAAGTGATTCCCCGTTAATTGCGATTTGCGGATTGGTTGAAGGTAAAGGATTGAAATTGTTCATAGGTGTGAGAAACGTCTGGTTAATTAGGTTAGCGAGATTGTAAGGGCTGGAAGATGTCCGGGTCAGGGTCGGTTGTTTGGTGACATAACGTTCTAACTTTAGGGATGTTGTATGCAGGCGGGCTCGAAATAACGAACGGACATGCGGCGGTCACGTTGTCCGGTCAAATGTGTTTTTGCTCGGACATGACCCATTTTTGGACGGACAAATATTTTGCCTAAACTAACCCTGTTAATAATGACGTTCAGATCCTGCGTTACAATACGTCAATACATGATGCTTAATTATCAGACAACTCAATCTGATGAAATTGAATTTTCTGTTAAAGCGCACGAATTGTTATTTGACTGGACAAAAAGACCGGCATTCAAGGGTTTTGTCCGGTCAATACTCAATTCTGACCGGACATTGTCCGTTGACCGGCCGTTATTTCGAGCCCTGGTATGCCGTAATAAGGGAGTTGTTAGTTGATCGTAAGTTGAGTGTCAACTTGCTCAAGCAGGATATCGATCTTAATGAAGCCGCGCGTGCATTTAAACAGGAACAGAATGTCAAGATATTCGTGTCAGTAGCAGAGGGGTAGTATCCTTAGGGAGGCGAGACTAGTTCTGTATGGAGTGTCGGTATCAAAGGGCAAAGCCAGTATGAACTTCGTTGCTCTGCGTTGTATTCGTTCGAGCTCCATACACATGGTGATAGTCTGTCGACTCCAAACTTGTGAGGCATAATTATGCAAGATGAGACCTCACCAGAGTAAGGTGTTCGCATTCTTAATCTTACTAGTTGAACGTTTAAGCATATCGAGCATACGGTTGGCTTTAGTCACCTAGTTCGTGAATGTGTGTATTCCATCTGAGATCAGATGAAACCGTCACGCCGAGATCTTTCTGGAAGGAGAAATGCATGGTATATTCAGCTAGAAGTGGATGACGTTTTCTTGTGATGCTGAGAACTTTGCATTTTTGGGTGTTGAATTTGAGCCTCTCAAGTGCTGTGGGCCCATTTCTCTACGTTCCTGGCTTCGGTTTTAAGGGCACATGCTTTAAGGATTTATTGAACCATAGATTGAACACAAATCAATGATGGTGTAATGGGAAATGCACATTCTTTTAATAGTCGGATTGGTATATTATCATGCAGGTCCAGAGGCTTTGTTGGGATCGAGGTGATATAGGATACTGAATACTTCACTGATATGATGATGGTGGTGATGCTGATGATAATTATTATTATTGATGATGATGATGATTATTGATGATGATGATGATTATTATTGATGATGATTATGATTATTGATGATGATTATTATTATTGATAATGATTATGATTATTATTATTATTGATGATGATGATGATGATGATGATGATGATGATGATGATGATGATTATTGATGATGATTATTATTATTGATAATGATTATGATTATTATTATGGATGATGATTGATGATAATGATTGATGATCATCATCATCATGATGGTTGATGATGATGATGACAATTTAATATAGCATTCACAGTAATATAATTGTAATTTTTAATTATAGATAATTAATTGATTTAAGCATGGTTCCACACTAAAGTTGATAAACTTGAGGATACTGGTGGTGGTGATAAAGATGGGGATGGTAATTGTGATGATAATGGTGGTGGTAGTAACTCTGGATTAAAACAACCAAAATGTGTATACCATACCTTCCTGGTTTTCTGATTCTTGCGGCAATTGTGGTGCATCATCAGGCACTTCATTTTCATTCACATCTTTGATCAATTTATCTAGTTCACTGGCACTCTATAATGTAGATATAACATTTCAGAGCAAAACAAGTTGGACATTGGCTTGAGTTATACTGGAGACAGACTATCCATCATGATTGATAAATCATGGGTCCAAAGAATCATTGATCTCAGTGTAAACGCAAGATAAACTATTTGGAAAAACTAGCTAGAATATAGCACAATCCATATTGCCAATGGCTCTGCATGAGAATGAAAATCATGCCTAGATTATGTTGCTGATTGTATTGTCTATAATGGTATGTTGATATGTTTATACACATGGATGGATCATCCAACACGACAAACTATACATGCAGATAGTTTTTCTTAATGGATGAATTACCTCAATCTTGCTACATTTCTATACACAGATGCATTATCAGACAACTATCTTTTTAACCATCGTCCAGATGGTTAATTTGTGTCTAACTATAAATTGGTCGAGCTAGCATCCTAAACTTATCCTAAATTCCTAAAACCCTGGTCAAATGAGAATGAGAGTTGATGAGAATCAATACTCAATGAAAGTTGCAAAATCAGTATGACTATAATACTCTGCAACTGGTCGCATTTGACTGCCAACTCTCATCAGTTCTCATACACTCTCGTCAACTTTGTTTGATCTGATTGAAATTCTGATCAGAGTTGCCGAGAGTTTTAATTTGCCAGTTTGCATGAACTCTGATGCAACTCTTGTTCTCGTTTTATCAGGGCATAAAGCGTATCTCACTTTATAGCTTATATATAGATTGTTTTTCGGGTATATTTAATATATTTCGATAAAACGCCGTTAAAATGGTTAAATTTTAATAACCTGAGTTGAGAAGTTAAACAATGACAGGATATCATAAAGTTACATAACAAAAATGAACAGTAAAACAACAAAGGTCATAATTAAATATCATGCCTTACTTACCAAAGAGTCAAAATCATCAAACCCACCGATATGTTTTGCATTAAAAAATATCTGAGGCACACTTTTTCGCCCAGTTCGTTCCTTCATCTCATTTCGACTGTCTTTATAAACGTCCAAATTAATGTCAACGTACTCTAAGTTCAACTCACGAAGCTTGTTCTTCGCTCGAATACAGAACGGACAGCCGGTTATAGAATAAACTGTTATTCTGCCTTTCATATTAAATAGATAGTGCAGACTTTAAACAAGCTTTTTAGCAGCAAAATTCTTTCGTTTTAAGCCAAGTCTTGTTTGCCAACAAATTGAATGATATAATTGTTTTGCTCTGATATTGCCAACAAATTGAATTTATAATCGTTTTGCTCTGATATTTGGGTAAGTACTTCATGTATGCCTATTATGGAGTCCCCAGAATGTTCCAGAGGGAGAGAGCGTATATATATTCTACACTTATAAAGACCATGCATTAGACTGTACCACCCTATAGTAGAGTATATTAGCCTATCGTAGAGTACATTACACTGCAGTAGGCTGCAGTAGGCTGCATCTGACTGCATTAGACTGCATTAGACTGCATTAACCTGTATTAGACTGCATTAGACTGCATTAGACTGCATTAGCATGCATTAGACTGCATTAGACTGCATTAGCCTGCATCAGACTGCATTAGACTGCATTACACTGCATTAGCATGCATTAGACTGCATTAGCATGCATTAGCATGCATTAGACTGCATTAGCATGCATTAGCATGCATTAGACTGCATTAGCATGCATTAGCATGCATTAGACTGCATTAGCATGCATTAGCATGCATTAGACTGCATTAGCATGCATTAGCATGCATTAGACTGATTAGACTGCATTAGACTGCATTACACTGCATTAGCCTGCATTAGCCTGCATTAGACTGCATTAGACTGCATTACACTGCATTACACTGCATTACACTGCATTAGCCTGCATTAGACTGCATTAGACTGCATTACACTGCATTAGCCTGCATTAGACTGCATTAGACTTCATTAGACTGCATTACACTGCATTAGCATGCATTAGACTGCATTAGCATGCATTAGACTGCATTAGCATGCATTTGACTGCATCAGGCTGCATTAGACTGCATTAGACTGCATTAGCATGCATTAGACTGCATTAGCATGCATTAGCATTATCCTCCTCCGCAGGCATCGCCTTAAAATTGGCGGGCAGAAATTATTTGCTGGAAAAACATGTTCAATTCCAATTAAGGCCGTTCTCCGGTTATTCCATTATTCTCTTTAATACGGGTTTTTAGAAGACCGGTTATTTTCTTACAGGTTTTTTAGAAGACAAACTACAATATAGTAACGTCAATCTTTAGATTATAAACGAAGAGTTATAAAATAACAAAATTTAGAAAAAAATCCCCACAGACCATACCTCCGGACTTCTAGACTTGCCGTCTAGTGCTAGAGCGTCGTATGTTACGTTTAGTCAAGGTTTCGGCTATCCCAACGCTATCGTTAGGGGTGAGTTATAGTGGCTTACCAACCGGTATCGAACGAACTGAGAGGGAGAGTGCTGGCGGCCCCTAGACCATGATGCCTGACACCCTTTTCGCAAGACCCTGTGATCGGTAACTCCTTGCCAACTCAATAGTATAATGTTTCGCGTTCGTATTTATGTACGTAACACTTGGGTGGCGCCAGGCTTGTGGTGACGATTTGCTTCGGTGATGTCAATCCATACGCATGCGTACTACAGGTGACTAAACTGCACGCATGCGTAAATTAAGTGTATCAAATCGGGATTTTTTTCATTCGACTTTTTCGCGATTATAGTACAAACTTGAGTCTTTGCCAGAGTCTTTAGAGTTATAAATAAAACTTTATAACTTTATAAGAGATTATAAGAGAAGCTAGAGCTTAGTCAAGGTTTTGGCTATCCCAACGTTATCGTCAGGGGTGGAGAATGGGTGGGCTTACCAACCGGTATCGAACGAACTGAGAGGGAGAGTGCCGGCGGCCCCTGGACCATGATGCCTGGCACCCTTTTCGCAAGACGCTGTGATCGGTAACTCAATGCCACAACAATAATACACAGTAGCGCGTTCGTATTTATGTGCGTAACACTCGGGTGATTCTGGGCTTGTGGTGACGCGTTCATTGACCACTGCGAAACCCAGAGGTATAAACTTTGTTACAACTTTGTTATAACAAAGTATATTTTTCTATATTACAAAGTTCGTCACGCGTTAAAAATTACTTTAGACATTGTAGAACATAATAAATATGAAGATATATATAATAAATAGAACTTTTAAAAAATGACAATTTTCACGCAAAATTCAAAGTTACTTTGGAAACGAATATTTTTTGAAAGTTTGTTGTCGTTTTCAGGCCTTCAAAAAATCCGCGAAACACGGCCGTTCTTAGCCTCCTCCGCAGGCATCGCCTTAAAATTGGCGGGCAGAAATTATTTGCTGGAAAAACATGTACAATTCCAAGGCCGTTCTCCGGTTATTCCACGGGTTTTTAGAAGACCGGTTATTTTCTTACAGGTTTTTTAGAAGACAAACTACTATATAGTAACGTGAACGTCAATCTTTAGATTATAAACGAAGAGTTATAATATAACAAAATTTAGAAAAAAAATCCCCACAGACCATACCTCCGGACTTCTAGACTTGCCGTCTAGTGCTAGAGCGTCGTATGTTACGTTTAGTCAAGGTTTCGGCTATCCCAACGCTATCGTTAGGGGTGAGTTATAGTGGCTTACCAACCGGTATCGAACGAACTGAGAGGGAGAGTGCTGGCGGCCCCTAGACCATGATGCCTGGCACCCTTTTCGCAAGACCCTGTGATCGGTAACTCAACTCAATAGTATAATGTTTCGCGTTCGTATTTATGTACGTAACACTTGGGTGGCGCCAGGCTTGTGGTGACGATTTGCTTCGGTGATGTCAATCCATACGCATGCGTACTACAGGTGACTAAACTGCACGCATGCGTAAATTAAGTGTATCAAATCGGGATTTTTTTCATTCGACTTTTTCGCGATTATAGTACAAACTTGAGTCTTTGCCAGAGTCTTTAGAGTTATAAATAAAACTTTATAACTTTATAAGAGATTATAAGAGAAGCTAGAGCTTCGTATGTTACATTTAGTCAAGGTTTCGGCTATCCCAACGTTATCGTCAGGGGTGGAGAATGGGTGGGCTTACCAACAGGTATCGAACGAACTGAGAGGGAGAGTGCCGGCGGCCCCTGGACCATGATGCCTGGCACCCTTTTCGCAAGACCCTGTGATCGGTAACTCAATGCCACAACAATAATACACAGTAGCGCGTTCGTATTTATGTACGTAACACTCGGGTGATTCTGGGCTTGTGGTGACGCGTTCATTGACCACTGCGAAACCCAGAGGTATAAACTTTGTTACAACTTTGTTATAACAAAGTATATTTTTCTATATTACAAAGTTCGGCACGCGTTAAAAATTACTTTAGACATTGTAGAACATAATAAATATGGTATTGGGAAATGGGTAATAATATTTTTATAAAATAAACATTTTATAGGAAATTCGGCTGTAATCATCGAAGTACTCTATAGCAAAATGGAAACACAATTATTGAGTTTGCAAAATCCAAGATGGCGGATTTCAGGAGTGATCGAGAATAGGGAAAATTTGCAATAATGGCGTTGTTTTGTGAAAAGAAACAAGATGTGCAAGTCTATCATCTTTCTCAACAATTGGCAGAAGCCGTGGAAGTTATATTGAATCCAAATTCTTCGCGAGACAAGCGCATGGAAGCTACAAGAGTAGGCACTTAAGAATAGTATTTGTAATACCTTAGTTGCTTATTACAGTCTCTAATAGTTGCTTATTACAGTCTCAGCCATTTCTTGAGGGTCTTCAAGAACTTTGGAAATCCCAAAATCACCAAGTTTTAATAAACCAGACTTTGTCAGGAATATATTCAGAGTTTTAATGTCTCTAAGAAGAAACAAAACTATCAAACGTATTATAATGATTGATTGAGGAATAAGGATAAATAGTTATTAAATGAACATCTGGTCCAAAATAACCAGGTATCAATTGGTAGTTAATTCCAACTGCAATTACCTATGTAGTATATCGTTGTCATGCAGATGTGCCACCGCACTAACTAACTCGCCAGGGTGCATTTGGTGTAAATGCTACGCCGAAGATACGCCAAAGCAGTCGCAACGCTACGCCAACATCCCACCCTGGCCCATTCTTCCGACTCTTACCCACGCCAGGGCGTATGACTGTATGGGTCAGTTCTGCAAAAATTCCACGTTTAGGCCCATTTTTGAGAAGTTTAAAGTCATTCGCCGTTTAGTGACATTATTTTGGGCCGTAAACCTGTTACCGTGGTATGCCGTTTGAATCGTTTGACGTATTTATTTTTTTATTGGTATTTATGCACCGCCAAGTTAAAAACAGCATACGCCACTATGCCAGGAAAGAGGATTGTGCGCCAGTACGCCAAGGCTTACTGTAACTCTACGCCGAAGATCTTCCGATTAGACTACACCGAATGCACTCTGGCTAACTCGTAGAAGTCATGAATAACCTCCTGAAAGGTAAAAGGTTCAATTTTTGTTTCATTCATGTAATACAGTGTTCCTGATAAACTGATTTGCATTGAGCACAAAAAAAGATTTTTCATTTTTCATTTTAGCCACATGTCCACAACAGTCACAACTAAATGCAAACCAGGCTTTATATACACACTTACACTTTCTTCAAATAAAGACGTTGCTCGACTGATCTTATCATGCAAACTTCCACCTAAACAATAGATTGATATTCCAACTTTAATCATACTTAATTTCTCAAGTTAAGCATCTTAACAAATTATGCCCAAATATACCCTAATACAAGATGCTTTATTATTTTAATGATCTGTCCATGTCTGTTGCTAACACACTAAAATAGGAGACTTGTGGTCTGTGGAGACTCTCGACATTCAAGTCTATTCTTTCTAAATATTATATGACTTCATTAAGAACTTCTTCACGTCTAATGCCAAACACCTCTACTCAAGGGAAAGTGGCTAGCATATTTATGGTTCAATTCAAAGTGAGAGCAATATACCATTACAATATTCCATTTTCAAATATCCGATTTGTTAATGATATATTCATTGGAAAAACATATTGAAACTAAAAACTATGATTAAGCTATTGACTCTCTTGCAAACTGTTTAACTACACCTCTTCAAAACCTATTGGTTCAACAAGTGAACGATGTACTACAGATTTGACGCATTTAAAGCCATGTTTCACGGCAGGTAGATGACTAATGACTCTCCATTTGTTCGTCTTGAAGTTATAACACTCTACTGAATTCTGAACGACACGGCCATAAGATCCTCCAAACACATAGATCTTGTTGTTGAAACATGCCGCTGTACAATGGTCGCGACATTCATTCATTGCTGCAAGAAAAATATGTGATAAGCATATCTTTACGATATGCATTCAAGACACATTGCAGGAATGGAATCACGGTCGTAGAGCTAAAGCCATTTGACACTTACGTGCGATGTAGTCCCACTTGTTTTTTAGGTCATAAATTTCACAACTGCTCAGCGGTTTCTTTGAACTTGATCCACCAATCACAATAATGTAATCATCAAGTGTAACTGCGCATGCTCCAGTCCTGGGAACCAATAAGGCGCGACGTCAGACCACGTGTTTTGATCAGGATCGTAACATTCGGCGTCTCTCAATGTCTTGTGACCTCGAGTGTACCCTGTGTAAGTAGATATATGCACAGTTTTAAGATGTGTATTGTGCTGTATTGTGATTTCTCAAATCATTAATTCATGATCAAAACACAAAGGAAATCACCACCGTATCGTTGTCTTGATACCACGGTAATAAACCTCCATAAATTAAGTCAACTTTCGCGTTGAATTTCTCTTTAAATACTGGTTCGTTTGAGAAGCTATATCATACACTCGTCTTCATGATGTCTTCATTACAGTATATTTAAAACATTGTGAGCTATAATCACTATAATAACCTCTTTTTTGTGATATATCATTTCTGATTTCGCTTACCTGCAATAAAATATATCTTCCCATCCAAAACTGTCGTGCAATGATCATATCTCGGCAGTTTCGGAGCGTCATATTTCAGTCTGGTCTACTCCCAAAGTAGGATAATACATTTCTAATGTGTTCTGATGAGGATCATTGCACATTCCGCCAACAAAATAAACTATTTCTCCAACAGAAACAGCATCAAAACGACACCTGGCTAAAAAGACATAAATGAGAGATGTAGTTTAATTTTCAATGCTCCTATAACTTAAGTGAGCACCATTTGCTACTCCGTAACACTTGCTGAAACCCACCCCTGATGACCCTTTCCCCTCTCATGATGGAAGTGTCTGCATATATACCTTCACGCATCGTTTTCTTAACAGATTTCCATTTGTTCAACTTCGCGTCATACAGCTCAACAGTTGTGAGAAATTTATCTTCAGTCATATTTTTCAAACCTCCAAAAACATAAAGACCACTGTCGCTACTGTTGTACTACTCCGAACAGATGTCTTGGAGACTGTAGCGGTGATATAATATGCCATTGACTGGTTACTGGATCAAATGCCCAGTGGTTGATGGTGTGTTCTGGTTCTGGGCTAACACCACCAACCAATAGCAGAACTTCAGTTGATTGACTACACCATCTAAATAAGTAAAAAGAAATTCCAAAATTTGCTTCGACACAAAATAGTAAACAATAGTAATACTTTCTTTCTCACTAACCTTTCCAACACTCTAGCCGCTTTCCAACACTCTACCCTGTAGTAACAATGGACCAAAAAGTGGAACATTATCACTATTTTCTAGCATGATATTCCCGAGCAATTGTTACAACAAGCACTAAATGGCGTCCTTGAAGATTGCGTTAGTTTGGTTGGGGTGGATTTGAACGCATCGGGCATTCATGCGCTGAAGTAAGTTGAACTGATGTTTAACCTGTGTTCGAATGAAGTCGAATAGAAAAAGTACTTGAAATTACTTTGAATTCTGACTGTCCCAAACGGGAGTTGATGTCTGAAGGTCCCTGATTTCCAATACACCCTTTAGATAATCATGTTGATAAGTTCAGCTGCCTTATCGAGACCAAGATTTCTTGCACGATTTGCCAAAGTTCCTTTCGATCCTGGTTTAAATGGTGCATACTACACATTTGAAAACATAATAGGATTTTAAGAATAATATTAATGTATAGAGGATTAATTTATAAACAGGATTTGCGTCCAACTCAAACGAGTGTCTGTCACTACACATGTGTTTATGCAACTTACAATATCTTCAACATCTTGCAAACTTCTTGCATATTTTAAATTTTGCCTTATATCAGGAGTTAGTTTTTGACCAATACTTTTAATAACTGCATCTTTACGACTTTCAACAGCCCTAGATGGTATAATACAAATGTCATTCGTGTCGTCCCTTGTCTAGTCTTTCTGTAAAAATATGTTGTCAGTAATTTGTAAACAATGTTTTGTACTTGTTAGTTACGGTTACCCGTAATGGAGCAACAAGCTCGGTGGGACTAACCTGTCTTATTTGACAAAGATTGTAAATAAATAATATGTAAATATTATATTAGTAAATATATTCATATCTATCAGTTCTAAGCTGGTCTCTATAAAAGTCTGGTAAGGGCCTGTCATTGTAGTGAACTGGTAGAATACCTACCCAGAGAAAACCTGCAGTGTTTAACCCATTAACTGGAAATACCCTACCATTGACAAGTAAAATTGAGTAGAATACTAAAGTAGGGTGCATCTGGGCACATTGCAAGAAAATGGGTTAACAAGAGACACTGGTAGATAGTTTTGTTAACCCATTAACTGGCAGTACCCTACCACTGACAAGTAAAATCGTCTGGTGTTAGACAGAGTAACATGTAACAAGGTGAAATTTGCTGCTGCAAACAAGCAATTTTATACTATCAAGCTTCAATCAACGGTTGTTCAAAACAAACAAAGCAAAAAGAACATTGTCCCTTTAAACATTTATTTAATAAATCTCACGTAATGTGTCACGTGGCTACATTTAATACATCAAAAAGCAACACATTATTTACAAACATCACAAGCTGAATTCATGCTGAAATTCGACTTACTTTACTTGCTCTAACGATTCCTGAATCATACGAATCTTTTGTGCTTCAAGATTGCCGGTCTCATGTCGCCTATATCTTGCTATAAACGCTACAGTGTTGTCATTTGAGAGAAGGCGAACGACATGTTCAACCGTCCGACATTCGACTTCTACATCGTCAGCAATGAACTGAAGTATCTCTGGTGTTTGAAGGTTTTTTGAGTTTCGCTGACTTTTATCAGCACTCATGGTTAAAAAGATAAACTACATGTTGTTTCGAACTTCTTGTTGAAAATTTCTGAACTTCGTCGAATTACAATTCAATATTTCTCCGAATATATTTCCCGCCAAATTTTACGTCCACCAGGTTCCGATCAGTGAGCTCCATATATATCTGGAGTAAGAACTTCTAATGTTCGGCCAATAGGCCAAGTGAAGCCAAAGATGGCGGCAATTGACGTCCAAACTCATGAAGGTCATAAACAGTTTTCATACCATTTTTCTAGCTAATTCCATTCTAACAGATCGTATCGCTAATCAAGTTATTAGTTCATAAAATCATGATGTTATTGTTTACATCGGAGTAAAAACACAAAATTTCGGCACACTCCTTGCCGGCTTGTGCAAACCGCGCGGTCGAAAACAATAGAAAGGGATTGGCACTGGACGTCAATTTCCGCCATCTTTGGCTTCACTTTTTGGACATAAGTTCTCACTCCAGATATATATATATAGAGCTCACTGGTTCCGATCAGTTTCGATCTCTGAGTTCCGATCATACGCGACTTATAGTCATTTTAGTTCAGATTCTTTTATTCTAACAACTAACAACTTGCTTTTGTAGAAGAACTGCAAAGTATACAGTCTGATACAAAAGCCTTTTAAAAAATGACAATTTTCACGCAAAATTCAAAGTTACTTTGGAAACGAATATTTTTTGAAAGTTTGTTGTCGTTTTCAGGCCTTCAAAAAATCCGCGAAACACGGCCGTTCTTAGCCTCCTCCGCAGGCATCGCCTTAAAATTGGCGGGCAGAAACTATTTGCAGGAAAAACATGTTCAATTCCAAGGCCGTTCTCCGGTTATGCCATTATTCTCTTTAATACGGGTTTTAGAAGACCGGTTATTTTCTTACAGGTTTTTTAGAAGACAAACTACAATATAGTAACGTCAATCTTTAGATTATAAACGAAGAGTTATAAAATAACAAAATTTAGAAAAAAATCCCCACAGACCATACCTCCGGACTTCTAGACTTGCCGTCTAGTGCTAGAGCGTCGTATGTTACGTTTAGTCAAGGTTTCGGCTATCCCAACGCTATCGTTAGGGGTGAGTTATAGTGGCTTACCAACCGGTATCGAACGAACTGAGAGGGAGAGTGCTGGCGGCCCCTAGACCATGATGCCTGACACCCTTTTCGCAAGACCCTGTGATCGGTAACTCCTTGCCAACTCAATAGTATAATGTTTCGCGTTCGTATTTATGTACGTAACACTTGGGTGGCGCCAGGCTTGTGGTGACGATTTGCTTCGGTGATGTCAATCCATACGCATGCGTACTACAGGTGACTAAACTGCACGCATGCGTAAATTAAGTGTATCAAATCGGGATTTTTTTCATTCGACTTTTTCGCGATTATAGTACAAACTTGAGTCTTTGCCAGAGTCTTTAGAGTTATAAATAAAACTTTATAACTTTATAAGAGATTATAAGAGAAGCTAGAGCTTAGTCAAGGTTTTGGCTATCCCAACGTTATCGTCAGGGGTGGAGAATGGGTGGGCTTACCAACCGGTATCGAACGAACTGAGAGGGAGAGTGCCGGCGGCCCCTGGACCATGATGCCTGGCACCCTTTTCGCAAGACGCTGTGATCGGTAACTCAATGCCACAACAATAATACACAGTAGCGCGTTCGTATTTATGTGCGTAACACTCGGGTGATTCTGGGCTTGTGGTGACGCGTTCATTGACCACTGCGAAACCCAGAGGTATAAACTTTGTTACAACTTTGTTATAACAAAGTATATTTTTCTATATTACAAAGTTCGTCACGCGTTAAAAATTACTTTAGACATTGTAGAACATAATAAATATGAAGATATATATAATAAATAGAACTTTTAAAAAATGACAATTTTCACGCAAAATTCAAAGTTACTTTGGAAACGAATATTTTTTGAAAGTTTGTTGTCGTTTTCAGGCCTTCAAAAAATCCGCGAAACACGGCCGTTCTTAGCCTCCTCCGCAGGCATCGCCTTAAAATTGGCGGGCAGAAATTATTTGCTGGAAAAACATGTACAATTCCAAGGCCGTTCTCCGGTTATTCCACGGGTTTTTAGAAGACCGGTTATTTTCTTACAGGTTTTTTAGAAGACAAACTACTATATAGTAACGTGAACGTCAATCTTTAGATTATAAACGAAGAGTTATAATATAACAAAATTTAGAAAAAATCCACAGACCATACCTCCGGACTTCTAGACTTGCCGTCTAGTGCTAGAGCGTCGTATGTTACGTTTAGTCAAGGTTTCGGCTATCCCAACGCTATCGTTAGGGGTGAGTTATAGTGGCTTACCAACCGGTATCGAACGAACTGAGAGGGAGAGTGCTGGCGGCCCCTAGACCATGATGCCTGGCACCCTTTTCGCAAGACCCTGTGATCGGTAACTCAACTCAATAGTATAATGTTTCGCGTTCGTATTTATGTACGTAACACTTGGGTGGCGCCAGGCTTGTGGTGACGATTTGCTTCGGTGATGTCAATCCATACGCATGCGTACTACAGGTGACTAAACTGCACGCATGCGTAAATTAAGTGTATCAAATCGGGATTTTTTTCATTCGACTTTTTCGCGATTATAGTACAAACTTGAGTCTTTGCCAGAGTCTTTAGAGTTATAAATAAAACTTTATAACTTTATAAGAGATTATAAGAGAAGCTAGAGCTTCGTATGTTACATTTAGTCAAGGTTTCGGCTATCCCAACGTTATCGTCAGGGGTGGAGAATGGGTGGGCTTACCAACAGGTATCGAACGAACTGAGAGGGAGAGTGCCGGCGGCCCCTGGACCATGATGCCTGGCACCCTTTTCGCAAGACCCTGTGATCGGTAACTCAATGCCACAACAATAATACACAGTAGCGCGTTCGTATTTATGTACGTAACACTCGGGTGATTCTGGGCTTGTGGTGACGCGTTCATTGACCACTGCGAAACCCAGAGGTATAAACTTTGTTACAACTTTGTTATAACAAAGTATATTTTTCTATATTACAAAGTTCGGCACGCGTTAAAAATTACTTTAGACATTGTAGAACATAATAAATATGGTATTGGGAAATGGGTAATAATATTTTTATAAAATAAACATTTTATAGGAAATTCGGCTGTAATCATCGAAGTACTCTATAGCAAAATGGAAACACAATTATTGAGTTTGCAAAATCCAAGATGGCGGATTTCAGGAGTGATCGAGAATAGGGAAAATTTGCAATAATGGCGTTGTTTTGTGAAAAGAAACAAGATGTGCAAGTCTATCATCTTTCTCAACAATTGGCAGAAGCCGTGGAAGTTATATTGAATCCAAATTCTTCGCGAGACAAGCGCATGGAAGCTACAAGAGTAGGCACTTAAGAATAGTATTTGTAATACCTTAGTTCCCGGCGTGTGCAATCGATGAAAATCGATGATCGGTTTGCCAATCGATCAATCGATATCAATCAATACCAATTAATTAATTGATATCGATTGGTATTTGCCAATCGATGACCAATCGATAGTCACAATGTTTATTTATTTTTCGTTTAGGTCAGATCGAATTGGTGGTTGCAGGTATTCGGATCCTGGAACATGTTTTGGGGACCCTGTCCAGTTGGAACAGCTATTGGGTCTATATATTAAGATATTTCTTTGTGGTTTGAAGTGAGGTGTTGGATATTTATAGTGGTTTGATGTATGATGAATGGTTCATTGTTGATTAAATGGTATATTGTTTGATTCGTGGTGTGAATAATATGAGGACAACATAATGAAAATATAGAACAGTAACATATTGAAAATATAGAACAGTAACATATTGAAAATATAGAACAGTAACATGATGAGATTATGGATAATAAATGTGATAAAATGAATTTGTGTGTTGTTTGTGTAGGCAAAACCCGGGTGCAATCATGTGTGGAATGATGCCAAGGTCTGGGTGAATGCCAGTGTGTTTTTGCCACCCAGACCAAGTCCCATATCGTTTTCTGTTAAAAACTTGGTTATGTTATCATCAGGTTCCGAGCATAACCGGGACAGCACGTTTCTAACCAGCTAGCAGGTCTTGGAACAACGTGCTTGCATATACATATTGATTTTGGTGGTTTATGAATAAACCATGCCGCGCAAAATATGCGTTGATATTTCGTGCGCAAAAAAATGTGGAATTGTGTGTGAGATTGGTTTTTATGTGGTACTGGTGATGGGGGTGGTTTATATAAACTATGTGAAATGTTATAAGTGAGACATTTGATAATAAATACGGTGAAAAATGAAGTTTACTTACGAGAAGGATTGAGTAGATGTTTTCGTTGCGTAGACGCGAGCGGAAAGAATTTATCAGCGGGGGGTTGAGACGGAAGGAAAATTTGAGGCCTGTCGGTGAATCTGATTAATGATGCATGTGGGATGTGACAATGGTTGTGACAGATGGTGTGATTTTCAATATGTTACTGTTCTATATTTTCATTATGTCATCTTCATATTATTCACACCACGAATCAAACATTACACCATTTATCAAACAATAAACCATTCATCATACATCAAACCACTATAATTATCCAACACCTCACTTCAAACCATAAAGAAATATCTTAATATAGACCCAATAGCTGTTCCAACTGGACAGGGTCCCCAAAACATGTTCCAGGATCCGAATACCTGCAACCACCAATTCGATCTGACCTAAACGAAAAATAAATAAACATTGTGATATATTCGCAGGAAAAGGGTAAGCATCAAGAGATCTCCTGGCACACACAAAGTGGCCATGTGGGTCTAAAACAGATCTATTAAAAGTCTACATAAACGGTAGACAACATAGATCACCACGAAATAAAATCAGAAACATGCCATAGCCAACCATTACTCACTCATTTCATACTTAGCAATATTTAGCAACTCAGCAAATAAAACCATTAATAACAAAAATGGCTTGACAAACTAACCAGATGAATGTTGACCAGACTTAAACTTGGACACAATGTGCCATACCTAAGTCCGCCATTCATAATTCTCCCAAAGAGCGAGAAGCCAAAACAAAGTCACGAACATCATGTCACACATGCGTCATGCCATCTGTCACAAACCACATACATAATTATCCACATTCACAACACAGACCACACTTCATTCCTTCCGTACTACATTGTCAATCAATGCCTCCACTTCATACAACAATTTTCATCTCTTTGTCCATCTCTTGATCCCACTGTCACAATCATCATGTCACACATGCGTCACGCCATCTGTCACACACCAAAACACCGTTATTCAGATTCACCACCATCCATCACAGACCACACTACACTCACTTCGTACCACATTGTCATGCCATCTGTCACAAACCACATACATAATTATCCACATTCGCCAAACCGACCACACTTCATTCCTTCCGTACTACTTGTCAATCAATGCTTCCACTTCATACAACAATTTTCATCTCTTTGTCCACCTCTTTATCCCACTGTCACAATCATCATGTCACACATGCGTCACGCCATCTGTCACACACCAAAACACCGATATTCAGCTTTACCACCATCCATCACAGACCACACTACACTCACTTCGTACCACATTGTCAATTGATTCTTCCACTCCGCAAAACAATTTTCACCACTGTACACCTCCTCAACATCTGATCTCACTGGATTTCAAACCTTAATCGAAACCCCAATCTCGGCCAATACTCAAAGGAAAAGGCTAAGCATCAGCAACATGCCTTAACCAACCATTACTCACTCATTCCCTATTTAGCAATATCTAGCAACTCAGCAAATAAAGCATAACAAAAATGGCTTGACAAACTAACCAGATGAATGTTGACCAGACTGAAATTTGGACACAATGTGCCATACCCAAGTCCGCCATTCACAATTCTCCCAAAGAGCGAGAAGCCAAAACAAAGTCACGACCATCATGTCACACATGCGTCACGCCATCTGTCACAAACCACTTACATCATTATCCACATTCACCACACAGACCGCAATTCACTCATTACGTACTACATTGTCAACCCGTGCTTCCACTTCGTACAACAATTTTCATCATAGTCCACATCTTGATCCCACCGTCACGATCACAGGTCACACATACGTCACACCATCTGTCACAACCCACATGTATCATTAGTCAGATTCACCAACAGCCCTCAAATTTTCCTTCCGTCTCAAGTTCTCAACCCCCCACTGATAAATCCTTTCCGCTCGCGTCAACGCAAAGAGAAAATCAACTCAATCCTTCTCGTAAGTAAACTTCATTTTCACCGTATTTATTATTAAATGTCTCGCATATAACACTTCACATAGTTTATATAAACCACCCTCATCATCAACACTACATAAAAACCATTCTCACACACAATTCCACAATGTTTTTGCGCACGAAATATCAACGCATATTTCGCGCGGACCACATGGTTTATTCATAAACCACCAAAATCAATATTTATATGCAAGCACGTTGTTCCAAGACCTGCTAGCGGGTTAGAAACGTGCTGTCCCGGTTATGCTCGGAACCTGATGATAACATAACCAAGTTTTTAACAAAAAACGATATGGGACTTGGTCTGGGTGGCAAAAACACACTGGCATTCACCCAGACCTTGGCATCATTCCACACATGATTGCACCCGGGTTTTGCCTACACAAACAACACACAAATTCATTTTATCACAGTTAATATCTATAATCTCATTATGTTACTGTTTTATATTTTCAATATGTTACTGTTCTATATTTTCATTATGTCATCTTCATATTATTCACACCACGAATCAAACATTACACCATTTATCAAACAATAAACCATTCATCATACATCAAACCACTATAATTATCCAACACCTCACTTCAAACCATAAAGAAATATCTTAATATAGACCCAATAGCTGTTCCAACTGGACAGGGTCCCCAAAACATGTTCCAGGATCCGAATACCTGCAACCACCAATTCGATCTGACCTAAACGAAAAATAAATAAACACAGCCATTTCTTGAGGGTCTTCAAGAACTTTGGAAATCCCAAAATCACCAAGTTTTAATAAACCAGACTTTGTCAGGAATATATTCAGAGTTTTAATGTCTCTAAGAAGAAACAAAACTATCAAACGTATTATAATGATTGATTGAGGAATAAGGATAAATAGTTATTAAATGAACATCTGGTCCAAAATAACCAGGTATCAATTGGTAGTTAATTCCAACTGCAATTACCTATGTAGTATATCGTTGTCATGCAGATGTGCCACCGCACTAACTAACTCGCCAGGGTGCATTTGGTGTAAATGCTACGCCGAAGATACGCCAAAGCAGTCGCAACGCTACGCCAACATCCCACCCTGGCCCATTCTTCCGACTCTTACCCACGCCAGGGCGTATGACTGTATGGGTCAGTTCTGCAAAAATTCCACACGTTTTAGGCCCATTTTTGAGAAGTTTAAAGTCATTCGCCGTTTAGTGACATTATTTTGGGCCGTAAACCTGTTACCGTGGTATGCCGTTTGAATCGTTTGACGTATTTATTTTTTTATTGGTATTTATGCACCGCCAAGTTAAAAACAGCATACGCCACTATGCCAGGAAAGAGGATTGTGCGCCAGTACGCCAAGGCTTACTGTAACTCTACGCCGAAGATCTTCCGATTAGACTACACCGAATGCACTCTGGCTAACTCGTAGAAGTCATGAATAACCTCCTGAAAGGTAAAAGGTTCAATTTTTGTTTCATTCATGTAATACAGTGTTCCTGATAAACTGATTTGCATTGAGCACAAAAAAGATAAGATAGATCCAGAATATTTCATTTTAGCCACATGTCCACAACAGTCACAACTAAATGCAAACCAGGCTTTATATACACACTTACACTTTCTTCAAATAAAGACGTTGCTCGACTGATCTTATCATGCAAACTTCCACCTAAACAATAGATTGATATTCCAACTTTAATCATACTTAATTTCTCAAGTTAAGCATCTTAACAAATTATGCCCAAATATACCCTAATACAAGATGCTTTATTATTTTAATGATCTGTCCATGTCTGTTGCTAACACACTAAAATAGGAGACTTGTGGTCTGTGGAGACTCTCGACATTCAAGTCTATTCTTTCTAAATATTATATGACTTCATTAAGAACTTCTTACGACGTCTAATGCCAAACACCTCTCTACTCAAGGGAAAGTGGCTAGCATATTTATGGTTCAATTCAAAGTGAGAGCAATATACCATTACAATATTCCATTTTCAAATATCCGATTTGTTAATGATATATTCATTGGAAAAACATATTGAAACTAAAAACTATGATTAAGCTATTGACTCTCTTGCAAACTGTTTAACTACACCTCTTCAAAACCTATTGGTTCAACAAGTGAACGATGTACTACAGATTTGACGCATTTAAAGCCATGTTTCACGGCAGGTAGATGACTAATGACTCTCCATTTGTTCGTCTTGAAGTTATAACACTCTACTGAATTCTGAACGACACGGCCATAAGATCCTCCAAACACATAGATCTTGTTGTTGAAACATGCCGCTGTACAATGGTCGCGACATTCATTCATTGCTGCAAGAAAAATATGTGATAAGCATATCTTTACGATATGCATTCAAGACACATTGCAGGAATGGAATCACGGTCGTAGAGCTAAAGCCATTTGACACTTACGTGCGATGTAGTCCCACTTGTTTTTGTTTCGGTCATAAATTTCACAACTGCTCAGCGGTTTCTTTGAACTTGATCCACCAATCACAATAATGTAATCATCAAGTGTAACTGCGCATGCTCCAGTCCTGGGAACCAATAAGGGCGCGACGTCAGACCACGTGTTTTGATCAGGATCGTAACATTCGACGTCTCTCAATGTCTTGTGACCTCGAGTGTACCCTGTGTAAGTAGATATATGCACAGTTTTAAGATGTGTATTGTGCTGTATTGTGATTTCTCAAATCATTAATTCATGATCAAAACACAAAGGAAATCACCACCGTATCGTTGTCTTGATACCACGGTAATAAACCTCCATAAATTAAGTCAACTTTCGCGTTGAATTTCTCTTTAAATACTGGTTCGTTTGAGAAGCTATATCATACACTCGTCTTCATGATGTCTTCATTACAGTATATTTAAAACATTGTGAGCTATAATCACTATAATAACCTCTTTTTTGTGATATATCATTTCTGATTTCGCTTACCTGCAATAAAATATATCTTCCCATCCAAAACTGTCGTGCAATGATCATATCTCGGCAGTTTCGGAGCGGCATATTTCAGTCTGGTCTACTCCCAAAGTAGGATAATACATTTCTAATGTGTTCTGATGAGGATCATTGCACATTCCGCCAACAAAATAAACTATTTCTCCAACAGAAACAGCATCAAAACGACACCTGGCTAAAAAGACATAAATGAGAGATGTAGTTTAATTTTCAATGCTCCTATAACTTAAGTGAGCACCATTTGCTACTCCGTAACACTTGCTGAAACCCACCCCTGATGACCCTTTCCCCTCTCATGATGGAAGTGTCTGCATATATACCTTCACGCATCGTTTTCTTAACAGATTTCCATTTGTTCAACTTCGCGTCATACAGCTCAACAGTTGTGAGAAATTTATCTTCAGTCATATTTTTCAAACCTCCAAAAACATAAAGACCACTGTCGCTACTGTTGTACTACTCCGAACAGATGTCTTGGAGACTGTAGCGGTGATATAATATGCCATTGACTGGTTACTGGATCAAATGCCCAGTGGTTGATGGTGTGTTCTGGTTCTGGGCTAACACCACCAACCAATAGCAGAACTTCAGTTGATTGACTACACCATCTAAATAAGTAAAAAGAAATTCCAAAATTTGCTTCGACACAAAATAGTAAACAATAGTAATACTTTCTTTCTCACTAACCTTTCCAACACTCTAGCCGTATGCACTCTCCCTTGTTCCTCAGGAGACAACGTATCATACATGAGGCCTTCATGAAGAAAATCTTCACTCAACGGCGACACACTCATGATCGAATCCTGCTTATGTGTTGTAGTAAGAAACTCTCGAGGTAGAAACCTGAACCGAACATGACTCATAAGTAATGGAATATATTTTAATCTCTGTTCGCGATCATTTTCAATCCATCTTCTAACAGCTTCATACACCTCATCCTCGCTATTAATATCTAAATAATCGTTAGAGATAACCGCCTTAAGGTTCTTTGCTTCCATACTTGAAAAGTCCTTCGATTCCACAACCTTTGCGAAATTAGCACCCATGCACTGAAGCGCTTTCTCTAAAAGTTGACGAGACATCCATTTCTGGGCTAAGGACATCGCTTGCAAACAGTTTTGAGGGTTGATGCATTTTATCAAATAACTTTCAGATATAGTACGAAGAATCTTCAATTGCAACAAAGCAGAGGCGTTGAATATATCTTGTGCATTTTCCGATGTAATTGTTATCAGCCCCGTGTATAAATAGTCTATTATTACCACAAGTACGCTGGGACTTAATGTAATGGAGTCTAATGTAGTCTAATGCAGTGTAATGCAGTCTAATGCATGCTAATGCAGTCTAATGCAGTCTAATGCATGCTAATGCAGTCTAATGCAGTCTAATGCAGTCTGATGCAGTCTAATGCATGCTAATGCAGTCTAATGCAGTCTAATGCAGTCTAATGCAGCCTGATGCAATCTAATGCATGCTAATGCAGTCTAATGCATGCTAATGCAGTCTAATGCATGCTAATGCAGTGTAATGCAGTCTAATGAAGTCTAATGCAGTCTAATGCAGTCTAATGCAGTCTAATGCAGTGTAATGCAGTCTAATACAGTCTGATGCAGTCTGATGCAGTCTAATGCATGCTAATGCAGTCTAATGCAGTCTAATGCAGCCTGATGCAGTCTAATGCAGTGTAATGCAGTCTAGTGCAGTCTAATGCAGTCTAATGCAGTCTAATGCAGTCTAATGCAGTGTAATGCAGTGTAATGCAGTGTAATGCAGTCTAATACAGTCTAATGCAGGCTAATGCAGGCTAATGCAGTCTAATGCAGTCTAATGCAGTCTAATGCATGCTAATGCAGTCTAATGCAGTCTAATGCATGCTAATGCATGCTAATGCAGTCTAATGCAGTCTAATGCAGTCTAATGCAGTCTAATGCAGGCTAATGCAGTGTAATGCAGTCTAATGCAGTCTAATGCATGCTAATGCAGTCTAATGCAGGCTAATGCAGTCTAATGCAGTCTAATGCAGTCTAATGCAGTGTAATGCAGTCTAATACAGTCTGATGCAGTCTGATGCAGTCTAATGCATGCTAATGCAGTCTAATGCAGTCTAATGCAGTCTAATGCAGTGTAATGCAGTCTAGTGCAGTCTAATGCAGTCTAATGCAGTCTAATGCAGTGTAATGCAGTGTAATGCAGTGTAATGCAGTGTAATACAGTCTAATGCAGTCTAATGCAGGCTAATGCAGTCTAATGCAGTCTAATGCAGGCTAATGCATGCTAATGCATGCTAATGCATGCTAATGCATGCTAATGCAGTCTAATGCATGCTAATGCAGTCTAATGCAGTCTAATGCAGTCTAATGCAGTCTAATGCAGGCTAATGCAGTGTAATGCAGTCTAATGCAGTCTAATGCATGCTAATGCAGTCTAATGCAGGCTAATGCAGTGTAATGCAGTCTAATGCAGTGCAATGCAGTCTAATGCAGTGTAATGCAGTCTAATGCATGCTAATGCAGTCTAATGCATGCTAATGCAGTGTAATGCAGTCTAATGCAGTCTAATGCAGTCTAATGCAGTGTAATGCAGTCTAATGCAGTCTAATGCAGGCTAATGCAGTGTAATGCAGTCTAATGCAGTCTAATGCAGTCTAATGCATGCTAATGCCTGCTAATGCAGTCTAATGCAGTCTAATGCATGCTAATGCATGCTAATGCAGTCTAATGCAGTCTAATGCAATCTAATGCAGTCTAATGCAGGCTAATGGAGTGTAATGCAGTCTAATGCAGTCTAATGCATGCTAATGCAGTCTAATGCAGGCTAATGCTGTGTAATGCAGTGTAATGCAGTGTAATGCAGTCTAATGCAGTGTAATGCAGTGTAATGCAGTCTAATGCATGCTAATGCAGTCTAATGCATGCTAATGCAGTGTAATGCAGTCTAATGTAGTCTAATGCATGCTAATGCAGTCTAATGCAGTCTAATGCAGCCTGATGCAGTCTAATGCAGTCTGATGCAGTCTAATGCAGTCTAATGCAGGCTAATGCAGTCTAATGCAGTCTAATGCAGTCTAATGCAGTCTAATGCAGGCTAATGCAGTGTAATGCAGTGTAATGCAGTCTAATGCATGCTAATGCAGTGTAATGCAGGCTAATGCAGTGTAATGCAGTCTAATGCAGTCTAATGCAGTGCAATGCAGTCTAATGCAGTGTAATGCAGTCTAATGCATGCTAATGCAGTCTAATGCATGCTAATGCATGCTAATGCAGTCTAATGCATGCTAATGCAGTCTAATGCAGTCTAATGCAGCCTGATGCAGTCAAATGCATGCTAATGCAGTCTAATGCATGCTAATGCAGTCTAATGCAGTGTAATGCAGTCTAATGAAGTCTAATGCAGTCTAATGCAGTGTAATGCAGTCTAATGCAGTCTAATGCAGTCTAATGCAGGCTAATGCAGTCTAATGCAGTCTAATGCAGTCTAATGCAGGCTAATGCAGTGTAATGCAGTGTAATGCAGTCTAATGCAGTGTAATGCAGTCTAATGCAGTCTAATGCAGTCTAATGCAGTCTAATGCAGGCTAATGCAGTCTAATGCAGTCTAATGCAGTCTAATGCAGGCTAATGCAGTGTAATGCAGTGTAATGCAGTGTAATGCAGTCTAATGCAGTCTAATGCAGGCTAATGCAGTGTAATGCAGTCTAATGCAGTCTAATGCAGTCTAATGCATGCTAATGCATGCTAATGCAGTCTAATGCATGCTAATGCAGTCTAATGCATGCTAATGCATGCTAATGCAGTCTAATGCATGCTAATGCATGCTAATGCAGTCTAATGCATGCTAATGCAGTGTAATGCAGTCTAATGCAGTCTAATGCAGTCTAATGCAGTCTAATGCAGTCTAATGCAGTCTAATGCAGGCTAATGCAGTGTAATGCAGTCTAATGCAGTCTAATGCAGTCTAATGCATGCTAATGCCTGCTAATGCAGTCTAATGCAGTCTAATGCATGCTAATGCATGCTAATGCATGCTAATGCAGTCTAATGCAGTCTAATGCAGTCTAATGCAGTCTAATGCAGTCTAATGCCGGCTAATGCAGTGTAATGCAGTCTAATGCAGTCTAATGCATGCTAATGCAGTCTAATGCAGGCTAATGCAGTGTAATGCAGTCTAATGCAGTCTAATGCAGTGTAATGCAGTCTAATGCAGTGTAATGCAGTCTAATGCATGCTAATGCAGTCTAATGCATGCTAATGCAGTGTAATGCAGTCTAATGCAGTCTAATGCAGTCTAATGCAGCCTGATGCAGTATAATGCAGCCTGATGCAGTCTAATGCAGTCTAATGCAGGCTAATGCAGTCTAATGCAGTCTAATGCAGTGTAATGCAGTCTAATGCAGTCTAATGCAGGCTAATGCAGTGTAATGCAGTCTAATGCAGTCTAATGCATGCTAATGCAGTGTAATGCAGGCTAATGCAGTGTAATGCAGTCTAATGCAGTGCAATGCAGTCTAATGCAGTGTAATGCAGTCTAATGCATGCTAATGCAGTCTAATGCATGCTAATGCATGCTAATGCAGTCTAATGCAGTCTAATGCATGCTAATGCAGTCTAATGCAGTCTAATGCAGTCTAATGCAGCCTGATGCAGTCTAATGCATGCTAATGCAGTCTAATGCATGCTAATGCAGTGTAATGCAGTCTAATGAAGTCTAATGAAGTCTAATGCAGTCTAATGCAGTGTAATGCAGTCTAATGCAGTGTAATGCAGTCTAATGCAGTCTAATGCAGTCTAATGCAGGCTAATGCAGTGTAATGCGGTCTAATGCAGTCTAATGCAGTCTAATGCAGTCTAATGCAGGCTAATGCAGTGTAATGCCGTGTAATGCAGTGTAATGCAGTCTAATGCAGTGTAATGCAGTCTAATGCAGTCTAATGCAGGCTAATGCAGTGTAATGCAGTCTAATGCAGTCTAATGCATGCTAATGCAGTCTAATGCATGCTAATGCATGCTAATGCAGTCTAATGCATGCTAATGCATGCTAATGCATGCTAATGCAGTCTAATGCATGCTAATGCATGCTAATGCAGTCTAATGCATGCTAATGCAGTCTAATGCATGCTAATGCAGTGTAATGCAGTCTAATGCAGTCTAATGCAGTCTAATGCAGTCTAATGCAGTCTAATGCAGTCTAATGCAGTCTAATGCAGTCTAATGCAGTCTAATGCATGCTAATGCAGTCTAATGCAGTCTAATGCAGTCTAATGCAGTCTAATGCAGTCTAATGCAGTCTAATGCAGTCAGATGCAGCCTACTGCAGTGTAATGTACTCTACGATAGGCTAATATACTCTACTATAGGGTGGTACAGTCTAATGCATGGTCTTTATAAGTGTAGAATATATATACGCTCTCTCCCTCTGGAACATTCTGGGGACTCCATAATAGGCATGCATGAAGTACTTACCGATATTTGAATATTTGATCATGAGGTCGGAAGTTGTATAAAGGTCAACCAAGGGTACCCCCCGAAAATGACCTCTGTTGACCTTCCTTAAAGTGGAGGGGCATTGGCGGGGCAGTGGTTAGTGCATGTGCCTTTCACCTCTGTAACCGGGCTTCATTATTCCTGTATTTCTCTTACTATAATTTAGACTGTCATGTTGCTGTGAGAAGAGTACCAGTTTGACTCTACCAAACATGGAACACCGAAAATTATATCCGGGTACTCCGGTTTCCTCCTGTAGTAACCGGCTGGGCCCATAACGGATTCCCCACTACTGAACCTATCAGGAGAACATTTTAAAAAGAATTGATAAAGCTATTCCAATATACACGAAGTTATTTTAGTTTATATTCCTCCTGTAGTAACACTGGAGCAATACGTCGAGGTCCTCACTGAAACTCTAGAGAACACTGTTTAGAATCGAACTGATAAAGCTCCATCAACAAGGAGAACACCAGTAACAGCAACCGCACAGCAACAGCATTACAGCAAGTCAGCAACAACTAATTCAATATCAAAAACACAACCAACCACAAAAACAAACAGCACCAGTGGACAGACAAAATCTGTAGACTTAATTTAAATTGAATTGATTGACTTGTGCATACCAACCAAAACAATGTACAAAATATTAATAATGTACAAAATTAATTGATATATATGAATATATGTATAATTAATTTTCGTGCCACCAGGACACAATATAGAGACGACCAGTAGGGCCACTTGGCGATGCAACATGTAGCCGGCTTTTTATGCAAAAATATGCAGTTTACTGGCCAGGAAAGTTAGTCCAGCTTGCTTATTGGCCAGAAAAAGCAATTGACTGGTTGCCAATGCGTAATGGGCGGCCACACAAAATTTCACATGAGTGGCCCTAATGGTCGTCTCTATACTGTGACCAGGGCTACTTCATAACCTAGATATATGATTAGTTGTTAACTATACTACCCAATTCAGACCTTGTCTGACTGTACAATAATTATACAAGTGTGTCTGTGAATTGTCTGGGATATTATGCAAAAAGAGGCTATCTGGACCTGATTCTAAGCTTTGCAATTGACCAACATGCACGTTCAATTATTCTCTGGCCATCGTCTTAAACAGTTTTTGAACATTAGTTGCATCTTTCGCACTTGTTTCAGGGCCTTTTTTAACTAATGTACTGGAGGGGAAAAGCCCCCAGCCCCCATGTTGGCCCCCAGTAAGCTACTTTGCCCCCAGTGAAGGTCCCTTTTGTCCAAAGTATAAGCCAAAAAGGGGAAAAAACTGAGTTCCGAGGAAAGTTATTGTATTCTCACAACAAAACCTGGCTCCGTTTAGATGGGATATACTGAAAAATTGTCTCTGAAAATGCAGGAAATCAAGCCACAGAGACTCAAGAATAGAAATATTTTCGGACTCCCCTTCGCCTTCCTACACCTGTAATACACCACCTACTTGTTACGTCCCCTTTCGATGATGCCCCCCCCCACTGATGATTTCTTAAAAAAGGCCCTGACTTGTTTCCCAAGGGTGTATCCACCAATATAGGCTGGCAAGCTCCTATAAGTGAAGTTGAGAATGGATGAACAAAATAGAATTATTATAAAATGCATTTGACTTATATGATATATCACACTTTAGAGAAACACAAATAATTAATACAGGAGCACACTAATTAGTAAATAATTATTCATTGGTGGCACAATCAGGTGCGACGTGTTCCTTCCCAGGCCTGGGAACGAGGTTGGTGCGACGAGTGTTTCTTTTCAGTAACTGTGACTGCGTTTGATTCCTTCATTACGCAATTTTCTGATTATAATTTCCAGCTTGCTTCTAACCAAACACGAAAGGTTTTTTCTAACTAGATACTATAGTCAGTTTCTGCCTGCATAGTAAAACTGGACAAAGACTGTGCTCTAGGGAGAACAGATCTAGAGTTTGTTAATGCAATGCAGAGTTTGCTAATGCAATGCAACAAATATAGTTTTTTAATGCAATGCAGCTAGTGTTGGCCATGATTTACAATATGATTTACAATATGTAACAATTCAATGTACCTCAAACAAGTTCTGGTCAACCTGCCTTAATTCTTCTAAAAGGTCACGTTTGTTTCCAACTAGTGCAATATAAGTTGTGCCTCTATATATTCAGAACAGAAATAATCCTTTATAAGGGATATTATGACATAGGGTAAATTCCAACAGGCAACAATGCATTGAAATGGCAACGTAGAGCGACATAAGACATGAATTCTGTCCAAATGGACAGCAACATAAATTAAGTAAAAAAATTTTATAGTGATTTTCACGAATACGACAAGGCAAACTTTAAAAACAGCAACGTCCCTCTAAAGTGCCAATTTATTTAAAATCACATAAATTGGGGTTAATAAGGAGCAACATCCTTATCTAAACTGACCTGTCGACAGAAACGGAAAACATATATTATGCAAAAAAACAGCAAGTTGGCAACAACTACCAACTTCTGTTAAATCCGCGTTGGGATTAGATTATCAGTGTTTGCGTAGTTCCTTAAGCCGACATTATTTAGTTGTCAGCAAAAAGCTAGCCAAAACTTCAACTCAGTTCATTCTGGTTCCAACTGCCTGTGAGAAAACACAGAAAGAAAAAGAGAAATGGCGATCCAGAAAAGAAAAAGTTACGATCCATATGATATGGTTATATCTACACAAGAATGGCTCTATTTCTTGCGCGAGCATAATAATATGTTCGCGTAAATAGGTGTCGCATTGAAAATGCTTGAAAATTGCAATATTGCCAATAGGAATTAGAACCCAGTTGTGGTGGAACGCTTCACAGAAATTCATGTTCGTCAATCGAAATCCGATAGGATCCGACTGCCATACAGGTTTCCTAGTCCGATCCGATCCGTCTGGTGGGACAATCCGGATTTGCACATTGCACATTGCACATTGCACATTGCACATTGCACATTGCACATTGCACATTGCACATTGCACATTGCACATTGCACATTGCACATTGCACATTGCACATTGCACATTGCACATTGCAGATTAATATTGCACATTGCACATTGCAGATTAATATTGCGCATTGCACATTGCACATTGCACATTGCAGATTAATATTGCACATTGCACATTGCACATTAATATTGCACATTGCACATTGCACATTGCAGATTGCCGACAAATGCAAGCCGAAACCTATAATTCGAAGTTATTTGGGCGAAATAGGAAGTCAGGAAAATTCGCAGAACCTACACGACCGAGGCGTAAATTCCTGCCACGCCATATTGTCGCCACTGGTAAGATACGCATTGTAGCTCCTCCATACTGAAATTCATTGGGGCAGGTTGTATAAAACACGTAACTTCAGCTGAAGTACTTTTTGAGTAGTGAAATCGTAGTTATATCTAAAATAAATCATGGTGATTGGTTTATTCCCTCACTAAAACTAAGTATAGAGATTTGAGTGCAGTAGAAAGGTGAAATAAAATCGTAGGTGTGGGGAAAATCGTGCGATCAGAACATCGGATCGGATGTTTGATATATTACACGATTTATAATATTTCATGAGAATATTTTGTTTACGTTTTGCCGATGGCTATATGGCAATATCTGTAAATAGCATTTTGTCAAAAATATATGCCTCGTACACAGGCGTTTTAATAGCATTCTCTCTCTCTCTCTATCGTCAATAGGCGAAGCGAGGCTCGGAAATGTCGGTTCACCACTTTAGGCGAATTTGTTCGTGCGACGGGAAAAACAAATATCCTCAACGTGGATTGATAGGGAAAAACCAAATGGAAAACGGGCTTTATGCTTTTTATCTGTAAGAAAAACCTCACAAACGCTCTTAACATTGCTAAGGGAGTCTGTGAAAGAAAAAACGTATGGTCTAAAATACTTACCAGTAAACATTCTCAAATTTTGAACGATATGTCTTTTAAGATTTGCAATTGAAAATTAATTAATTCCTTGATGTACTGAATACTGCATGTATCCATAGTCCCTATAATACAGTGTCTGGAAACGCGGCAAACTTGAAAGTTTATAGCCTTGTCCGTGGGTTAATGTTGAGGGTGTACTGAGAGTGCACGTTTTCTTTGTTTTACAAATGTTAATATTCAGCTGCAGGGATTTTATTGGCTGCTTCCTTCATTATCCTGAAATAACAATGTGTTTACTGAGCGTGAAGGTGCACAAACATGAACAAAAACATAGAACAAAAGCTTTAGATGCGTTTCCAGACACTGTTATAGGGACTATGATGTATCCTAATATCTTATATACGACATTATTAATGCAAATTACCACGTCATATGACCTAAGGGAATTGCCATAAGTTAACAGGTGGAGAGGGGAGGTGAAAAACAGGGGAGGGCATAAGATTTTGGGCCCTTCAAAAGTCATAAAAAAGATAGACAGAAAAGCTGTGAGGGTCACAAAAATTATGCCAATGTGATCATCAAATCAAAGTGATGTATGACAAGAATGCAAAACAACAACCATGAATGAAGACAAAAGCATTGAACAAAAATATTATATTACTATACACATCCAGAATTAATGTGGCTACAATGTCTTGAATGTCAAGATACTCAGACGTTTCCATGCTCTGTTTTGGTTGATCTATAACAAAATTAAACTATACTTACTAATTTCTTGATGAGGGTTATGATTTTTCTTCAGAACTCATCTCAGAATGCGAGAAATGCTGTTTTAAAGACCCTAGAAATTCAAAGTTTTGCTTCGTTGATTAAGTAAGTTAGTATCCTAGTTATGCTGTTCCACAGTTAAGATCCTGTCTATTTACTTATTGTTCTCTTCTTCGAAACGTTTTCATACTACTGCTGTAAAACAACTGAGGGATATTATATCGACAGAGGGAGGGTCAGACGAGCCCCAGGTTAGGGTCACAAATTTTCCAACTCGTACATGGGGAGGGTCATCTTATATTCATCAATTCATTGTCCATTGAAAATTTCCACTTCCCCTCTCGTCCCCTCCTAATTTATGGCAAGTCCCTAAGGTCAAATTAACCTAACTCCGCAAATTATATTATTATTACTCGGCAATTCGGCCTTCAACGCCCCCCCCCCCCAATCGTCATCCCTTCGCCACGGCTCTGCTTTCATTATTAGGATATGTACCCCATAGAGATTATAAAATAATTACCATTCTTCTATAATACCCAATCAGGTGCGCGCATCAGCCTCGTACCCAGGCTCGCATGGTTTTAAATTATTTGCAAATTGCAACAACCTTACAACCGTTCAAGTGTTCAACGATCATCAACGACTTTCATGAGGTATGTAATGTATATATACTGAAAATTATTATTATGCTCGTAATAAACGTAGTACGACCCACGCTACGTTGAATATAACTCCCCCTCCCCGGGGCACACTTCCGGCACAAGGGCCAACCGGCCAACCAAGCACAAGCTGGGTGTCTGGGCCAACCTCCTCCTTTTCGGTCGACCAAATCACAGATAAATCAACTCTGTAATCCGTGACCAAATTGAGCAATATGCAAATAATTTGTAGACCGGGGCATTAACTATGACCGGGGGTTAGACTCTTGCGTATTCTCTTGTGCTTGTAGCTTGCGAATCAACCAAGTTTATGAGCATGCGCAGTATCAAGGCTTTTCGCCGGAGAAGGCAGTTGTGGCAAGATGGCCGAAGATGGCGAACGAATAGTGCAAGATGATTCAGGCTCCCAGGATGATAAGGGAGACTCTAGAAGCGACGGTATGCTTTTTTAATCTAAACTTTAATACCTCTTCTACCTTTTGCAGTGATTTCTACCTTAACGTGACCTTAGATTGCTTGTATTTTTGAATTCTTTTCAGGCGCCGGCCGCTTCTCTGGTTACAGCGACAACAAAGAGTTATCTTCAAAATCGCTCAAAATCCAAAACAAAGTCTATTATATGGATGTGAAGGAGAACCGGCGAGGCCGATTTTTGAAAATAACAGAGGTAATTTGTATATCTACTGCTTTGTACTTTGGTTTTGACTCAAAATGGCTACACAGTTTTGCATTTAAATGAATCTATACATATTACAAAGGTTAAATATTTGCCCTGTGTTTATTATATGTATTCAAAATGTTGGTGTCTTGCTTTATAGGTCTTTAATACATGACAAAAAACCCTTGTAGATTAAAATCTACATTCTATAAAGCTTTCTAGATTTTTCTGGAACTATCAAGTTCTTGCTCGATTCGCATTTTATATTTGCAAACATTTACTAGTGCACTTTAGAAAATTTGAATATTGCAAAGCATTTCGAGGGTCCGTGAAATGATTATAATACAAAGCAAATTGCATTTTTTATGGTGTAAATTTTCAAATGTAAAGCTAAATATAAAATGTACCTCCGTCAAATAGCCTAAATATAAACTCATTCGCAAATTTGAAAGTTATCTTGTAAAGCCATTAGCCTTATCTTGAATTTAAAGATCAAAAATCAAAATATTATAAATATAGGTTCTACGGTTGGAGAAATTTGACTCCAACTTTTTAGCTGATTTGTAGTTTGGTATAAATTATGTACTGTAGCAAGCACATTATAATATATTTCAGTGGCAATTTGGCTCATTTTTTAAAAAAAATATTGCTCTTTTTATAAATGCATTATTCTTTGTTTGCTATATTGCACAATGATGGGCCTTATCAATTATTTACATTGACATTGTATGTTTATATCAACGTGTTAAAATGCTTTGTTCCTCTCCCCTGAGCTGATAAAATCTATTTTTAAGTGTATTAATCACAGGTGCAATGCAATAAGGAAGCAACATTTGTCACTGATATAATTGATAGCTTGCTTTTAGGAACCTTAGGCTGGGATGGGTCAACAATATTCTGCAGTCTAAATTAAACCTATCCGAGTGTGTAACAACACTCCCCTCGGGGAAGTGTTGAGCCAATTAAGGAACCAATTACATGGACTGGGCTAGCCCGCTTTACTGGGCTATAACCGCTTTACTATAATATTCTTATAAATCAGGGGCGGATCTAGGAATTTTCGTACGTTAGTCAAAAAATTTTGGTTCCACTACCCCAGGGGGAGCATATTTTTTCGGTGGGGAGGGGGGGGCGCTATTGTTTTTAGCTAGGCAATAAAATGAGTGTTTCAGCAGACTCAGCATGCATAGGAAACACAATTTGCCATATATTATGCTTATAGATATCGTATTACAAACAGCGTAGCACCAAACCATGCGGTCAAAGACTCAAAATTTCGACATAACAATTTGTGTAGTATTAATATTTGGTTCGGTCGATAAAAATACATCCGCAATACCTTGGCTGATACAAATATTACAACAAATGCCATTGATATAACGACTATATAATAATATAAATGACCTTTTGACCAACCGCAAATATATGCTAATTCAGCCAAGCGGCTTTTACCAGCGTGAAATAGACACACTTTGAACTTAGTAATACTCAGTAATAGTATTAATAGTATCAGACTATAAACCAATATAAATAGAATCTCTTTTAATACCTTATCGCTGTACACTTCTTATTTTGTTGACGAGCAACTCTGGGTATGAAAATATCTGCGCCAAAATCTCTCGACAGACTGACATCGGTGTCATTGATAGTATCTTGGACAGATCTTGTATTCAAAGCGTACATTATACTCGATCCTCAAACCAATTTGAACCTTTGCGGTCAAGTAGCAATCTGAAAGACTTTATGTTCATTTCATATTGACTGTAGACTGCTGAATACCCCAAGGAGCGCTGTTGAATACCCCAAGGAGCGCTGTTGAATACCCCAAGGAGCGCTGCTGAATACCCCAAGGAGCGAATTAGTCAAACAAATCGAGCCAATGAGAAAGGAGAATATTTCCTTAACCAGCCAATCAGAAAGCTCGAATATTGCCCAAATGAGTCAGACCCCCGCAAACTTTAGTCAAAATTCAAATGGACCAATCAAATGGCTAGAATCCGCCTCAGATTAGTCAAAACTCACGCAGATAATTACTATCATTTACTGCAGGCTCGGCCGCTGCACGAAATTGATAACTGGAGTATTTTTGAATATCACTGTCGGCTGCCGCTGCATGAAATATTACAACTGGACTATGTATTTTTATATCTGCGCAATTTTTACCTTAGTCGCGTGACTAGTTTGACAACCCCTAGATCCGCCCCTGTTATAAATTTTGCGATTACATGGGAGCCAGGCCAGCCTGCTTTGATGATATCTCAGATGTTGAAAGCATGCTAGCCCTGTTTGCGGGGATGAAAAATCGCATGTGCATGAGCTTTTTATTTTGAAAAAATAAACAAGTAGCATTAAAAGAAACTCAAACTTTGTGTTTCATAAAACGCATACGAGTTTCAGACAGTGAAGCGACTGCATTTTATGAAAGCACATGAAAACTTGTTTATGTCATGCGAGGAAGCCCTAAAATGCAGCATATGAATAATATTTAACCATTAGCTGGCAATGCGCACAGATGCGCCCTACTTTACTATTTTACTCTGTCTAACGCCAGACAATTTTACTCGTTAGTGGTAGGGTACTGCCAGTTAATGTCAAATCATTATAGAAAGTAAGTCAGTTTAATTTAAATGTGAAATTAAGAAATTGGCGGTCTGTCAAGTATGTTTTCAATTGTCAATTAAAGCCATACATGTTTAGAAAAAAACTAAAATGGCCGTAGAAACCTTCACAAAAACACAGAAAGATTGTTAGGAAAATATTTTCATGTCAATAGCAGAATAATACTTACATGAGACCAAACAAAAAAAATGTTGTGTTTCTGGTAACAAGTCTAAAAAAATTTCAGGTCAGTGTTGGAAAATAATTTTATTTTGTGATATCCTTTTATTTTCGAAACAAGATCAATTTGGTTAATTATTTCTGATATCTCTAGAGCTATTTGCAGTACATCCGCCTGTGCTTTCCTCCATGTAATGTTTACATTCTGTGCACGGCTAGAACGTGAACTGAACAATACCGCCAAGAAATGTGAACTAAACAATGTAATGGACAAAAGAAAGTGATCTGTGCTGTGATTTACTGACATAGTGTCAAAATTATTATATGGGAAACAAGTAGCAACACCACACACTGAAAATTTGCCGGTTATAATTTTGAATAGCACCGTGATGACCATCTTAAATGCCAAAGGTGTCTTTTCTATCCACATTCTTTGGCAAATAAAACACATACAGCTAAAAGAAACTTCATATCTGGTTCAGATTAAGTCTATCTTGAACTTTTTTTATAGCATAACTACCACCAATCATGGATGGCCCTTAAGTGCTTGACGTCATATTTTCTTGCAGAAAAGGGATTTACCCATTCTCAGAAGAAAAGTTCATCCCAGCTGGTCGGGATAGAGTGTTTATATGGGAATTTTTCGTCTTGGCTAGGCGGGATCCCGGTAACAGACGCCGGGATCCCGTCTAGGGGGATAGAAGCGGATCATATAAACACTCAATAGAGTTTATATTACAAGCGGGATCTCGGCAACTGTCCCGTCCCGCCTATCCGGGATCATATAAACAGGCCCTAAAAGGTTTTTTTTCAAACTTGCAACAGGAAAATATACTCCTGTTTTGAAAAGGTTGTTCTCACCTCAAAGGTAATAAATAATTATGAAAAACAACACAGTTTGCAAAAAAACAGCACAGAATTGGCAAACAAAATTTAAAATAAACCTTGTTATTTTCAAGAACACAATTTGCCGGCGAGCACAAACAACATTAATTAGGACAATGACAGCATGTGGTAATTTTCATCGACACGGGGACCTAGATGACTTCAGCAACGGCGAGGACACTTTTTAGCAACGATTATTCACACAGCAACGGTTATTCCACTGTTGAAAATTGTCAATCAAAATGAGGGTTTTTTTAAATTTATTTATTTGTTCATTTGTCACACACATAAGAGATATACATTTACATAGAATTATAACAATGACAATAACTAGAAACGTTGTGACAGGAGAAGAAAACAGAAACTAAATTCCAATTGATATTCGACTCCTTAACAATTAATGGATATACGAGAACTAAGAAGACAAACGTGCACTAACATAACACAGAGTACAACTTAACATATAGGATACTGTACAACAATTTTAGAGTATAATTATCTATGGTGGTATGAAGGTAGACAGTTTGACTTTGTAATAAGAGTGTAGATGGTGCTTGAAGATCTGTAGGGAATGGGTGGCTTTGATGTTCGGTGGCAGATTGTTCCAGAGGATGACAGTGCGTGGGAAGTAGGAGTGTTGGAAAAACTCTTGATTATTTGAGACGATTCTGTTATAGTTGTTAGGGTCGAAATTGCGTGTGGAATAGGGGTTAGTTGCAGGTGTAAGGTATTGGTTAAAGGTGACATTAAGAAGGTTGTTTCTGATTTTGTGTAGTAGTGTTAGGTCATAAAGTTCACGCCTGTGTTCAAGTGGGAGAATGTTTCAAGATATTAGTCTGTCTCTGTAGGTAACATCACGAGGAGGGTAGTTCAGAATGAATTTCGTTGCTCTGCGTTGAACGTTCTCTAATAATTTGCGTTGTTTAGCCGAATAAGGTGACCACACACACGACGCGTACTCAATCTTAGGTCGTACTACAGCACAATAGAGAAGCTTACGCGTGCTGGCATCCACAACGTCTCTACCACACACCCGCTTAATTAGACCAAGGGTTTTATTGGCCTTGGTGCATATGTCTTCAATATTATTTGCCCAGGAGAGGTCTTTGGATACGATGACACCCAGGTCAGTGATGTGTGACACACTTTCCAGGGGCTTGTCGTTCAGGTGGTATTGAAGTGAAGCGGAGGCGCAGACCTTCTTCCGAGACATGTGCATCACTTTGCACTTGGATGGGTTGAACGCCTGCCCCAGTCATTACTCCAATTATGAAGGCCTGAAAGATCCGATTGCAATAGTTGGTGGGATGCCGAGTTTATGGGCCTATATAGTTTGGAGTCATCCGCAAACAATGCAATACTCGAGCCCTGTCCTAGATATTCTGGCATGTCGTTGATGTATACTAGGAACAGGGGGGTCCTAGGATGGATCCCTGTGGGACTCCAGAGGTCACGGGGAGCCAGTCGGAAAGGGTCCCATCCAAGGCAACGCGCTGATGTCTGTCACTCGGGTAACTATGAAACCACCGAAGAAGTGAGCCTGATATGCCATATTGCTCAAGCTTGTTCAGAAGCATGTGATGTTGAACACGGTCGAAGGCCTTGGACAGGTCTAGGTGGATAGCATCAACCTCTTTCCCACCAGCTAAGTGATCGAGGATTTCTTGGTAGATGTGGAGTAGTTGAGTTGCCGTAGATTTACCCCTTAAGAAACCATGCTGTAGATGGTAGAGACGTGGTGATAGATGGGGATAGCAGTGGTTATATACATAGCGTTCAAACGTTTTTGAGATGATAGATAACAGGGAAATAGGTCTATAGTTAGAAGCGAGCGTTGGATCGTCATTCTTGAACACAGGTGTAATGTTTGCGAGCTTCCAACTAGCAGGAACTACACCCTGGGACAATGAAAGATTATATATATGACAGAGAGATGGTGCGATTATGTTAGCCGTCATCTTAAGAAGCTTTCCAGGTATCCCATCAGGTCCGCATGCTTTGCTTGGATCCAAGCCATCAAGAGCTTTAAAGACTTCGTGATCTGTTAGTTGGATGTGAGATAAGGCTGCGTCGGAAGACAATGGAAGATTAGATGTTGTAGTGGTGGCTTGAGCAGGACTAAAGACTGAGTGGAAGAAGGAGTTCAGTAGGTTAGCTTTGTCACGGCTGTCAGTAATAAAATATTGATTATCTCGAAGGAAGTTCGCGGTGATTTTGACTGACGTAGAGGATTTTACGAAGGACCAGAAACGTTTTGGGTTTTCCGTTACAGAGTCTCTGAGTTTAATTGCGTACTCCTTCTTTTTCTGCGAGATAAGTTGTTTGGTTCGGCGTCGAAGATCTTTGAGCGTCATGAACACAACCCGTTCTATTGGCTTTTAGTCTTTGCCTGTTTTTTCTCTTAATGAGAGACATTAGCTCTTTATCAATCCATGGGTGATCATGGATATTTCTGGTCTTAGATTTAGGCACGTGCTGGTTAACGGCGGTCAGAAATACATCACACCAATTTGAGAGAGAGGTATCCACATTATTAGTTGCAAAATACTTGTCCCAAGGGGTGTTCTGGAGTGAGTTGTTCAGACTAGACCAATCTGCTCTTTTAAAGTTGTAGACAGTGCGTTTAATGTCCGGTTTCTTAGGGACCCTTAGATCTAGATCAAAACCGATCAATTTGTGATCGGTAGAGATGATGTCGTCATAACCATGTAAATTATGTACTTTTCAAGAATGTTGTTGTTTCTCGTTGGAAAGTGAACCAACTGCCACAAGTAATTGTCTTTGACAAATTTAGTAAAGTAGTTGTGCAATGATTCGGAAGAGGAGGCAATATCAGTAGACCAATCAATATCAGGCAGATTAAAATCCCCGCAGATGATTATCTGATCGAAATTGAATTGGGTTAATGAGTTTATTTCAGTCTGCTTAACCGGGTTAGCCTGGTCCATGTAATAGACCAGGGTTAAATCTGCGAACTTCATGAGCTGTACTTAATTCATATTAATTTAGTCTAATATTAATTTTTACTGGGTGTATTTTTATGTTTGATTTAAACAGGCATCATTCTCGTGAGCCGTATTTAGTTATTGGCTCTGCTTTTGCTCGAACTCAGGCAAACATTAAGATTTTAGAAAGTAGAAATATCTAAAAATTAAAATAATACGTTATCATAATTTATGCATTCTGTTGCTGCTCATGTAAAGTACAACTATTTGAATCAACACGTGCTTCAGCCCTGTAGCATGCCTGAACAGACAAACTTAATTATTTAGTTGTGGTTAATATAAAGTGTTGTTCTTTATTGATAATTTATTTATTTTAATAGGGGCCATTCAGAAAATATACATATGATGCTCTTTTTGCCATATTTTACACACCCCTACCCCTGTGACTCTTTTTGACGGTTGTCATTACCCCCTATCGAAAATTACGTGAGTCTGGGCCAACTCTCCTCCCACAAAAAAATAAGCAGCAATTGAAAATGTGTGCTGGAACAGCCATTATTTCTCCCCGTTTTAGTAACACTACATTTCAAATTCACAGTAGTTTCCCATGCATGTGCTTCTTCATCATTACCAGCAGGCGTCTGAATTAAGGTCGGCAATCTGCAATTGCTGACCTGATTGCCGACCTATTGTAATTTAATTAATTTAACAGCTCTATTTGGCACACAAATAACTACTCATTATTGTACATAACTAACACAGACTAGTATAGAAACATAACACTATGTAAGAAGGTGCCAAAAGTGGCGAAGCACAAACGAGACCAGGTCCCATGCATGGTGCTCACCATTAGACATGACAGTACAAACAGAACAACAGAAATATAGAATAGAAAAAAGAAGAAAGAATGGAAAGCAAGAAGAACAGTAAATTAAAAGAGAGAAGAGATAGAAAAACTGACATGGAAGTATTAGTCAGTCGTGATAAGTGAGTGAGTGCTAGGTAGGTCAGGAGTGTAGGAAGTTGCAGTAAGGTGGAGGTAAGCCTTGTGTAGGTATGTTTTAAAGGTGGAGAGAGTGTCGTAGCAGTTGGAAGGAGCAGATTTACATACATAGTTCCACAGATTTACAGTTCTAACAAAGTAGGAGTTTTGGAATGTGGTAGTCTTGCAAGCTTGTGTTCTTAAAAGGCGAGAGGTACCAGCACGTGTCCTGCTTGCCGTAATTTCAACATACTGTGCCACGTCTAAATCTACCAGATTGAACTTGCATTTATAATAAAAAGTTAAGTCCTTCTGTTTTCTGTCGTACACAAGCGGGATAAGGTTTAGTTTTGTTAGACGTTCGACATAAGTTAGTTCTCCACGTTTTTTCATCAATATCCACAGAGTTGCTCTCCTCTGGACACCTTCGATTTTTCTTGATAGTTGAATGCCATTCGGGCACCAGTTGAATGCCATTCGCATCCAAACGTAAGCTGAGATTTAGCCAACGTCAAATATAAGGTCCTCCTGACTTGAATGTTCGTAATTTCCAAGTATGTTCTTTTGAGGAGGCCAAGCATTTTGTTTGCCTTTGCTACCATCTTCGATATATGAAGGCCCCATTTTAAATCGCGAGATACAAGAATTCCAAGATCTTTTTCGACTTTACATAGTAATAATTCATTTCCGTATATACGGTATGGAAATTCAACCGGCTTGTGTTTTCTTGTTACCGTCAACACCTTGCACTTTTCTGTGTTAAAAATGCTCCACTTTTCCAGCATTGTTAAATCTTCTTGTAAGGATTGACAGTCGTCTGCTGATCTTATCTCTCTGTATAATTTCGAGTCGTCTGCATACAATGCTGAGTTTGTGCCGGATGAAACATTATGGGGAAGATCATTGATAAATATTACAAAAAGTAATGGTCCCAGAATGCTACCTTGCGATACACCCGATGTCACAGGAGACCATGATGAGGCAACGCCCTCGATAACAACTCGCTGTCGTCTGTCGTTCAAATAGCTTTCAAACCAACGTAAAAGAGAACCGTTTATACCATGCATTTGTAGTTTATGTAAAAGAATGTCGTGATCTACAGAGTCAATGCCTTCGAGCAATCGAGGTATAACACATCCACCTGTCAAGCATGATCGATTCCGTAAGAAACCATGTTGAACATTGATAAATACACGAAATATTGTCATGTCAGGATGACCGGCAAAAGTTGCTGACCTGCAATATTATACTTTTCTGATGTGAATTTGGAGTAAACTAGAGAAAAACCGGTGAAGAAATATTTCTCTGTTACGTTCTGGTTTGTAAATGTATTGTTGACCATATTATAACTACAGCACATTTTACTGAAAACTTAAATTTGCTGCTTTCGTTTCAGGTTGGCAAAAAATTGCACACCTGATTTTTCTCTAATTCAGAGGCCTACATAAGTTCTAATCAAAACGCATTTATATTAGTTATATATTAACTAATTAAGTGTTTGCTTTTTGTGACAGCGCAATTTTGCATGCTTTTGTAAACTGAGCCCTCGAGATCTAGCGTCACCATAACTCCATTTTCACGAGAAATACTTCATGCCAGATTCACACTATATGGATGTTCACTTGTTCGTGGTGAAGAATGATGATTTACATCTCTGCGGAAAATTCTCAAGCCGATCAGCCTCGTTGTCATGTGACAGTGCTTGTGATACTCCTTCACCCCCTTGTGTCAATATGTGACTCTTAGTCAAACACTCCCCTACCCCCTAAAGCATATTTTCTGAACAGCCTCAACAGTGGCCATCTGAAATTCAGGCTAAACAGATGCCGTTGTTCACATTAACTTGATGCTGTCTTTACTGAACATAATTAACTGAAATGCTTGCGTCTTCATGCAGATAGATTTGCCCCTAGTCTTTGTGCCTTCTCACTAGAGCTGAGCTGACAATGAAAATTGCCGATTACTGAGGCCGATTATTAATCAGCTGAATAAATTAGCAGGTGCTGATTTTTAGGTTTAATTAGTTTATGTGAATGAAAATACCGGTGTTGAATATAATATCAGAAGTTCCTTCAAAATGTGTTGCATGCAATGTTTCCACTTTTCAAAATTGAAATCTCCCACCTGTTTACACATAATATCCAATATGCCCGATAGAAGAAATTTTTTTATACTCAACACCCCTGCCTATACTATACAGATCTGGTGGCGGTTGTATCAAGGCCGGTAGCACTATCCACCGGATAGCGAAGTTTTCGACCGTTGTAAAAATGCTCCAAAAGCTATAAAACTACGAATGTAGACCCCACAATTAATAAAAAGAAACTTTAACTTATAAATGCTAAGGTTTAATCTAGATTATACAAATCAACGGACAATTTTAGGAAGGTTGGAAGATTCGCTATCCGGTGGATAGTGATATCCGGCGTTGATACACCCGATTCCTGTATACTAAATAATGTGAACAATTTTGCTGTACATAGATACCTCCAAATCGGATGAAAAGTCGTTTAATGATTCCCATGTCATTTGTTCCTGAAGTTAAAGACAAGCTGACCGACTTTGCTGAATTCTATGCCTCACTTGGTAAGTATTATTAATAACTGTTTTAAAACATATTAATGAGCAACTAACAGGGGTTGAAATAACTGGATGCCAGGTCTCCAATTGCGACCAAATTTTCCATCTGGCGACCAGATTTTTTGCAAAGGTTGCCCTCGTGGCAACTGAGCAAAAAAGTTAAAATATACCTGTGATAGAAGTGTATAGTCAAGAAACTTAAACTTAAATTTTTCTTAAATTTCCTGGTACTGTTTATCTCAGAAACAAAAAGTGATGTCTTGTCTCATGACATGATATAATAATTAAATAAATCTCAAATGATGGGTAAATGTATTGATCAATAAGCGTTCATTGATATAGGGCGCGACCTGGTATTAAATATATTTAAAGATGTTATTCCCTGGTAGCCACTTGGGCGACTAAAATATTCTCCCAATTTCAACCCTGAATTAAGATACTTGAAGGTTTTAAGGATCAAACTACCTGATCAAAAGGCTTCATCTGGAAGATTTCACTAACTTTGAGACGAAGGCCGGGCAATGACTCGCTACCTACACATTCAAGATTTTAATGAACAAGACACTTTCCTTGACAGTTATGTTGGTACATGGCTCAATATAAGTGTGTACATGTGCCTTGATCACCATCATTATTCTGCCCATGTGTCATGTGAGAAGAGTGCTTCCAGCTTAAATCTACCAAACACACAGCAGGTTTCTCAGACACTCAGGTTTCGCCTCTACCAGATTAGTATTCGAAATAGCACTTGTTCTCGAAGTATTAATGAAAAATTGCACGCGTGTTTGGCGAAATATTCGTAATACCGCGAGTGCGAAGCACGAGCGGTATTACGAATATTTCGCCAAACACAAGAAAATACCACATTTTCTCCCAAAACCCATAGTAAAAAGAATTAAGAGAAAATTTTGATGTTCTTAGCCAATCAGAAACGAGGAAAATTGTTAATAATGATATTAGTATAGGAAATTACAATTGTTCTCGAAGTATTAATGGAAAATGGCATGCGTGTTTGGCGATATATTTATAATAATGCGAGTGCGTAAGCACGAGAATATCTCGCCAAACACATGCAAGTGTGATTTTTTATTAATACTTCGAGAACAAGTGTAATTTCCTTTTAATATCATTTTGGCAAGTCTACGAAGATAGTATAAAAGTTACATCAGTTGTAAATGCAAATTTTTATAACAAAGCGATTACGCTTATCCCAGCGACAAATTTTTAGAAAACTGATGTATATTTTACCAGATTTAATAATAATAATAATAATGGAAACAATAATAATAATAATAATAATAATAACTAATATTTATACAGGTTAATTCGTTCAGAATTAAATAATTCTGCTACAATCGAGGACCTGTACTTAGCTACTTATATATAAATTTATATAGTAAAATGTAAAAATCTCTAGAGTTATTATAACTAAACTGAAAATGTTCAATAAATTTTAAAATAAATGCTAGAATAGTACTTCAATGCAAGATCTATAATCAGTTCCGTCATCATCAAATCGACACTAACATTTAAATGTTCTCACTTTAGTTTTAAACCTTAATAAGCTTTTCTCGTCTCTAATGTAAATTTCTCTGATTTCAAACCAAAACTTCAAAAATCGTGAACTCTGGAATGTTTTACTGAAACTCGAGACGAGCAAGTTTTCCTTGACAAGTTCCTTGTCGAGTTTATTTGTTCGTGTGAGCGGCAAACAAGTTTTTTTCGATCATTTTTTCCTTGACAAGTTTTACGAGCCCGTGTATTAACGACACGTGTATTAATGACGTCATGTGATCCCAGAGCATGTAAACAAATGCTTTGATTGGTCGAAAGGAAGTTCCCGTGTGTGTGCAATTAAAAATAAATTGCACAGCTGTGGTATTTTTCCTAAATACCCCTCGTAAAAAAATGAGAGAAAACTCTGATATCTTTAGCCAATCAACGAGTAAAACTTACTAAAATGATATTAATTAAGCAAGATAAGTGATAAGTCCCAGAGCTAGTAACTGTAATGTAATATAGATAATCATAGTTTGTAATTAGAAATTTATTAAAATACAATGATTTTTTACCATTATAGATCCTGCTGGTGAAAACGCTGGAAAAGATGATGGTATTGTACACATACAATTATAGCATTCATAAGTCAGCTCGCTTCTCACACAAATTCTGCTGGACAGAATATAGGGTGCATACTGTAGGTTACATTGTCTGTTCATTTCAAATTAATGCTCTTGTCACTCTTTTTTTAGATCAACCTGGCAAACCACTTAAGAGGTAAAATGTTATTGCATTAACATGATTTATAATGGTTCAAGCAAAATTCGACTTATTTAGGAAATTTATCTACTTTTAATACCGAGCAGGTTCGTGAGTATATTATAATGCTCTGTCATTTAACTCTCTGTCCAGAACTTTGAGAATGCACAATTTTGTTACAATTGGAATTTATAAATTCTAACTATAGTTACAATTAGAATAAATTTTAAAGAGTACCGTCCTTGAATAAGAGCCAATAATACTAAAACTTTAAAAGCGCCATGGCGCTCAAAGGAGTAAATATGGTATTAGGCCTACAATATAAACATCATAGAATTTTGCTTTATTTTTTAGTGACCACTTGCAAAGAAACAACCGACGTTATCATTTTGACCTCAAGCAGAACAAACGTGGATATTTTCTTAAGGTAAGTTTTTAAATTTAAATCAACGTTTCGGACAGTTTTACCACAGAATACTAACCTATCCAGAAGGTCATCCTACATTGTGCACTTGCTGAGTGGCGAATCGATGACGAATAGCGCTTACGCAAAAACAATATAGAGATTACCTTCTGCATAGTATTCTGTGATTTTACTGTCCATCTTCAGACTAACTTAGGATGTTATTACAATGTTTACAAAACTTGATTGCGAATATTTGCACAAAATTACAACTGTCTTGTACACGTCATTCAAATTTTTTTATTTACGCGTGCGTTTTTTAAACACGTACTTTGTCCAAATACCTATCAAGTGTTGGACGCCATACTGTGAGCTGATCGAAATTGTTTAAAATTTTATTTCCATTTAGTTCTTCTCTAAAATAGTCCAGTATTAGTCCAGTTGGGCCGGGCCAAGCAGTTACCCGCTCACTTATTTGTTCGAGCTTTGTAGTAACTTATATAGGGACGGAAGTAATTAGTATTCAGCCATCATCTTATCGGTAATTAGTATTCAACCATCATCTTAGGTAATTAGTATGACATCATAGGGTATGGGCGCAAATGGGGGTGTGCACAAAGGGGTGTGCGTACTAAGGGGTGTGCGTACTATGTGCGTACCAAGAGGTGTGCGCACAAGGTTGACGTCATCAGCGTACGTACATCTAGCGCGACGGAGTTGAATTTGCAACCTCCACTTGTGTGCGTGCAAAAATTTTCGTCGAAAATGTTATGACAAAAAACAAACATGGCCGCCATTAATCGCCGAAAAGCTCTGCTACTGTCAATAATATTGAGAAGAAGGGAAATGGATATTGAAGAAATGGAGGAATTTTTACTTTCAAGAAAGGCAAGGCGATTTTGGATGAGACAGATCTGCAAAGAGCGTTCATTAAAGAGAGAATATTACTCATTAGTTTTACAAGCAAAAATGACTGATCACGAACTTTTTTTTCAAATGTTTCGGATGCTGCCTGCGACGTTTGAGGAATTATTACGCTACGTTTCCCCTTTCTTGATCCGTGATGGTACGAGAAGGGAACCTATTCAACCTGATGAACGTTAATGTGTGACAGCGTTTTCTGGTTACTGGTGATTCTTTTAAAACGATTGGTGCTAGCTACCGTATGAGTGATACAACAGTTGGTAGGATTGTCAAAGAAACATGCAACGTTTTGTGGATAGTTTTACAAAGGGAAAAAGTTTTACGTGTCCCTAATTCAACAGATGAATGGAAAAAGCTAAGCATGGATTTCGAGAACATATGGAATTTTCCTAATTGTGTAGGAGCGATCGACGGAAAGCACGTAATCATCCAATGTCCACCCAGAGGGGGCTCAATGTATTTTAATTATAAGAAGTTCCAACAGTCAACGCCAATTATGAATTTGTAATGGTAGACATTGGGGATTATGGGAGGCAAGGTGACGGTGGCGTATTTGCGAGCAGTCAACTTGGTTATGCTATAAACAGTAATGCCCTAAATCTTCCACCTCCACGTACACTGAGTGGTTCATTTGTTAAATATCCCTATGTTTTCGTGGGGGATGATGCCTTTCCTTTGAAGCCATGTCTCATTAAGCCTTACCCAGGGCGGCAGATAACAAAAGATGAGAGAATTGCAAATTATAGGATCTCGCGAGCTAGGCGAATTGTGGAAAATAGCTTTGGAATAGCCACGTCTAGATTTCGGGTGTTTAGACGACCAATTTGTGCTAACGTCGAAACTGCTGTTGCTACGACAAAGGCTGTAGTGGCGCTGCACAACTATCTAATGAAAGGGAGAAATTTTGAAACCCGTGCACGATACTGTCCCCCTGATCTAATAGATCGAGAAAACTATGACAGAAGACTTATCGAAGGCTCCTGGAGAACAGAAGCATTTAATGCAGCACTGATTAGAGTCTCCAACACAAGTTCAAACAATTATTCGCAATTGGCAAAAGTAGTTCGAGATAATTTTAAAGACTACTTTTCCTCTATGGAAGGTTCAGTTCCCTGGCAGTGGAATATGGTTGAAAGTACATCCAACAATACTGAATTAATTAAAAACGTGAACCTGTAACAAAAGATACTAACGCAAAAAGTATATGATTGTTCTGTTTGTCATAATTGAAGTTCTCATATAGCTCTTTTTAAATATATTTTATTTATTTGAATCTTATTCTATTCAGAATTTTAGAGCACATGCCATTTATTAAAAATATACTGAAAGCAAGCAATTGTTGCATCACACAATGTACAAACAAAAAGAAGCTATGGTAAAAAATTTTACTTTAGTATTATGTAATATTGTAGCAACATGCTTACCACTTGTGCCCAATTTGGCAGCAATTTGCTTCCAAGTTTCCATCTTCTTAGGGGACTCTTTGTACGACCTGGCTCCTGTATCCCACAGGCATCTGTATTGTTTTATCTCATTAATAAGCATCTCCTCTATATTTTCCTCTCTACGATTGTTTATCTTTGGTGAGGGTCCGTCATCTTCTGCAACAAACGATACAGTTTCTTCGTTTTCATTTTCATCTCGAGAGCACAAGAATTGCTTCACAAGAAGTTCTTGTTGTTGTAGTTGGATATGTTGTTGACCTTGCTGTAATTGGATATGTTGCTGCTGTTGCTGTGCTTTTTTTTTGTTGATACGCTGCAAAAGCACGTCCTGTAAGATCAACTTGCATTCCCTGCTCAGACGCCATGTTGAAATGAATCGCATGCATGTTTATACTTTCGTGAAATGTGATTGGTTAAAAACTTGACTGCCGCACAGAAAGTAGGATACAGTTCTACTGTCATACGTACACAAAGTTAGCCGGGACGGTCAAGATTAGCGATCATTTTCGAGTCACAGAGCATGCGCAAAATCGGCCGCGCTGGCCGTACGTGCAAGTGGAGGCCGGCCTTAAGTACAGAGCGTATGTACAGAAGCGTACGTACAGAGTGTACGTACGAGAAAATAAAGAACAGCAGAGAGTTTTGTGTTTGATTTTATTTAAATTACACACAACAATTTAAATGTTTCTTCTAATAAGAAAGTCGTTTTATAGTTTTGGCTTTATTGTTCGTTAGCCATGTTTTCTTTAACAAAGGCTCGGACCGTATTAAACCGTTTGACCGAGTTTAGCTTCTATTCATCACTTTCTTCATTATTCTCTTCATCAAAATCGTAATCCTTTAAAAGTCTTTTTATAAGAAATTTCCTCTTATCAGTAGCAGCTTCTAAAGCTTCCCCTCGATCAAAGTCATCGTTTTCCACAAGCGCATCCGTTGTCTGCATTATTTTTCTATGTACGGATTTTTCTTTAGTTGTTTCATCCACAGGAGACGTTGCATATAAATATGTTCAAGTTCCTTCTGGAATTCAGGCAGAATATTGGTGTAAGCTTTGTCGATAGCAGATTGCTCATCAAGACCGCTGTTTATAAAGCTCTCCTTCATTTCCTCAAAAGCTGTATTACTTCTTTGTTCTGCTTCTTCCATCAATGGTATCCAAGGATCCATTTCTTCTGCTTCTTCAGTTTCTGACTCATCAGTCGTCATCGAAATTTCAGACCCATGAGTTGAAGTTGTCGAGACATCGTCTTGGAAATCCCTTTCCTGGCTATCCGAGTCTGTTAGAGACATGTTTCTTTCTTGTTCGCGTAGTGGACAGTATTCCTTTTCGTGTCTGCGTAGATTGTAACCGCGGCTAAATTGTTTTCCGAAAAATTTGCAGCTCATTCCGTTACCACTGACTGTCTGGAAATGCCTTGTTAATGAGCAGCACCACACCTTTATGTCTGCTCATGAGTTGCTCTAAGCATGTGCTCATCTTTTCATCTCACAAAATTGTACCCGACATGTTTTTGAAAATCTTAGAACAAAGTAGGCGGACTGAACTACGAGAAAGTGCGCGTTTGCGAGGAAATAAGAATCGGATCCTTTTTCGTTGTCGAGCAAGAGGCAGGTTTTCCATGTAAACACTCCATCTCAGTAATTTAACATCGCTCGAAAAATCTAATAGTCATCAAATGCTCGGACCGTATTAAACCGTTTGATCGAGTTTAATCACTTTCTTCATTATTCCCGTCAACAAAATCGTAATCCTTTTAAAAGTCTTTTTATAAGAAATTTCCTCTTATCAATAGCAGCTTCCAAAGCTTCCTCTGGATCAGTCCAGTTGCACAATATAATAATCATTATGACATCTTATAAAATGTTTACATCTACCGAACCGGACTCGAACCGGTGCCTCACATCGACCTCACATCGACCTCACATGGGACCCTACATCCACCTCACATCGACCCTACATCGACCTTACATCGACCTCACATCGACCCTACATCGACCTCGCATGTCGCCGCAAAAAAATGTTTTGAAACACTTTATTCTCGGTCATTTATGGTTGAACTTTCAAAGTGTCAACATGCCCTATAAGCACAAAAGAGACTATGAGTGATCATTTGCGTCCAGTACATAACTTATACGGAGATTAAAGGAAAAAGTGGTTAGGAAGGGCGAGGTTCTCAACTCCGCATAACCACAACTCAAGTTTACTACCTACACGACCGGCACATATACCAAAAGAAATAAGATGTGTTCGAAAGAAAACAAGTTCTGTACTAAAACCAACAAAAACCGTACCGAAAGTAACAGCGTCTTGGACTACTAAGCCCTATCCGGCTTAATTTTCGCTAATGGTCGTGGGTCCGAGCCAAAGTGGAAAAACGTATTTTGTCCAACAAATTTTTAAAACAATCGTATCGTGTACGAGGAGCAGAGAATTCTTTGGTGCTACAATCAATGGCAAGATCGTTACGAGTTGAGAAAATCCCTTGGAAAAAGCATCCGGTTTGAGAGAGGTTTGCCCGAGCTGTCCGATACTGGATGATCTGATGGCCGAAACAACAGACAGTCCTATGGTAGTTCGATTATTTACCCAGGGTCGTCATAGAAACGCTAGTGTTATCCTTTTGCTTCAGAACATGTTTCCTTGGGGGAAATGTAATACAGATATTAGCCGAAATGCCCAATATCTTGCTCTCTTCCGATCCGAAGTCCTAGTGATAGGAAGCAAATTGGAATTGTTGGAGAACGAATGTTTGATAAGAATAGAATCCACTTTATGAACGCCTATTACAAAGAGACCGAAAACCCGTTTGGATACTTGGTGGATAACAAACCTGACACACCAGTCGATAAGCAAGTTCTTGGGGACCTATTTGGCGACTGCCATGTTTATCTCTTCACCACCCAAACTAAAGTGAACAGTACTAGTGTCGAGCCCACACCGGTCTCCGACTTCGAAACCAAGCCTAGAAGAAAACAACCTAAACTTGCACATCAGCGTTATATTACCTGGTCGGATGCAACTATCCCCGAGTGGCAAAACTACACCGACAGAGCCGATACCGTTCGTGTCATTCCTGAAGGATATGCTATCATAGAGATGTAGAAGTCATCGCGCAATAGTTTTGATCCTAGCCGTCCTGGTGTCTGCATCAACGACGAACATTATTGGCCTGTCAAAATAAGGCACCAATCTACAGGTCGTATGAAGTGGGTGAATCTGCACGAAGACGAGCCTACGGTCCGAGCCTTTGTCATAGAATAGGAAATGACTAGAAGGGCCACTTGAGGCCGAACCTGAAGTTTTTGACGCTGCGCATGTCGCATTACGCATGTTCATTACCATTATTCTAGCCAGTCAATTGCATTTTCTGGTCAATAAACACGCTGAAGTGGCTGGTCCGCCATTATTCTGGCCAGAAAACTGCATAAAAATAGGGTGTCTGGTCATTTCCTATTCTGTGCCTTTGTTAAAGAAACCATGGCTAACGCACAATAAAGCCAAAACTATAAAACGACTTTCTTATTAGAAGAAACATTTAGATTGTTGTGTGCAATTTAAATAAAATTAAACACAAAACTCTCTGCTGTTCTTTATTTTCTCGTACGTACGCTCTGTACATACGCTCTGTACATACGCTCTGTACATACGCTCTGTACATACGCTCTGTACATACGCTCTGTACATACGCTCTGTACATACGCTCTGTACATACGCTCTGTACATACGCTCTGTACGTACGTACGTACGTACGCTGATGACGTCAACCTTGTGCGCACACGTCTTAGTACGCACATAGTACGCACACCCCTTAGTACGCACACCCCTTAGTAGGCGCACCCCTTTGTGCGCACACCCCTTTGTGCGTTTTCTGAGTTTTCAGACAAACTACATGTGCAATTTAATATAGCTACTGTGTAACGATTTGCGGATGCGGCTACTATATATTTTAGATAAGAAATTGAAGGCCATCCTTAATTATCATCATTTTCACAATCGTATGCTATGGTTTAAAACCATAGATTTTTCTTGGCATCTCGTTCGATAGGACTAATAGTTGAAGGTGTTTATAGATCGAATACTAGAACGAAATTTGATATACATTTTTTAGACCTAGCCAGGAGCAGTTGCGAAAAATGCAACTTAGGCCCTCTGGCAGGAAATGAACCTTCGGCCCTGTGATTCCGGGGCAGTGCTCTAACTGAGCTACAGAATCCAGTTGCTGAGCATTAACCGCAAGTTCGGTATATAAGATGGGAGTAATGCCAGTATATGGTGTATGGGTAAATATCAAGATTTTTCTCGGCATCTCGTTCGATAGGACTAATAGTAGAAGGTGTTTGTAGGTGGAATACTCGAACGAAAATTTATGGACATTTTTTAGACCTAGCCAGGAGCAGTTGCGAGGGCCTATAAGTTGTATTTTTCGCAACTGCTCCTGGCTAGGTCTAAAACATGTATATAAATGTATATTATCTAAAAAATACTCGTTCGGGTATTTCATCTTTAAAACCGTAGACTCATCATCATGTTGGTTTTCAATGATAATTGTGGTTCTATAGGTGGCCCAGCCAATCTGGACTTCAGGTCAAAATTCTAACAGACTGGCCATTCCAGCACAAGGAATTGCAGATATCAGAAATTCTCTCTCGGAAATAATTGATGAATTTGGCACAGATGAAGGTATGTCGTCATGCAGATGACTCGTTTGCCACGTATTTTATTATCAAATATCATCAAAGTGCATGCAGTGGAGTTCATAAACAGGGAACGGAATTTTTTACTTTCAGAGGAAGACGAGTTGAACTTGCCAGAAGCAAAGGAAGTTCGTGTTGAACAAAAGAGATTTTATTTTGATGTTGGTAATAATAACCGCGGTGTGTTCTTAAGACTTTCTGAGGTATGCAACGATATTATTTTGAATAGTACTTCATCCTCGTTCTGGCATGTGAGAAGAGTGCTTCCATTTTGACTTCAGTAGGCCTCAAATTTGTGAAAAGAAAAGCTAAGTTTGGCCTTGAATGTTACTCTGTTTTCTAGGGCATCAAGGTCAGTATAGAGGGCATAAAGACCAACTGTCAACCAATTGCTATTTGAAGCACCTTACCCATTTACGAGTACATGCAAAATATACCGTTTTAGTTTCCACGAAACTAAATAGTTATAGTCAGTAAAGACTGTAAATAGAGTATCCATAAACTCAAATGCATTTTTCAAAAGGTGCAGAAGTTTCTCAGCAACTCAAATCACCGTGTTGTATTTAAATTTTTTATTTTTAGTTTCTAAGATACAGTTGCTCAAGATCTCTTGCTATTAATTTAAATGTCAATTTTACTAAGTACAGGGGTTGAGGGCCCATAGTGATTGTGAATTTTAGCATATTACGAGAGCATAGCGGCCGCCGCCAAATTCGAGGCTTTCTCAAGGTACTCCTGCGTCCTCCTGTAGTAATTAACACTTTACTAGTAGACCATAGGTTTACTGGACCACCTGGAAGAACAGTGTAGGCCGAGAATTGGCCGGGAAATTGGACACTCTTGTCCACAAATGCTGGTTTTACGCTGTTGAAGTTTTTACATCCAAATATGCTTTGATAGCATGTGACAGTGTAAACATTTTTCAATGACACAATTTAGTTCGAAATTCCTTGTGTAAGAACATGCTGAAAAACACTGCAAACACCGAAATGATTTAACGAAACTTTTGCCAAATTGTTTCGAAGTTCGTTCCGAACTACCTGTAAACCCTATAAAAAACATATTGCGAAAGTCTATATAGGTGCATGTACGCCATCCCTAGGCAGACTCTGTTGCTTGTGGTCAGAACTTTGGACAGCATAGAACTGATAGAGTTAGATTCTGTTTCCCATGGAGGCAAAAGTTGCATCTTCCGCAACCGCTGCAAGCTAATGTTGTATATACAGTATTTCATTGAAATCCTTTTCTTTTTTCTCTTGTTTTCAAGGTGACCAATAATTACCGATGCTGCGTTACAATCCCACGACGAGGTTGGGAAAGAATCAGGGACACTCTGAGTAAGTACTACTAGTTCTACTCCTTTATATATATCTACAACGAACACTGCTGTGTAGACTGAGTAGTATTGTCAAATTGGATAAAGAAAATTTAGAGGTGGTAAACTCAGTACAACTTCTTCTTGTCAGAAGTAAGAATGCAATGGACTTTCCTACCTTAAGGCTTTAGCTGTTTTCTTAGAGTAAACGCCTTCCTATTTTGGCAGAAAATTTTCCCGGCATTTTCGTACACTCGCGGATCTGAAAACGTGCTACAGCTAGTCACCAGGACCAGAGAGCAGAAGTACAAACAATACCAATATTGTAGCACTTTATGTAAAACCAAATATTTATAGATCGTTTACATGAGACTAGGACAAAGTATGAGTGGAACTGAAATCGAAATTTTACCGCATGTTTAAAGCAGAATTAAAGCAGACTGGGATACGCGTGTATAAAGATTTTGTGACACATGGGACACATCCCAATATGCGCACTTTGCTCTGTCCTACTGTATGTGTGTCTATTAAATATGTTTCACTGTACTGTAGAAAATACCGTCTCGAAAATGCCGGCACAAAAAGTGATTACCATTATCAGTAAACTTCATGTTTTCTCCCGTAGATGATCTATGTGATAAACTGCCAGAAGACGAGGAGGACAGGCAAGAGGGCGACTACGACTAAATGGTGGAAAATGATGTTGTGTTAATGAATGAGTTGCCTGGGGCGTTATTGGTTTGCTTATTGTGGGCTGTTCGACATGTTACCGAGGTTTAGATTGAGTGCGAGTTCGCGGACGAGATTTCTTTGATTAATGACGAGTTTCCTCAATATATTATGAGATTTTACTTTCAGTGATCATACTTCATCCAGTCCTAAGACTTTGTCAAAATTTCATCCAGTCGTAGAACTTTATCAAAACTTCTTGCACTCCTAGAACTTGCTCAAAATATTATTCAATCCTAGCTAGGACTTGATCAAAACTTTATCCATTCCTAGGACTTGGCCAAAATCTTATCCAGTCCTAGGACTTGATGGAAGCTTTATCTAGTCCTAGGACTTGATCAAAACTTTATCCATTACTAGGACTTGATCCAGGACCTGACCAAACTTCATCCTGCCCTAGGGCTTGATGAAAACCTATCTAGTGCTAGGACTTGATTACAACTTTATCCAGTCCTAGGACTTGATCAAAACTTTACCAGTACTAGGACTTGATCAAAACTTTATCAAGTCCCAAGACTTAACCAAACTTCATCCTGTCCTAGGACTTGATGAAAATTCATCCAGTCCTAGGACTTGATCAAAATTCATCCAGTCCTAGGACTTGATCAAACTTTATCCAGTCCTATGACTTGATCAAAACTTCATCCAATCCTAGGACTTTTGATCAAACTTTATCCAGTCCTAGGACTTTTGTTCAAAACTTCATCCAGTCCTAGGACTTGATCAACACTTCACCCAGTCCTAGGACTTGATCAAAACTTCATCCAGTCCTAGGACTTGATCAACACTTCACCCAGTCCTAGGACTTGATCAAAACTTCATCCAGTCCTAGGACTTGATCAAAACTTCATCCAGTCCTAGGACTTGATCAAAACTTCATCCAGTCCTATGACTTGATCAAAACTTCATCCAGTCCTAGGACTTGATCAAAACTTCATCCAGTCCTATGACTTGATCAAAACTTCATCCAGTCCTAGGACTTTTGATCAAACTTTATCCGGTCCTGGGACTTTTTATCAAAACTTCATCCAGTCCTAGGACTTTTGATCAAAACTTCATCCAGTCTTAGGACTTGATCAAACTTCATCCTATCTTAGGACTTTTGTTCAAAACTTCATCCAGTCCTAGGACTTTTGATCAAACTTTATCCAGTCCTAGGATCTTTGATTAAAACTTCACCCAGTCGCAGGACTTTTGATCAAAACTTCATCCTCTCTTAGGACTTGATCAAACTTCATCCTGTCTTAGGAATTTTGATCAAAACTTCATCCAGTCCTACGACTTTTGATCAAACTTTATCCAATCCTAGGACTTTTGATCAAAACTTCATCCAGTCCTACGACTTGATCGAACTTCATCCAGTCCTAGGACTTGATCAAACTTCATCCTGTTCTAGGACATGATCGAAACCAGTCTTCAAATCTCGAACTCGCACTGGAGTTAAACTCTCGCATTGTAGTGCAGGTTTGGCGATCTGATATTGTGGAAAGATTGCCTCTGTTTCCCTGTTTTGACTTTTTGGTGTATTGATGTATTCGAACGGTATTGATTATGTTAGATCATAGAGATAGTTAATCGATATATGGTCTGCAGGAAAGTCGGTAAACTTCAAGTCGTCTATAACGAGCTACGATTTTATGTTGAGAGGACTTCACTAGTACCGTGTACAAATCTTTTGAATTTTTGCTTATTAATATAAGCCAGTTCGTGGTTTCGACTGCCCATCCAAATGACGCGTTCAGTCTCGGGATAAAATTGCAGTTGAATCATAACATGTAGCTAAGACTGGAGAATTAAAATATGCATATCGAAGTATTGAACAGTTCAATCGTTCATGTCTGTTTCGCATATAGCAACAATAGAACTGTCATTAAAGAATTTGTGTACTAGCTTTTTTTGTCTTTGTAAAGCAAAACATAGAATAGTACACTTGAGGAATATATTTTCAAATTTGAAGCGAGTCAACCGTGCGGAAAATAATTGTCCTCCGATGTAAAAATTCAAATGATTGAGCTGTTGAATTCTTCGATATGCATATTCTAAATCTTCCAGTTTCAGCTACTTGTTATGATTCAACTACGATTTTATCCCGACGCAGAACGTGTCATTTGGATGCGCAGTCGAATGGCATTTGGATGTGCCATTGGGCCATTGTTTTCACCGTGCAAAGGTTTGCATAAACCTGAACGAAAAGATAGAACAAAAACTTTGGCCGAGTTTCCAGACCGTATCTTGATTAACTATTGTTAGAATGAGGGGGGTTGCGTAATATTCAAGATATTAATAACGTGTTTTTATTCACACACTGTCGTGTTGATTTTCTGCATCAACCAGCACAGTATTTTAACTTTCAATTCAATATAATATTAATGATAGTTTGAAACGACTCTTTGTAGAGCAAAGGCAAAAATTCATTCACCAATAAAAATTGTTTGTGTCTGTTTGAGTAACGTTGAATTGAATACGCGACAGTACTATTATATAGTATTATATTATATATGCTATTACCAAGAAGTCCAGTAAGGACCAGCCCTTATTGATCCAGTGTTACCGCAAGAGGCAACCTAAACTAACTTTAGTTCTACTTTGTTCTACTGGATAGCCCAATCAGTTGTAGACCGTTCTTCCAAGTATAGAGTTAGTTAAGGTTTCCTCTTGTAGAGTGTTGTATCACTGGACTAATAAAAGATTACTCTAATTGGACGTCTATGAATAACAATTAGAGGTATCTAGTATTAGCAGTTACCTTAGTTTAGACTCGTAAATAAGTGGGGGTGTGCTAATCATCCTTACTTGCAGCTTAGAGCTGAGATGAATTAGGAAGGACGTAGCTCGACTTGGTCGAGTCGAAGGTTTATTAAAGGCGCCTCTAGTTTGGGACTTATCCCAACCCACCTTGTCAACATTCCCTGTGTGAGGAAACTGGCGTGCCCGAGAAAACCCACGACTTTCGGTAGAGCGTTGACCGCCTCTTCGCATAAGTATCCTAGTCCTTTCTGTAGGGAATCGCCGTTACTGGACGCCCAGGAAGAACAGTTTAGAAGAACTGATAGAACTACTACTCAATATATATAGTTTAGGTTTCCATCTGTAGTAACACTGGATCAATAAGACGGCCTTTAGTGTACCTCCAGAAAGAATAGTTCAGAACCTTCTCCGCAGAGGCTAGCTTCCGTTGACCCCCTGCGTGCGTTTACCGATTACCCGCATGCCTTACATTTTCTGGGTATGTAGCCAGTCTAAATATTAAAAGTTAGTTTAGGTTTTCTTCTGTTGTAACACTGGACCAAATAAGAGACGGCCCTTACTGAATCACAGATTAAACAGAACTGATAGAGCTATCCAGTATACATAAACGTCATAAATTACTCAGTTTTGTTTAGGCTTTCTCCTGTAGTAACACAAGACCAACAAGTGGGACCCTTAAACTATTCCTATGGAGGTCCAGTAAGACTCGTCTTTTATTGATCTGGTGACACTAAAGGAGAAAGCCTGAACTATACTAACTATATTTATATTGAATAGCTCTATCAATTCTAAACTGTTCTCCCTAGAGGTCTATAAATGAGGATCTGTTATTGCTCCAGCGATACAGGAGGAAACCGGTGTACCAGGGAAAAAACCTTCGGTGTTTGGTGGAATCAAAACGAAAGCAATCTTCTCATATACGACTGAGACGAAATTATAATCCGGGAACTCCTATACTAGAGGAATTGAACCGCAGTCTCAGACGTGAAAGGTACATGCATGTACTGTTGTGCGGCCAGGGATTATTCTTAGAAAGTTTAACAACCTAAATTAAGAAATCTCAAAACAATACTAACATTCTATATTTAGCATAAGTTATTAGGGTTGTTGGGACACATTTACGCCATTTCCAAGTTCAGTACATGAGAATGTAAATATCATTATAACACATATAACATCCTTACTGATCAAGAACTGAGTCTCACAACATTCCATGTAGGTGTTCGTGCGCAACACCTTCATATACACCCTGGGTGAGACCACTGAAAGTAGCCGTACTACAATCAGTTGTTAATATCTTCTCATTTAATTAAGTAACTTAGTGGCTGAATTTCCACAGCAGCCCTTCAAATTACTGGAAGGCAAGTCACAGACAATTTTTCAAATTCCGACTTTGGTTATTCATTTTCATGTATGTTCCGAAAAAATTGTTCTAGCTAATGATGTCAAGGTTTATAATGTGCTATTCCACGGGGGCCCTGGGTTCGAGGTTGCAGCGACACCCGGTCAGATGATATTTTGTTCTACATGAAGTAGTTAGGATATGCGAACAGTTGGCAGAAAGAAGTGGGGGCGCATGACAACTTGAGTCCTTGGCAACGAAAGCAAAATGTCACGCTACTAGGAGTGAACTAGGAGAATGAACATGTCTAGGTCTATAATATTTCTGATCTTTGGAACCTATTTAATGCTTAATGGCATCGATCTGAATCCCCGTAAGGGGTTGTAGTTCGAGAATACGTGCAGTAAGTGCTTGTATTATTATAGTTGCGTTTGTTGTGGATATCTCTATAACGGGCTTTGTAACATGAATCCTTGGACCTTGGTCATATAGATTTTGATCTTTTATAGAATGTTATAATTGTTACATTTGATGTCTATTTTGTTCTATTTCTATTTAGAACGCCTCAAAGTGTTCTGAAATGTATCTATTAAGACAAAAAGCGTTTGTACTGGGCCTACTAGTGGTTTCGTTTAGCGGAGAATCTCTGCATTTGCACATAGAGAGATGGGATAGCCTGGCGTAAAATATTTTTTAAATATGGTATGTTCTTACTTGTTGAACTTTTAGGTTGTGTTTTGGTCGTCCTTATGTAATAATAATAATATCATTTATTTAATCACGATGGATTACAACTGCAGCTAAGCTGATGGTGTCGTAAAACTGTTAATAGGCAGGACAAATTTTGTTTTATTTAATATAATATGTCTCTTGTATATTATTTATGTCTTTGCTTTTAGGAAAGCCACAAGCAGTATAGAAATGTACTGGATAATGTTCTGTTGAAAAGGGGGATAGTAACTCTGACAGGTATCTTCTTGCTACTAAAGGATCATTGACAAATGGCCTTGTTAGGCTATATCGTGGACCAGTGTTTAATATGCACAGAAAAGCTCTTATACTCCTAATGTTCATTCCATTTTTTCTGTGATTGCGAATTTGTAACTACCCCACTTTGTGGAACGATTCTGTGATCCGGGACAAAATCTATTTGTTGATGATCCTTTACTGGTTTTGTTTTTTTCTAGTCATTTACCTATTTCATTACAGAGTGCATGCATGGTGTTTACAATATTTTTCAGACTTGTGAAACTATTTATTATGTATTTTAAGGTGCAAAAGATGATCTTGGATGCCATGTAATAACGTTTCCAACTCAGCAACAGTTGTTGTTTACACAGATTGATTATTCAAGTTTGATTGAATCACTTTATGTTGTAATCACTTATTACAAAAGGTGTTTATTATATTATTCTGATATTATACAGTTATAATTACTGTAATGAGTAAATTGTTAAGTAAGTAGTTACTAGGTACATTGTTGTTAGAATATAATATAATTGAAAAGAATATAAAAATTACAGAATGGAATAGATTGAGTGATATCGGGTGTGTGAAATAGAATAGAGTAGAATAGCAAGAGTAGAATAGAGAAAAATAGAGCAGAATATGGAAATGGAATGTGAGTGAATAGAATAGAATAGAATATAATAAGGCAGAATAAAATAGAATGGAATGGAATAGAATAGAATAAGACATAATAGAATGAAGTAAAATGGAATAGAATGAAAAAGAATGGAATGGGATAGAATAGAGTGGAATAAAATGTAATAGAATGAAATACAGTGGAATATATAATTTAATGAAATAGAATAGAATGGAATATAATGGAATGGAATAGAATAGATTAAATAAAATGGAATGAAATAGAATGGAATAGAATAGAATGGAATGGAATGGAATACAATAGAATATAAAAGAATAGAATAAAATAGAATATAATGAAATATAATGGAATGGAATAGAATAGATTAAATAAAATGGAATAAAATAGAATAGAATGGAATGGAATAGAATAGAATGAAATATAATGGAATGGAATAGAATGAAGTATAATGGAATGGAATAGAATAGAATAGAATGGAATGGAATGGAATGGAATGGAATGGAATGGAATGGAAACGAATGAACTATAATGGAAACGAATGAACTATAATGGAATCGAATGAACTATAATGGAATCGAATGAACTATAATGGAATGGAATGAACTATAATGGAATGGAATGAAACATAATGGAATGGAATAGAATGAAATGGAATGGAATAAAATAGAATAGAACGAAATAGAATAATACAGAATAGAATGGAATAGTACAGAATAGAATGGAATAGTACAGAATAAATTAGAATATTTGGTGCTATATGCAGAAGAAACATTTTTAGTAAATACTTTGGATAGAATTCTACACATTATGGATTTGACTCCATATTTCATTTCTTTCATTTCATTTTGTTTTGTTTTAGTCTGCTGGTATCATTTCTGGTGAACATGAGTCACTCTACTCATATGTTCATTGATCACTTTATTCATGTTGTTGACCAACTTGAGGTATGCCTTTTTTGAAATTACTGATTAAAAATTAGGGGTAAACCTTTTAGTACGTGCGTAAGAAGTTCAAACATTTTCTTGTTAGCGCGTACGTCTTTTAACTGTGCACGTCAACGTCTTTTGGCAATCAAATAGTAATTTTTGCAATTATGGTAGTACTTTGCATTTTACTCTATTTACGCCTGTAAATTTGTTGACTAGAACACTATACATTTAAAAAAAACTACTGGGTTACTAAAAAGCGCACCCATTTTTTCAAAAAGCGTCTCCATATAAACTCTTAAGGGGGTCCACTACAAAATTTTACAAAATTTCACTACAAAAAGCATCCGTATGGTCAAAGAACAAAGTGTCATCATACAAAGTCCATTGCTGAGTGGACCAGTTGAACACTTCGTACGACTTGTTGCCACCTCCGGCCACAACAATGTGTCTGTCGAGTTTACGTTGTCTTTGAGTTGGACTAGAGACCGAACTGAAGAGGCTTGGGGAAGTTGATGCGGCTTCGCGATGATCTTTTTGTTGTGTTTGTGTTCCACCGGGTTGTCTTACTTTTTCTTCGTGGTGTGCTACGTTTTTGCTTTGTTGGCTTTGCGTTATTTTAATGTTGATTACACAGGGTGTGTTGCACAATACCGAGTCAGATGCTCATGATGCACAGACCTAAGGGACCGTTCATTTTTTATCTGGGAAGGGGAAGGGCTGGTACATTTAGGGGGGGCTGGTGCAATTAGGGGGTGGGCCATCCGAAGAAAGATAGTCTTAAAGGGGTGGGCCACTCAAAAAAAAGATAAAATGTTTTGTTGTGTTTTCAACAATGTCACCCTGAAACCCCACGAAATTGCCATTCTGGACTACTAAAATTCAAAATTTTCCAGGGGAGCATGCCCACAGATCAACCCCCCCCCCATACCTATGCCAGATCCAACAGAATGACTACGAAATTGGGCTCAAGCCTTGCAACTGCGGCTTTTAAGCTATTATTAAATAAAATACTATTTAAATAGTATATAAAATACTATTTAAAAATACACCCTGACACATCTTGAGCAAGATATTTACACATTTGTAGAACTATACAACTTGTTCTATAAAAGGTTTTTTTAAGGTTACATGTACATAATTTGGAATTTTTAGGAGAGAAATTGGGGGGGGGGTTTGAAAAATATCATTATTTAGGGGTGGGCCACTGGGAAAAAGTTCATAGTATGAAGGAGTGGGCCACGCAAAAGATTTAAGAGGGCGCACTAAATTCCACCAGCTCCTCCCCTCGCAGGTAAAAAATGAACGGTCCCTAAGGGCTATTTTACGAAAGGAAGGAAAGTCGAACTACCCGGAAAGAACCTTCGAAGGATAGCAGAGAACCACAACTCTGTTTACAAGATCTAATTACCTAAATAAATACCATACCCTAGCCTACAGTAGCAAGCTTAACTCTGAGGTAAGGGACAGCGCGCTAACCACATCTGCCACTCATTCTCACCTGTTCCTCTTGTATTTCTCGCAAAATTGTCTGCATTTCAGCCAAACCACGTTTGGTTTCATCCAGGATTAGGCTTTATCGAAAGGATGCTTTCCAGATTCTCTTCGGCTCATCGTTTTGCGACAACCTTCGCAAGTTATCCATTGAAATTCGCAACTTTGCTGATGGCTGACGACGAGGTCATGCCTGTTTACAATGTCTTCACATCCATCATGCGAACACTGGACAGAAGCAAAGCCGCACTCTTCATGATGCGTCAACAAAGCTTCATGTCTTTCTTCTGCAGTACATCCACGACTGGCGTACAAACATCTCAGACTCGGAGATTCAGATTGCTGAAGACGATTCAGATTGCTGAAGAAGATTCGCGACGATTCTCGAGATAGGACGAAGTATTTGTGGAGTAAGCTCGTCTTGACAAACAGGACAGGTTTGGGATCGCGTTAAATGCTGAGTTATATCGGAGATATACCTTATTGATAGCAGTGTGTTTGTCACTGAAAAGGTTATTGTATCCTGTTTAAATAAAATCTCTAGTAACTAACTAGCGCAGTGACACAAGTATCGAGTGCTGAAGGCGCGAGACCTTCAGGGGGGGAGTATGGAGGTATGGGGCATGCTCCCCCAGAAAATGTTGAAATCTACAGTCTCTGAAATGCCATTTCATGTATTGTGGGGGAAGATTTAAGAGTAATGTCACAAAAATTCTTTCCAAATATTTGGTCGAACAAAAAGCTGCTGTCCATCAAACCTACCGATCGTACCTACGCAACAAATCAGTATTTACTGCAAAGACTGAAGAAGAGAATAAAGTGCCTAATTTAATTAATACCTAAAACATTCATGCTTTTTAAAAAATCTGAAAAGTCCGACGATTCCCTGCTAGATTTATAAGTAAACAATAAGCCTTACTCATAGCAGAAACCTTGTGTGTATATAATGTTTTCATCAGTTTAACTTCTTTGTGGTTGTGGAAAATTACAATATGTTTAACTTTGTCTATTCGACTATAGAAGTAGAGTTTGATTTGTTCTCTCCTCATGTGCTCCGGTTTTCTTCCCTCACCAAAAATCATGACGTGTATCATGTGTAATCGACATTTAATATATTACTAAATATATCACTGTTATACTCTCATTATGTTGAAACGGGTTAGCGTCAACGGCGGTGTGAATATATATGGGATATCGTTGTCACTGTGAAGTGACGCGAAATGTCAAAATCTAAACTATACTAAAGGCATGTAAAGCTACAAAGCTGGCTGTCTCGCATGTTTCCTAGAACTCTATTACGAATGTTGTTCACCAAGAATTTGGAGTTGATACAATTATTTCTCCTTGAGTTGCGGAGATTTTAAAAATATAATTGCTGATTTCAGCATTATTTTCGAAAGCTGTTTAAACTACGTTATATACACAATTTGATTTTAAGGTTAAGAAATTACGCCTAATCCAACCTTAGAAAGAATACAGTAGAACCCCGGTATACTTGTTCTTCATATTTCTGAGGCTGATTATATGAAATATATGAAAGTGTGTATATGCAGGCGGCATGTTGTAGTTTTGGTTTCATATTCGTTGCAATATGTTGTAATATGTTGTAATTTTCGTTATCGTATTCGTTGCAGAGAAAGATGTCTAAAAGTGAAATAAAGAGAGTTTATATCATAAGGCCAGAAAGAAAATCAATTCAAAAACATTTGACCAAAGAGTTAGGAAGTAAGAGCAAAAAGAACGCGAGAATCAACGCTCAGGCAAGTTACTTATGGTCTATATTGAACGGAACAGTAACACAAATGTCGGTGATACAGGAACTCGCCCCTTTCTCAAGGGATATTTCCTAGGATATCCCCCCCCCCACTGCACACTTCGGGAAATTAGTCCCTTTAAATTTTCATCTGAAACAAACAACTGAAACAAGCGCTATTATATATTTTCATATCGCACGCTATGGCGTCAAATCGTGTGATATGATGCTATACAGCTCCATTTAAGTGATATGACAATTTCACCGCTGTCAGTCAATCAGAAATCACGAGTTCTTTTGAACAAGTAGTTATCTCCTTTATTCAACTGGCTTGACGATATGGAGCTCATCTCCTTTGTGTTTTTCTCTGACTGAACATTTTTATACTTCGATATATATGCATATTTTAAAGTCTCCCAATCTCAGTTACATGTTACCATTCAACTGCAATTCTGTCCCGGCTCAGAACGCGTCATATAATAGGAGTATGGATACGCAATTATACTTCGGTTCTGTGTTTAGGTTGTGGTTGTAAGAACATTTGAAGAACTATATCAATATATAAAGCAAAATAATTTGTCTGTTGCTTTTGGTGGAACATTACAACATGACTACATGGCTTGGTTAGCTGTTCAAAAGGTAGTTTTAAGTCATTGTTAATAAATAGCGCGCAAATGAGTTTGACTCAGTTTCCTCATGTAGTAACATTGGACCAACAAAGGGGGGCTTTTACTGGACTTCAGACCTCTAGGGAGAACAGTTAAGAACTGGTATACAGTTATCCAGTATATTTAAAGTTTATCCAGAGTTATCCAGTATATTTAGTTATCCAGTATAGTTTAGTTTAGTTTAGACTTTAGTTTTTCTCCAGATCTGTAGTAACACTTGACCAAGAAAGGATGGCTTTTAACTGGACTTCTAGGTAGAACAGATTAGAACGAATAAAGTTATTCAGTACAACTAAAGTTAGTTTAATGCTGGTTTCCGCTTGTAGTAACATTTGACTAATAATGAATCACCCTTACTAGACCTCTCGAGAGAACAGTTTAGAACTGATAGAGTTATATCCAGTGTAAATAAAGTTAGTTCAGCTATGCAATTTATATTATTTTCCCTCTATTTAACCTAGACGTTGACCCAATACTATATTTTGGTTAATAATGTTGCCACGTCATCTGCTGATGTTCTCCAGAGAATACGTGACGTTACATCAGGGGACCTCGGAACTAGAACCTCTGAAAAGTCTACTGAGCATGCGCAAAGAAAGCGACTTCGAAATATTGATGAGAAAAAGAATGAGATATTGAGGTAATTTGAACATTTGGTCTCATCTGGCAGACTGTATGGTCCAGTTTTACTTCATACCTGGGGTGCCTGGGTTGCCGAGGGGTCTATTTATCTAGTCCTGTACACCAGTAATAAGGAATGGGCCTCATTGGACCTTGTGGGAGACTAGTTTAGGTAAATTTTCTATTTAGAAATCCCTAAGCATGGAAAGGGATCGACCTCGCGATAACTCTTACTGGTAGACCACTGATAGAGCTATGCAGTATAATACATTTAAGTGAGTTTAGTGTATTCAATTCTTCCTAAAACCAATTTGTTCCATTTTAGGCAATGCAATTTCACCAAAGCCATGGAAAATGGCCAAAGATTACATTCGTATTTTCAAGATCCAAAGTTGAACGAAAATTTCCAAACACTATCCAAATCTCCTGTTTTTGAATGGGACAAAACAAGATTTCAACAGTACTATCGTAAGATGTTAGCTGTGAGAGATCGTATTGAGCATGCGTGGAAGGAAGGTGTCGGTAAAATGAAGTCATTGGCAACTGAACAAGAATTGTATGATCGCCTCATTGAGGTAGGTGATGTTGAAAATAGTCTGAATACCGTTTCATTTCTGCAAGTGGTAATATTTTATATAATTATCTTACAGTGTTGTACATGGATAGTTGAGGAAGGTCTCCCGTATCTGACGTCACTTCCTGCCCAGAGCAAGACACTGGCTGAAGCTGTGAAACAAAAGATCAACTTCGAAAATGAATGCAATAAACCAGTTAAGGTACATGTAAGCTATTGTTATGTATAGGCTAAAGGTCACGGGAGAGGATTTTATTCAAATGTGGAGACCGAGTACCGTATACGTATATATGATAACCTGGTAACAGATTATTTTTTAATAATAACTCGACACTCGGTTTTTACTCTGCGTAAAGACCTGTGACTTGTAGTATATTCCAAATAACATAAGGTTATTAATATATACACTGAAGTTAAAAACGAGAAGTTAGAAATTGGACGATGTCTTTCAAGTGGTACCTATTAACACCTAACAAGCATAGATACCACGCGTCTTTAACGCCAGAAAAAATGAAACGATGAAGGAAAAAAGCGTCGTTTCCATGAAATTAAACAACGACCGTATATAACTAATGTTGCGGTGATTTCTGGTTAGCATCATCGCATTCGTTGTTAAAACCCGTTGTCAGGCACTAGCTTTAGTAGTGGCAATCATAAATCCGTGCCCTCTGTCCCATTTGCTGTGGTAAGCGTCCCATTTCCACACTTAATTGGCACACTTCGCCCCTCTTCTATAGTCTCACGAAGCGATTTTCTTACGTTTAAGCCTAACTGTGTAATGCCTGATTCCTTAGCTTACCTCAATTCATATATATTTAGACAAATTAGGGTTGATTCGCGTGTGCCTAAAAGATATAAACAAAATCTCGACGTTTCGAGCTAAAGCCCTTCGTCAGGAGAAATTAGTAGACAGATAAACACATTACATCAGCTTTTATAACAACGCTATAAAAGCTGTCACGTGAACAAAATATTAACCAATGAAAATAAAGTAGTCATAACAATCATAGGCTTCAGCCCGATTATAGGGTCGAAGGCCTGCGCACAGGCGTTACACTTATCAAAGCGCTATAAATGTCGTACAAGGGAAGGGAAGAGGGATATAGAGGAAAGCATATAAGAAGTATTTAAGAGAAAAGAATGAGCTAGATGAAGGAGAGGCGCTCATTGATACCATCAGGCTGAATGGTACCAAGTTTAAAAATGAGACGCTTTTCTTGCTTCCGACGGGTATCATTAGCACCAATAATGGGATGAATGGCGCATATTTTCATATCAGAAAAGGAGTGGTTGGCACTGTTGAAGTGCCTAGCAACCGGTTTGTTGTGCACATTGTTCTTAACATCACGCAAGTGCTCAGCAAACCTATCGCCTAAACGTCTTCCAATCTCTCCGATGTAGAGCAAGCCACATTTGCTGCAAGAGATGCAGTAAACGAGGTTGGAGGAGATGCACGTGAAACTGTGCTTGATGACAAACTGAGATTTTGGATCCGAAATACATCAAATACATAAAAACGACATTTATAGCGCTTTGATAAGTGTAACGCCTGTGCGCAGGCCTTCGACCCTATAATCGGGCTGAAGCCTGCACGCAGTCTGTATCTTTACATATTAATTCTATTTTGTTATGATTGTTATGACTACTTTATTTTCATTGGTTAATATTTTGTTCATGTGACAGCTTTTATAGCGTTGCTATAAAAGCTGATGTAATGTGTTTATCTGTCTACTAATTTCTCCTGACGAAGGGCTTTTGCTCGAAACGTCGAGATTTTGTTTATATCTTTTAGGCACACGCGAATCAACCCTAATTTGTCTCTATATGTCCGTGGCCGACGCTGAATTAAAGTCTACGATATCCTCTCATATATATTTACATCTTTTTGAATTTAATGAGACAAGTTTGAAGGCAGAATATTTATAACGAGTAGAGATTTTAATTGAGTCTTCAATAAAGTCAAATTCTTAACCAAACAAATCTTATGTGTTCAAATTAGTTATAATATAAAGTAAATCCTATATAACGTGAAAGAGACGAATGAGTATTATAACTTAGAAGAGACCACTTGTGACCAATTTCTATCTAGACAATACGTGTCCTTTCCCAGCAATAACTAGAAATTGTAAGAACCTTTTTTAACATGTCAGCAACACCACAGTAGATTTGTGGTGGTTACAACAACATGGCCACCATTGGCTTCATTCCACCCACACCACCCAGGCCCTGACTACCCAACTTTTAGTCTACTACTTGATCTTAAAATAGATTGCATACTAATTTATTTCACAGGTGACCCTAAAAAAATGTCGTCAAACATTAAAAGAAGTACGTCACTACCAGTGTTCACTGCGCACGCGCAATGGTAGTCTTGAACTGATGGCAGATAACTTGACGTCATTGGTGGAAAACCTGAAGACAAAATCTGAGGAAAGAATGGAACATTTCAAGAACGAAAAATATTTTATGCACGCACTTGCCAAGGTATACGTATTTCTGTGTACTTGCCACAATGCTGTCAGTTTGCTAATTAACAACTTAATTAAACAATTTATCTTGGGTAGTTTTATCTAAACAGTTCTTCCTAGGATCCAGTAAGGACTATATCCTTTATTAGTCCTGTTACTAGAGGAATAAGGTCCCTGGGAAAACCTGCAGTGTTTGGTGGACTCATATTGGAAGCATTCTTCTCGCGCGCAACTGAGGTGAAAATATGATCAGAAAACTGCATATTGCAGCAATAGAAGAAGAGTTCAGAACTGATAGAGCTATCCAGTGTCAATAAAGTTAGTTTAGGTTTCTCCTATAATTACACTGGAACAGTAAGTAATGCTCCTTACTGGACCTTCTAGTATCCAGTATAAATAAAGTTAGTTAATTATTTTCATTGTTTTGTGGTTATATTTTAGGCTGAAAGTTGGTGCGAGAGAGCCAGTGATCTCTGGCCTGCAAATCAAATTCCCATTCCTTCACAAGAAAACACTCATCGCTTACCAACGAGGTTCATTGACCCAAGAATTGAACTCTTTCTGGAAAGGCATCCGCCCCTGACCAGAAAGGAATTGGGACACTTACTGGATTATGTGGAGAATATCGATGACCTCGAGCTACGTAACCGCGCTCGGTTACTAGGCAACCGTTGCCAAGAACTGGAAATAATCGTACGAGCTCGCGAGACGCATGTTGGTTATTTCAGCGGCGAAGAGGAGAGGTATGACGTTATGGATTATTTGAAATCGCAATTCATTTAATAGTTCTTTAGTGATCCTCTATGTTTTACATCAGTTGCTATTTCTAGCTTCGCCATTGTCCGTATTGATAACGTTCGCACGTTTAAGCTCTTTAATAATATAATTGGCGCGCACTACATGATCTTTACACATCCTATAACATTATTACGGCCATATTTCTTCATAAATCATATCTAGTATCGTTTCAAATATTATTACAGCTCAGATCTTGAGTCGTCCAATGGCCAAAACCAATCATCGTATGATCGAAATTCATCGCTTAAACGTCGTACACATAGAGAAGACACCCAATCCCCTCTACGCTCAACAATTTCCACAGATGTATCAACGAAACGCTGCTATGACGACGTCATGAGTTCAACCACTATTTCGAATGATGACGTCATCATTTCAAGGTCCGGGACTGCAGATTTGGGGACTGGGAATGAGAATTCTCGCTTGGCTGATATCCAGCGAAGGCTTCGTGATCAAGAGTTACTGTATGAACAGTTAATACTTGAGGAAGAAATCAGAGAGCTAGCCGAGGGAAACTTGAGTCCTGAACAAGCAGAAGTGAGTGTTAGTTCAAGTTTAAACGGGTCTAGAAGTTTTGGAATTAAAAATTGGGACAATGGGGTCAGTAGTGGTACGTCTGGGAAAGCTTTTGAAAAAGGCAATAAGGCAGGGAAAGATGGCAACACAGAATTAAGAAATGAACAGACAGAAATATGTCTTAGTTCAAGTTTCGAAAGAAGTTTTAAGCATCCAAATCGGATGGTCAATTCTAGTAATTCTGGAAAATCCTTTGAAAAAAGCAATAAAGCAGAACAAGACAAAAAGGCAAAGTTCAGGAATGAAGGGCCAGGAGCAATGATGTTTACTTCGAGTTTAAACCGAAGCGGTGAAGTTGAAAATATGAACAGTATGGCCCGTCCTAGTACTTCCGGAAAAGCCTTAGAAAAACACGAAACTGAACCAGAATTGAGGAATGAAGGGACAGGAGCAATGAGTTTTACTTCGAGCTTAAGCAGAAGTGGTGAAGTTGAAAATATTGGCACTATTTTCAAAGGTAATGCTTCTGGAAAAGGGCGTACAAACGAAACGGTCAATATAAGCGCTGATATAGGTTTGCTGCCAATAGATTCTCACAACCCTAGTTGTTCTGGCAATGGAAATTGGGAAAATGTTGCAAGATCAGAGGAGACAGAGAAGCAGGGTAAGAGAAATTTACCATCGCATGTCGATTTGTTGGATGGATGCAATAGTCTAAAACGATTATGCAAGCTTGGAAACCCTTTGGCACACAATAATACCATCACAGTATTTGGAACGTATTATAGTCCAGACAAATCAATATCTGTGAATAACAGATCTTCGCAGATGAAGACGAGTCCCAGTTTTATATTGCCAAATAGTAATGTTACTATTCCCACCACTGAGAGTGTTTTTGGAGCACCAATTAAGTTTCGTGACAGCGCAGAGATGTCATGTGAATCGAGAAAACGTTCACATGATCTCGAAAATTCTGTAAGTGATCCTGAAAGTAGTTCACGTAATATCGAATTTCATTCACGTGATTTGGTGAGCCATGCACCTGATTCTGGAAGTCGTTCATGTGATTACAAAGAATATTCACATGACATTGAGAGTACAGCTGCAATTAGTTCCACAGATACATCACCTGAGGCACTTATAAATGCAACAAGTGAAGCTGTTGACATAACACATCATTCTGAAAATCGTTCACGTGATCTCGAATGTCGTTCCCATGATCCAGGAAGTAGTTCACGTGGTATTGAGAGTTTTTCACTTGAATTTGAAGGTCAGTCACATGACGTCGAGGATCTATCACATGATTCCAATGATAGTTCACGCGAAGAACTCCTGAAGGCTGCTATGGAGGCCGTTAACCACTGGACGCGAATAAAGAATGAACAGCGAGCGCGCTTGGCGCAAGTAATCGATAATATTTCGACAAGAAAAGAAATAGAAGAGTCGTATTTTAATGCTCAAATACAACTTTGTCGAGCGAGACAGAATGTTGCGAAATTAAGTAAATCAGACAATAGCCTTACGACGCTATCTTTAAACAACGACGTCATTAATTACAGCATGACATCATCATTTAATACTTCATCTGAGTTTCACGGTGAAGGAGCATTTCGACGGTTTGTCAAAGATCACGTTGACAGCATTGAAGAAAACTCTAATTTGGAGAAGACTGCTTGTTTGGAGGGAAGAAAGGGGACATCACTTGTTAATAAGGTGTCATTGGAGATAATTGGGGTGAATGGGGGCGATGAAAAGGAGGTACTGCTTGATCATGAGGATTCATTAGCGGTAACTGGTGGTGTTGAACAGGACATGGGAGCATCATTAGGGTCGAAGAGAACCTTAGGTGACGTTGCTACAATACCATCTGAAAAAAATGAAATTCCTTCGGATAACCACTTGGCATTGCAGGAGAATGATGACGAGTTTGATTCCGAGCAGGGGTCTAGTGACGAGTTTGATGATGACGTAGAAGAGGAAGAGTTGATGTTGTTATGCAGTCAGTCATCCAGCGGTCTGATTTCACAAGACGAACTGAAAGACAGTTTGCGTGAAGAACAAGCGAGACTTGAGGAAATATTTCGACAACAAAAAGAACAGTTGAGATTGGAACGAGAAAAATTGATGGAAGATGAAAGAAATATTTATCAATGGGAACTTAAGAAATTGGAATTAAAGGAAGATATCGAAATAGTTAAAGGACATATGAAGACTGAAGGAAGTAAGGAAAGCATGACATTTTTTAACAATATTGAGAGTAATGTTTTGGACAAGATTGGCGAGGATGAAAAGATTGATCTTCAGCACGAGATCCTGCAACCGCAGCACGATCTGCCCCAACCACAGCACGATAGACATGAATCACAGCACGATGTATACGGACCAGGGCACGATATTCCTGTACCGGAGCATGAAATACCTTCACCACAGCACGAAATACGTTCACTACGGCACGAAATACCTTCACCAGAGCATGATTTACCTTCAGCTCAGCACGAAATACCTTCAACACAGCATGTACCACAACACGAAATAAACAGACCACAGAACGATCGAACTAGTCCCAGAAACGAACAGCGCCAACAACAGCACGAGATGAAGCACAGAAGTTTGCCTCAACACGAAATTAAGAAGCCACAGCATAATAGAATAGAAAAAGAACACGAAGTAGAGCATCTACGAGACCAAATGGTGAAATTGCAAGGGGAACAACAAAAACAATCTTCGTATTTTGAAACATTGAAACGAAAGGATACTATGCCAACTAAAATGGAATCTGTCGATCAAAATGCGAATGCTTACTTTCGGGAGCACAAACGTTTCTCAATAAAGAACACTAATGAAAGTGATGCGAATGACATTAATGAGATTGTTGTTAGTAATTTCGACTCGGACGATGAAAGTAGAGAAGAGATCGAGGAAGAATTGATTAATATTTTACAAGAAAGACCATTAGATATTGAACAAGAAAAATCGGAAGTATTAAGGCCAAACTTTTCTCCGTTAGGAATGGAGGGTAATCCTCCCTCCATGTTAGATCATAATGATGATATTGATGAAATGAATCAGCTTATCGATGATCTAATGATTAGGGATCAAGATAGAGATAATCAAGGCGTACATGATGAGGTGAATTTGGATATAATTCAAATTAATGGGGGTGATCATGGGATGGATGTTGATACTGGTAGGGTAGATGTGGATAATGGTAGGATAGGTGAGGGTGATTTAGTGGTAGATGTGGATAATCTTGGGCTAAATTTGGACGATATCGATGATGCGATAAATGAGGGTAATATAGGGATAGATGTGGATAGCCGTAGGTTATGTGTGGATAATGGTAGGATATATGAGGAAGATGTGGGGGTATATCTTGATAATGTTGGGATAAATTTGGATGGTGATGGTGGAACAAATGAGGGTAATGTGGAAATAGATGTTGATAGTGGCGGAGTTAATGTGGATAATTCTGGGATAAGTGAAGTTGGGGTACATGTTGATAATGTTGGGATAAATTTACTTGATTTTGGGTTAAATGATGCTGATATTGATTTGGATAATCTTGAAACAAATAATGATAAACGAGAAGCGAATATGGGTAATTACTTGATAGACTTGAACATTGCCGATGATGTCGGAACAAATAGGGATCATTTTGGAATGAATAGCGATGACCATGAAGATGACTTCATGGATAAGATGACTTCAGATTTGGATAATATTTGGACAAAGGGGGAACACAATGGTTCGGATGATTTTCAATCTGCTGATCACCTAGAACTAGAAGGAGTGCCTTATGATGATAAAATGCTTGGAGAGAGCGAGAGTCCTCGAGATGAGAGAACGGGAATTGATGTTGACTTTACCATAGACCTAACCAAGGACAGTGAAGCCGTTCATGGAAATGACCTAATATGCTTACTACGTAGTCAGAGTGATGCATTCTCTAGTCAAGAGAGCCTTGATGCCGATGATGAAGGTATTTATATATTAGAAAGAAATTCTGAAATAGTCGATACCTCTCTTGGAACGAGTAGTAACAGCATAAGGAAAGAAGAAGTCACATTGGAACGAGAAGTCAACCTTGATGGACACCAGATACATCGCGACTCTGAAGGTATTTATAATATTTATCCCGTTTTGAAAAAGTTGCCAGGTGAACACTTGGGTATGAATGCACAGATGCAATTCCGCAAGTATCTTACACTGCTCTTAGTCTCTATTTCTTAGATCCACTGTAGTGCGAATGACATGACGTACCACGCGAAGGAGGGCGAGGAATAGGGACTTGGAATAATATGCCGTTTGTACGCTTGTGAAAATGTCCATAATTATGGATGACCCCTTAGTTTGTACTTATGTACCTTTGTTTAGTTTTATTCTGTTTTGAAGTAATGTATCCATATCTATATTCTGCTAAAATTTGTTTGTTCAGTTTTGAACTAATTTCCGTGGGTAACAGAAAATTTATTAGGGATTGCATTGTTTGGCTTACTTCCGGGTCCAATGTATACAAGTCCCTATTCCTCGCTCTCCCAGGCGTGCTCAGTCATACAAAATTCTAAAATTAAAGCTACAAAGTTGGCTGTTTTATATGTTTCGGATGTCGTTACTACGAGTGTTCACTAAAAATGTTTAGTCCATACAATTATTACTCCTTGAGCTACGGAGTTTTGAAAAATACTATTGCTGACGTCAGCATTATTTCCAAAGACTGTTAAAATTATGTTTGTCACACAATTCTGTCTAAGGTTAAGTCGTGATTTCTAATCTGGCCTTGAAAAGAATCTAAACATTTTTGCTAAAACTCGACCCTATTATAGCATTTGATTTTTGGCGGCCATGTTGGTTGACACTGTCCATGCCAACAGTCATGTTTGTTGACACATGTGAGCATTGTCAACTCCGTAACTCTAGGAGAAATAATTGCATCGAATATTGGTGCTTCCCCAAATTGTCAGGTAGCAACTGGGACGAATATTCTGTTCCTGATTCCTGCCACATAGTTGGTAATTTATTATGAATTTATGATTATTACTTTTTTCTCATTCCGATTATGATTTGCTACTGGTATTATACTTATATCAATTAATTAAATTAATGATCATTCAAATTTGTATTTTACAGAAGCAACTGACGACATTAACGAGGAACATTCCAAGATATCAGGCTACACAGAGGACCAGCATGGGATCACTGAGGGGCACCAGTTGATGTCAGAAGAGAGTGACGATGATGATGATGATTTTAGCAGGGTATTGGAGGATATCCAGGAAGAAGAGAGTGAATATGAGGATTTGATGGGATACAGGGCTACACATGTTGATAGCAACGACAACAAGGTTCAAGAAAAGTCCAATATTATTGTCCCCAGTTCTTCTGTTTTGCGAACCGCGCGTTATGATGATCATAACATGAATGCAGAGGACAGCGCTGCGGTAAGTGTCACACAGATGTCAATTATTGACTGAAATTATTACTCCAGTTCTCTATAGAAATTATTACTCCAGTTCTCTACATAATAATAACAGTTTTTAGAGGGGTTGTTTATATGGAACCGTGCTGGCCCGGTAAATGAGACTGTCCAATAAACGAGATGAATTTTGGCAGTCTCTAACAATAGCTCGCTGTGGCATTTCTGTATTTTCATCCCAGCGACTGGGCCAACCCGGTTAGTGCACGAGTGCTTAAGATATAAACAGGAAGGCCTTTGTGCCTTTTATAAACCTATACGGCGAGATCTTGTTTACTGAGCTTTCCCGCTAAAGTAATCTAACATTCTTATTCTAAAAAAAAACATTTTATATATCATCTATCTCAAATTCCTGTAGAGTTCGTCGTTCACATCTTCCATAATTATCGATCCTGGCACCGGATATTGTAAAGCTGGATTTTCCGTTGATGATCAACCCAGAGTCACCATTCCTTCTCTTGTTGGAAAGCCGAAAACACAGGTATATATACAGATTAAACCCGTGGTTAAACTACTGAGAAACAGGGATGATATCAAAAGAATGCACATTTAATGTACAGACGAATTATCACGCGAGCTAACTTTTCTTTGCCCAAGTTCGTCCCGACAAATAACCTATACCTCTAGAGTAGATTGGGCTATTAGTAAATAACTGTAAGTTATGTTTCTTCTTTAGGTAGTAAACTCTGGACGTTACAAAGAATGCTATGTAGGTGAGGAGGCCAAACATTTACATCAAGTTCTAAATTTACATCATCCTTTAAAGAATGGACTGGTCGAGGATTGGGAGCTCATGGAAAAGGTAGGATTCTTCGGAATATTTTATGTTGATGCCGTTATTACTTCGCCAGCAGGTTATGTTTTCACCTGGGTTTGTTTTTTGTGGGTGTGTTTGTGTGTGTGTTTGTCTGTTAGCAGGATAACTCGATTAAACATTTAAATACGAAAATTAGCGGAGTTAATGGCCGTAGGCCAAGGAAAAATTTATTAAATTTTGGATGAAAAGTGGATGAGAAATTTACAAACGTTTGTCTTGCCTTTTCGGGCTGAAGACAACTAAAAAGTTGTATGTGAGAAAAATGCTCCAAGTTTGACCAAACACCGCAGTTCTTTACATCCATGGCCCATGGGTACCATCATTCATTCAATAGATTCCTCCAATCAGCAGTCTTGTTGCCACGGAGGTGCATTGTTCAACTGACGTTTAATCAATGCCGAAAAACCAGCTGTTCAATTGAGACATTCAGCATCCTTGATATGTTGATCCAAGGGTCACGATGGTATGGCTTCTTGGCTTTCGCAAACAACATTTTTTTGTCACCATGCAGGTGTTGGGACAGCGGCATACATCTCCGATATATTTTAGATATCGACTCCTGATCACACTTCTGAGACTAATGTTCTTGGTTATCCTCAGAATATCAGCATTAGAATATTTTAGTCTGTATTCAATCTCATCAGTCGGGATGGCAGCCGACTCCAGCCACCTCTAACCATTTGCCTCAACAGTTCTATCCAACAGGTTTCCAATCTATATACACTTCATTGATATTCCATACCTGAGTTCCGTATGTGAAACGAGATATAACACATGCCTATATTATCGTCATTCTCGTTGCCATGTTCACTATGCATGTGATCTGTCAGTACCTGTTTTATCTCGTTAAACCAGTAACAATAGAACATTTCCTATAACTGATGACCCGTAGTGGATCTCTAGAAAGAACACTTAAGAACGTATAAAGCTAACCAATATAGATTTTTGTTTAGATATTAGGAAATTTTCCTACTTATAACATCGCTTTTTATCACGTCGTTATAGAGGTAAACGTCTTATAAATGTATTATTTTATCATAGTTATTGGATGAAGTATACGAGGAACTACGTTGTGAATCAGACCAATACCCAGTGCTACTCAGTGAACCAGTTCTTAACCCGAAGTCTAACCGAGAGGAAATGATACAAGTGATGTTTGAAACATTCCATGTTCCTGCTGCATACTCCTGTGCTCAAGCTGTTCTCTCGTTGTTTGCTACTGGACGAACGACCGGTATGAACCTTGTTCTCTTTAGTATGCTATGGGATTTATCTGTAAGGGATTATAGGTATGGGGAATTATCAGCCCTGCTAAGATTTTAGCAGGACTGCATAAGTATGGTGAGGTGTGTTGGTGATAAAATGGGAAATATCATATATGCAATATCGTACGGTGCGTCATTCATGCATGTCGTTTGATCAAGGTTATGTGATAATTAGGTCCATGTTGTAAGATAACGGCCTTCAAACTTCGTTCAAGGCCGATATTATCGGTATACCGCTTTTGGGACGTGTCAATTAGAGACGAAAATTTCCACAATGGAAATTTGAAGGAGATATCGATGTTAAACGGTGGAAAATAATATTTTTAAAACAAAATTTCTACTTCCTTATATTGTAATACAGCAAAATCGATGATTTTGGCATGCCGAAAATTTCGGTTAACTGAAAAACCCGTACCGATATACCAATATTGGATTCAATACCGATATATCGGTATACCGAACAACCCTGGTACGTACGAAACACTATAAATTATGTATAATCGTGTATAAAATTATGAGACATTTCAAACAAGCTTTTTATATAGACGACTCATTTAATCCTGAGAGTATGAGACTGCCGTACTATTCTACAATTCCTAACAAGGAGTCGAGTTAGGGTCTATAACATAGGCTGGATTCATGGGATAGATTATAACCTCCAACGTTAAGGTTTATCGTTGACTTCTATTCAACGCTTCCGTGATTCAAAGATTGAGTGATCTTTATGAAGAATACTTATAAGCTACTACGATCGAAGAGTAAACTTGACTTGTTGGACTAAAATACAATTCTGCTCTTGTTTAGGTTTGGTTTACGATTGTGGCTACAGTAAAGCTCACTCGGTCCCGGTCTACGAAGGCTACGCGCTTCCTCACGCCACCACCACTACAGAACTAGCTGGTCATGAACTAACCACGTGCCTATCACGCATGTTCAGAGATCGTGGCGTGACCATGGAGACTCAAGCTGAGCTGGACATTGTACGAGATATAAAGGAGAAGTTATGTTACGTCGTAATGGACTATGATAGTGAAAGAAAGGCTTATAATATTGGAGAGAGAAATGACACTACCTACACTGTAAGGTTTGGTTTTGATCTAATAATGCGGATGGGACAGTGGTTATTGCACATTCCTTTCACCTCAGTGCCTCAATCCCTGCAATGTGCAGTTGTCTGATTATAGTTTCGTCTTAGTCCTGTGTGAAAAGAGTGCTTCCAGTCCGACTCTGCCAAATGCCGCGGGTTTTCTCCGAGTACGTACTCCGGCTCCTTCCTGTAGTAACATTGGACCAATGGAAAATGACTGGACCTCTAGGAAGAGCACTTAATTTAGAACTGATAGAGCTATCCAAGAAAAATATTGTTAGTTTAGTTTAGGCCGCCTCCTGTAGTAACACTTGAGCAATAGGGAATTACTGTAACTGGACATCTAAGCAGAACAGTTTAGAATTGATCGAGCTACCCACGTTATTATATTGAAAAGAATAACATTAATTTCTTACTCATCAAACTTCCCGGTTGACCACCATTTGCTGTACGATGGTGCTAGTGAAATCAATATACAGTCGAACGTCCTGTTTTATGTCGTCTACGAGTCAAAATGCCAAAAATTACACGACCACCTCTATTGAGCGGCCACGGCAACTTATAAGCGATCCTAATTGACGTTTCGTATTGTTTTTACAGCCCTCGCAATTTCAATAAATCATCGTAGACAAAAAATTGCCGTCTATATTTAAGAGTTCCGCCGCAGTTTGAGGGAATTTCTTTGGCCCATAATGACAATTTGAGGATGCATGTAAAAAAACAAATGAATTATTTGAAACCTGAAATATTGATTCATTATAATATTATGTAATATTCACTTGTTGGTAACGTCTTTGATAGATTCTTCTGCAACGTATGGTAAATAGTAAGTGTTTGATAACCATTGGCAAAAAATTGCCGTCGATAATTTAACCTTTGGCGGCATTATCGGCAGCAATTGCCGTTTTCCGCCAAAGAGTGCGAGGACTGTTTTTACCTCTATCGAATGGTCAGCCTAAATATTTGGCACAATTTTTAGCCCAAGACGACCGAAACTAAAACCCGAGCTAAATGAGAGCCTATAGAACTGTTTTGTTACACATGCACTTGTCCTTTCTTAAATTTCACTTGTTACTGTCACCAGTGATTTCGGACTTTATAATTAGAAGGACATTTGACCACACCCAAGGCCAACCATGGGTGTTCCTTTATTAAGCGGCCTTCTCTGTTAAGCGGGCACCAAATCATTCCCAGTGGAGTTCGACTGTATACAGAACGTTTGGAAGATATAGATTATAGTCAACTAGCTACGATAAAAATTTAATTATACACTTTCTCTTATTTTTGCTGAAGATGCCAGACGGTCAAAGTATTGGCATTGGAAGCGAACGATTCCGTTGTCCCGAGGTAATGTTCACGCCATCGATGATTGGCATGGCAACAAACGGAGTTCATGAAATTATCTATAAGACTGCATTGCAATGTGCCATAGATGTGAGATCCAGTTTGTTTCAGAATATTGTAATCTCAGGTACGTTTTACTTCTGAGTGCTAGTCGTAGGCCCTGCTCTCTGCCAGCTTAAGGAAGGAGATTGAAAACTTGATGTTTTGAGCAAAATCAAATGTAGCTTATATTTTTCATCTTTTAAGGCAAAGCCCTATGACGCTGTTATTTACACTATGTAACGGGAAATTGCTAAGTGTAACATGTCTCGCAATCATCAAGTCTCGCTCTCGCAACATTTTTGTTGCAAGAAGCGTTGCGCCTGAAGTAGAATCAGGTTCTACTTTTCGCAACGATTGCGGCTACGCTGCAACGCATTTTTAAAGCGTTGCACAGTGTCACATACCTGATACCTTATTGCAACTTGTCTCGCAATGTTTACTCACTGAATGGCTTCCTATTGGCTCTTGGCCGACAATTTGGGGCCAAACGGTAGCTTTTGCGGCCTTTTTGCTATTTTTAACCATGGTCATTGCAAGTTGCATGAAATTATTACTCAATGTAACATAGCTTGCAATGCAATGCAATGCTGAAATCTTTTTTCCTAACATTCCGACACAAGTTGCCTTGCTTTGTATTATTGTGTATAAGATTGTTAACAAGTGTTTGTTATTTATGATTAAGGTGGTTCAACGATGTTTCCTGGTTTCTCTCGTCGCCTACATGTTGAGTTGTGCAAACTGTTAGGCACCAGGACTCCAGACAGCATCAACATTGACGCGGTCGATGACAGAAATATGCTGGCGTGGCAAGGTGGTGCTATGTTGTCAAAGTTGTCTAATTTCCACTCAATGTGGATTACGTCATCTGAGTACGAAGAATTTGGGCCAGGCATTGTACATAAGAAATGTGTGTAAGAACACTGAGCTGTATATGCAACATGAATTATGTGATTACGTCATCAAAATATGAGGAATTTCGGCATTGTACATAAGGAACGTGTATAAAAGCACTGATCTGTATATATGTAACTGGAATGTTGGTGTCCTCGTTACATCTAATTTATATTTACCACTGTATGTACTTACTGGAATGTGGATTGCCTTTAGCCGAAAATAAGGACACTGGGCCTGGTACTGTATATGAAAATGTGTATAGTAACGTTGATCTGTATATATGTAACTGGATTGTTGATATTCTCCTATAATTGATCTATACTTATTCAACTGGAATTTGGACTACATGATGTTCATAATAACATTTATCTAAGTGTATATATCCGGATTGTCAACATTCTTACTACTGCTGAACTATATGCATGTAGTTGAATTGTTGTCTATGCTATTTATGAACTTGTGAGTTTTTCAAAGACTTCAAAATCCGAAAGCTTTTGAAAAACACACTTGTGTTTTCCCCCCGGATTCACTCAAACCCATGCCGTTCCTTGGCGTATGACCATTATCTCCACAAATGTTCGTAGCAAAGAGTTTGATTTTTTTGAATTATCGTGCTTACAGACAAACACATACGCACACTACACACACATATACAAAAACACAAACAAACAAACCCAGGTAAAACCCTGGCGGAGGTAATTGGAGTTAGGGTCAAATCCTAGATGCCCAAAATTCCATATCCAAGAGCAGCAACCTTACTCTCGGGTAAAAAAACAGGATTAATTTACAGTAATACAGCAAAAATGTCGTAACTGTTGACAACAGAATATGTTAATTGTATTCGGACATTTTTGTTTAAGAGCATTAACACCCCCATATTCAGTTAACGGAATCTGTCCGTGTGTTTGATCAGGTACTCTGAACGAACAAAGTAGCTTTATTCCTATTTTTACTGGCCAGGATAGCTCTATCAGTTCTAAACTGTTCTCCCTATAGAGGTCTAGTAAGGTCATCCCATATTGATCCAGTGTTACAACAGGAGGAAACCTAAACCAAACTGACTTTATTTATACTGGATATCTCCATCAGTTCTAAACTGTTCTCCCTAGAGGTACAGTAAGGTCATCCCTGGTTGGTTCTGCATTACTAAATGTGGAAACCCGAGTACCTGGTCGACCTAAACTAATAGAAACCTGCAGTTTTCATCGGAAAGAAAGACGGAATTTAATAAAATTAAATTGTTTTAATTATTTGATGTAATACTTTTCTTAACCATGAAGTTTACCTTATAATAATAAGTGCTATTCGAAGAATATACTATTGGATTTTTGTGGGTAGAGACCAGAATGTCTCAATAATATTTGCACCTGATTGTCTGTATAATTATGTAGTCTTGAAAGTAAATTGAATAGATTCAATTCATGCAGCGTATTATTGCTATAAGTTCGGATGTTTTTTTTCTATCAGTTTTCAACCTATTCTAGTGTGGATTAACAATATATTAATATAATAAATTAAATACAATTTTCCGTCATTCACACTAAATATAGCGTTTCTAACATTCATTTGTTTACCCGACCATTTGCCTTTGTATCATATTTACAACATTGTGTGAGGGGTAGGGGGGTAATAACCACAATGTTATCAATAATTTTTGCACCTGATTGTCTGTATATGTAGTCTTGAAAGTAAATTGAATAGCTATTGGAAATGCTATTAGTTCGGATGTGAGGGGGGAGGTGGGCAATAACCAGAATGTCTCAATATTTTTTGCACCTTATTGTAGTTATGAATTTAGTTCTACAGCACTGCTCTCGTCAATTCCTTGTCCTCGTTTGACCGGGCCTAATAGTTACGTAATGTTTCTATGAAACTTCTGTAAACCTGGGACCGGTTGTTCAAAAGCCGGTTAGCCTAACCATGAGTTACAGGTGTATGTACCACAGAATACCGCAAAAATTTACATGTTCCATATCTTTTGTCAAATATATATAATGTGGCTTCTTAATATTTTAAGATTTATGGGTAGCGAAATTGTTTATATATACTATGCTCTCTTTGTTTGACTCGGATGTTGCCTATTAGTATTTTATCACTATTGTCACATCAATATCACCATTTTATTCGAAAAACTAACTTAAGGTTACTCCATATGATGAAAACACTGATTCCATCATTTTTTACATTTTTATATATTTGAATTGAGGGGCTGAAAATCTTTCGATCCTCACAGATTATTTTCAAAAATATTAAAATGCGACCGAGATATAACTGAAAATGTTTTAAATTCGAATAATTTTGCCGCGAAAATAGTAATTGTAATTGACATTCTGCTAATTGGTGTTAACTCAATACAGGATGGAGATGCAGGTGAGAAATTTTGTAGCAACGCACATACCCAATAGGCAATAGCTCTCATGTCCTGAATTTCGTTTTGCTGATTTAGCTTGCTCCTTATTCGCTTTGCTCTCCCTACATTTGCGTTTTGCCGGCATATTTTAATGTTTTTGTTTTGCCTATTACGCACTTATAACAAACTAGATAATCAATAAATGACGCAGAACCACCTTGCCCAGAGCACCTTGCCAAAAGTACTTTGATGAGGTTCGATCTGATTGGCTTACAGTTTGAAGTGAGAACAGAGGGCGGAGAAACACAACAGGGAGTGGAAAACCCCCACGAAATCTCTTTTGGCCTTTTATACAGAATGAAATATTCTCAGATTGTCCTCACAAAAAGAGAAATGCACCGTGCACGTTTTATCCGATTCCTTCCAAACTTTGCCACAATGTAGAACGATAGTTAAGGAGCAAAAGTGTGTTCGCGTTTTTCGTTTAACGCCATAGTTTTCGAGTTATAGGCATCCGTTCTACCGTGTATACAAAATTTGTGTGAGTCAACTTGTCTGCTTTATATCAAAGCAAATACAATAGCTGTCAAAAAATGCGAACACACTTTTGTTCTTTGATTATCTGAGATGGGAAATATTATGTTTTGCAGGTCATAGGGTTAAATCGGCGGCGTGCAAATCTCGTGACGCGAAGGAGGTCAGATTTTCAAAAGTAGCCCGTAGCAACCACAGTGTTTTAAAATATAGCATTTTTGTTAAATTGCTGGTTACAACAATGATTTATCATCACGTACACAAAATTTGACGGCAAAAGCGTAAAAATTGAGCGCGCGGTGAGCACTTTTGTAAAACGCCATTTCATCATGTGGAGTAACCTTAACTCTCTCGCTTAGCCCTTTTGGCATTTTGAGAGTTACGACAAAGTTGACTCTCTCTTCCTTTTTATTTTTTTAAGCAATAGAGTTAAATCAAAATTAACTCTCTGACGGTAGTTCAAATATACCATCGGGAGAGTTAAGAAAGTGGGCGTGGTCGTTCACAAAAGTGGGCGTGGCTCGAACTTAACTCTCCGAAATCTTAACTCTCCGATTTAACTCTCCAATTTTAACTCTCCTTTTAGTCACACCCCTTCATGACTTACTCATATTGCTAGACCATGCAACATATTTGATTTCAGACATGTTGGCATTTTGCTAAGGTACCGGGGCCCCGGGTCGTGTGATACTGGTATGAGCCAAGGAAACACTATAATACTTCATGTAATAATGTTCTTAAATTGTCTATAGATAAAAAAATTGCTGCCAAATATGCCAAAAAATATATTTTTACTGTTTACAACTCTGTTTATAGACTTTTGACAATATTTCCTTCAAAGATTTCCTTGAATTTCCTTAGATTTCCTTAAATTTTTTCCATCCTTGAAAATTCCTTTTTGGGGTCAGAATTTCCTAGAAAAAGGAAATTTACTTGAAAGTGGAAACCCTGCTTATTTTTAAACTTTCGAATTTTACAGGCATTAAGCCGGTTTTCCACTTGCGATGTTTTTCGCGCGAAGCGAATTTTTCTTTTGTCTTTATCCAATTAGTTCCACATGGTTCCAGTTGAGAGACCAAAGACAAATGAAAAATTCGCTTCGCACGAAAAAATTCGCAAGTGGAAAACCGGCATTATGCAGGAAAAAAGTATCAAAAACATACAATGTTATTTTTTGTTAATCCTGATTATTTTAAAGAATTTTTATGAAAATATTCATTTTTTGTTTTTTATATGTCAATTAAAACTAAAACTAATGTATATTCTCAAAAATAAAGTATACAGTATGTTTCCTCCAAATTTTATAAGATCAATAAATAAGACTGGTATTCTGTGGTACCATGGTAGTAGTAGTGTATGTGGTTTTCGACCCTTATTTTTGAGAGTGTGCGAGAGTGTGCGAGAGTTTTGAGGGTGTGCAACATCATTAACATAATTATGTATTGACGTCATAATGATATACAAGGTGAGTTTGGGCGAAACAGTCATTATGTTGAGTTTTGAGAGTGTGCAACATCATTAACATTCATTAATTATGTATTGACGTCATGATGATATGCAAGGCAAGTTTGGGCAAAACAGTCATTAAGCTGAGCTCAACATTTTCATCACAAAAAGAGTTAATCTTGACGCTTTTTATCACAATAGCTATAGCGTCCCTATAAAGTTTCCAAACTTTGTGTTCCAAACACAGTCCGTTTCGACAACGAGTAAATAATATATTCTCGTATCTAATATCACCTTATACGAAACGGCTTATATAACTAATATAGCGACGCTTAACCTAGTAAAGTATTATTACCTTATGCGAAATAGTAACAAGCAGAGATATAGCTTTCTAAAACGAGAAGATCTTAAGGTGTAATCGGCATAGCTAAGGTCTTATAGAGCAATACAAATATATGTTTACCAAGCGATTGTATAAACATAATTCTTACAGGGGTTTAAACCCTACAAAGTTTCAAGCGTTTTAGATGTAGCAGAGTGGGAAAAGTAGTGATTTTTAAGCGAGATTTACAAGCATATACAAACATTGTATATAAACATTTAGCGTTTGTTAGGTAATTACGGGCAATTAAGATTTTCTAGCTTAAAGATTTGAATAAATTTAGAATATATTATTTATAGGACGGGGAAATATTGTACAATGTACATACAACACACACAGAATTAATTTTAAAAACACATTTATTGATAATAATTTCTTTTACAGCGTTAGTAAGGTCTGCTCCTAAGAGCATATCGTTTAGGTGTCTTTTGTATCTTTAAAGAGATATTTTTTGTCTGTCTTCGGGGGATAATCTTGCAATTGCTAAATCTTAAGGTCTCCAATCTGAAATCTACCCATTATTAAATATATTTTTAACAAAGTAAATAAGGTCTGCTCTGGGTCTGCTTCTAAGAACGTATTATTCTTAAACTCCAAATCCTAAGAGTGAATCATTGAATCCTAAAATTGAATAATTGAATATCGAACGATGTTAGCTTCATATCGAGCGAGCCAACCTCCATATAGAGCGAGCTTAGCTTCGAGCCGACCTCTAAAGACGTAAGGATAGGCCCGAGCGGAGCTCTAACATATAAGGATAGGCCCGAGCAAAGCTTAGTGTATATCTCCGATGATATCCTAAGATACTGTATGATATCTTAAGATACTGTATGATATCCTAAGATACTGTATGATATCTTAAGATACTGTATGATATCCTAAGATACTGTATGATATCTTAAGATACTGTATGATATCCTAAGATACTGTATGATATCCTAAAATGATATCTTAAGATAGTGTATGATATCTTAAGATACTGTATGATATCTTAAGATACTGTATGATATCCTAAGATACTGTATGATATCGTAAGATACTGTATGATATCCTAAGATACTGTATGATATCCTAAAATGATATCCTAAGATACTGTATGATATCCTAAAATGATATCTTAAGATACTGTATGATATCTTAAGATATTGTATGATATCCTAAGATACTGTATGATATCGTAAGATACTGTATGATATCCTAAGATACTGTATGATATCCTAAAATGATATCCTAAGATACTGTATGATATCCTAAAATGATATCTTAAGATACTGTATGATATCATTGAATCCTAAGAGTGAATCATTGAATCCTAAGATTGAATCATTGAATCCTAGCATATCGAGCGAGCCTAGCTCCAAATCGAGCGAGCTTAGCTCCATATCGAGCGAGCCTAGCTCCAAATCGAGCGAGCTTAGCTCCAAATCGAGCGAGCTTAGCTCCAAATCGAGCGAGCTTAGCTCCAAATCGAGCGAGCTTAGCTCCAAATCGAACGAGCTTAGCTCCAATGACTTATGACTTATGACTATGACTTATGACTATGACTTATGACTATGACTTATGACTTATGACTTATGACTTATGACTAATGACTATGACTTATGACTATGACTTATGACTAATGACTATGACTTATGACTAATGACTATGACTAATGACTATGACTTATGACTTATGACTTATGGCTATGACTAATGACTTATGACTTATGACTATGACTATAGTCATAGACTATAGTCCATGACTATGGACTATAGTCATATATGACTATAGTCATTAGTCATAAGTCATAAGTCATAGTCATAAGTCATAAGTCATTAGTCATAGCCATAAGTCATAAGTCATAAGTCATAGTCATTAGTCATAAGTCATAGTCATTAGTCATAAGTCATAGTCATAAGTCATAGTCATTAGTCATAAGTCATAAGTCATAAGTCATAGTCATAAGTCATAAGTCATAAGTCATAGTCATAAGTCATAGTCATAAGTCATTGGAGCTAAGCTCGTTCGATTTGGAGCTAAGCTCGTTCGATTTGGAGCTAAGCTCGCTCGATTTGGAGCTAAGCTCGCTCGATTTGGAGCTAAGCTCGCTCGATTTGGAGCTAAGCTCGCTCGATTTGGAGCTAAGCTCGCTCGATTTGGAGCTAAGCTCGCTCGATATGCTAGGATTCAATGATTCAATCTTAGGATTCAATGATTCACTCTTAGGATTCAATGATATCATACAGTATCTTAAGATATCATTTTAGGATATCATACAGTATCTTAGGATATCATTTTAGGATATCATACAGTATCTTAGGATATCATACAGTATCTTACGATATCATACAGTATCTTAGGATATCATACAATATCTTAAGATATCATACAGTATCTTAAGATATCATTTTAGGATATCATACAGTATCTTAGGATATCATTTTAGGATATCATACAGTATCTTAGGATATCATACAGTATCTTACGATATCATACAGTATCTTAGGATATCATACAGTATCTTAAGATATCATACAGTATCTTAAGATATCATACACTATCTTAAGATATCATTTTAGGATATCATACAGTATCTTAGGATATCATACAGTATCTTAAGATATCATACAGTATCTTAGGATATCATACAGTATCTTAAGATATCATACAGTATCTTAGGATATCATACAGTATCTTAAGATATCATACAGTATCTTAGGATATCATCGGAGATATACACTAAGCTTTGCTCGGGCCTATCCTTATATGTTAGAGCTCCGCTCGGGCCTATCCTTACGTCTTAGAGGTCGGCTCGAAGCTAAGCTCGCTCTATATGGAGGTTGGCTCGCTCGATATGAAGCTAACATCGTTCGATATTCAATTATTCAATTTTAGGATTCAATGATTCACTCTTAGGATTTGGAGTTTAAGAATAATACGTTCTTAGAAGCAGACCCAGAGCAGACCTTATTTACTTTGTTAAAAATATATTTAATAATGGGTAGATTTCAGATTGAGACCTTAAGATTTAGCAATTGCAAGATTATCCCCGAAGACAGACAAAAATATCTCTTTAAAGATACAAAGACACCTAAACGATATGCTCTTAGGAGCAGACCTTACTAACGCTGTAAAAGAAATTATTATCAATAAATGTGTTTTTAAAATTAATTCTGTGTGTGTTGTATGTACATTGTACAATATTTCCGTCCTATAAATAATATATTCTAAATTTATTCAAATCTTTAAGCTAGAAAATCTTAATTGCCCGTAATTACCTAACAAACGCTAAATGTTTATATACAATGTTTGTATATGCTTGTAAATCTCGCTTAAAAATCACTACTTTTCCCACTCTGCTACATCTAAAACGCTTGAAACTTTGTAGGGTTTAAACCCCTGTAAGAATTATGTTTATACAATCGCTTGGTAAACATATATTTGTATTGCTCTATAAGACCTTAGCTATGCCGATTACACCTTAAGATCTTCTCGTTTTAGAAAGCTATATCTCTGCTTGTTACTATTTCGCATAAGGTAATAATACTTTACTAGGTTAAGCGTCGCTATATTAGTTATATAAGCCGTTTCGTATAAGGTGATATTAGATACGAGAATATATTATTTACTCGTTGTCGAAACGGACTGTGTTTGGAACACAAAGTTTGGGAACTTTATAGGGACGCTATAGCTATTGTGATAAAAAGCGTCAAGATTAACTCTTTTTGTGATGAAAATGTTGAGCTCAGCTTAATGACTGTTTTGCCCAAACTTGCCTTGCATATCATCATGACGTCAATACATAATTAATGAATGTTAATGATGTTGCACACTCTCAAAACTCAACATAATGACTGTTTCGCCCAAACTCACCTTGTATATCATTATGACGTCAATACATAATTATGTTAATGATGTTGCACACCCTCAAAACTCTCGCACACTCTCGCACACTCTCAAAAATAAGGGTCGAAAACCACATACACTACTACTCATGGTATTCTGTGGTAGCCTACATAAACCTGTAACGAAAATCTTTAAATCAAACTTCCCAACAGTTTGTTTATAAAGTTGAATATTATGTTTTTCCAGAAATCTTTTCTGGATCAATAGAAGTTTTATTTTCTAAAGTTTTGAAACGAGCGGTCATGCAGAAATACATAACCCAAAATAGCGGGTTAAAATTTAACCCAGGGTTAGCGCTGATCGAGCTTTGAACAACCGGCCCCAGGACAATTGTAGAAGCGTGACGCCGTTGCCAAAAAATTTGTCTAGTCTACTAATATATTCGCCCCCGCGGAAAATATTTGCTATTTAGTGTTTCCGTCGTGAAATTTCCTGGTCTACATTTTTGCATAATTTTGATTTGTTCATTTCCCGGTGGTGTGTGGGAAAATAAGAAATTTTAGTTTGTCTGGAATAAGATAAATAACATTAAATTATTTTGCTATTTAAATTTTGTATTGGGTATCAATATTTTGACGTCATTGTATTGAATGAGGTCATCAGATCGCAGAGGATCGTAATTAATGACGTCATATGACCAAAGTTCAGTGGGAGTCCAGTAAGGACTAAGGATCATCTATGTGCTAATAGTGAAAATGCCTTGTATCGGAGCACTCGGACGAAAATTTATATACGTTTTTAATTGGACCTAACCAGGAGCAGTTGCGAAAAATGCAACTTTAATCCATCTGGAGCAATCGAACCTTAGCTACAGAGTACAGTTGCTGAGCATTAATTAACCGCAAATTCGTGTATATATAGTTGGGTTTTGGCGTCTTTGTTCGATAGAACTAATAGTAGAAGGTGTCTTGCAGCCATTATTGACATAGTAGTACAGGAGGAAACCTAAGCTAAACTATACAATACAGCACTATTAGTTCTAAACTGTTCTCAGTAATAGTACAGTGTTAGTACAGGAGAAAATCTTAAGTGAACCAACTATGTTTATACTGGCCTATACTGGATGGCCAGTCAGTTCTTAACTGTTCTCGAATGAAGTTGTCCTTCAGTAGCATTATATGATAAAAAGAGTTATAGTCAAATGAAGCCAAATCGCTACTGTTTGATAAAAAATATTTTTAATATGAGTTAAGCTTTCGTTGTGCTAGTGAACTGGTGTGGTGGCAACGGAATGACATTCGTGCGAGTACTCGCAGCGAGCTGCGAGGACTGCTTCGTGCGAGGACTGGAAATCCGCCTTTAGTCTCTCATTCAATAAGAACAATACTTTTATATAATTCTTAATAGTAATCCTTGATAATATTTTAGCATCAGTAATTGAACATAAACGGCTAAAATTTATTCTAATTAGGTAGTCTTAATTTTTTCTCACCTTTATACTTGATTGTGTTTTGAGTCGGTTAAAAACCTCGAACCTCGCCTTTAAGCCAGATTAATCCCTAGGGGCCTGCGGCCCCTCGGGTTATATCTGGATTAAAGCCTCGCTTCTCGGTTTTTAACCTATACTTATTCTATTGTTTTACATTTTTATTCCGCCTACAACCAGGCATATATAATACAATCCCTTTGACTATAACTCTTTTTATCTTAACTGTTCTGTCTAGAAATCCGGTAAAGGCCATTCCTTTTTATTCCCTTTGGTCAGGGCCTTTTTTAAGAAATCGTTAGTGGGGGGCCATCATCGAAATGGAACGTAACAGGTGGTGTATTACAGGTGTGGGAAGCTGAAGGGCGGTCTTCTGGGGGTCCTTCCCCAGAAAATATTTGTATTCTTGAGTCTCTGTAGCTTGATTTCCTGCATTTTCAGAGACAATTTTTTATATATCCCATCTAAACGGAGCCAGGTTTTGTTGTGAGAATACCATAACATTCCTCTAAACTCGTCCCCCCCCCCCTCTTTGCTTATATTTTGGACAAAAGGGTGGGTAGGGGTAGCTTACTGAGGGGGACAACATAGGGGCTGGGGGTGGGGGCTTTGGCCCCTCCAGTACATTAGTTAAAAAAGGCCCTGCCATTGGTTCAGGATGAAATCCAACTGACTAATAAACTAGTTTTGTGTATACTGAATAGCTCTATTCATTATTATATTCTATAATTATACAGGTTAACTTGTTCAGCTGTTGATAGTTCTAAACTGCTTTCGTAGAAGTCAGTAAATATGACCCGTAGGCGGTAGGCGTAGGAAGCAACTTCAAGTTGGAGGGGCACTTCGTCTTTAGGGCACCTCTTCTATTCGAAAAAGGCACTTTTCCCATTGTTTTAGTTGGGGAAAAGGGCACTTTGGAGAAACGTGGGGAGCACGTGCCCCCCTATGCCCCCCGGTTTCTACGCCATTAAATGTCATCAGGGGCATGGCGACCGGGGGTGTGGAAAGTTTTAAAGCCCTGGCTTAGCAGAGTCCCTGTCATATCCGATCATACAACTTCAGGTTCTTATCAATTCTTTCGTTTTCCCCTATGATTTTGACACAAAAAATTGTATATAAAGTTGGTCATTTTCATCAGAAAAATTGGTCATAATGATATGACACCCTCCAATCGTGATTCGTTCGCCACGCCCCCGATGTCATCCTTTATATTGGCGTAGTGTTGCTCACGGAGGTAACATAAAATAAATTAATGTTCTCCCTAGAGATCCAGTAAATTCCATCTCTAATAGACCTTATTATCAATAATGACGTTTTCTTACGGTGCTTGACCGCCCGCCCTGGTAGTTGTAGTCACGCGTTGCAAAGAAATGTCATAATGCATAAGGTCTACTCGGGGAGGTGAACCTAAACTAAACTAACTGTATTTGAGTTTGAATAATGGTCGCGTGTCGCGTGTCGCGGGTTTTAAGTCGCGGGTCGCGGGTAAAAGGTCGCGGGTAAAAAGTCGCGGGTCGTAATAAAACTTCAAAATGTATTTTCTTGAGTCGCGGGTGGAAAAAATCATTTTATTACTTATTTATTAGTATTATTTCGAAGCGAGTATTATTACAACGCGTCGTTAATACTAACATCTAGTTTTGTAATGCAAATTATACAAAATATTCCATACACTTTATTTCGGCCAAAATGGTTTAAAATACTTACCAGTCTTCCTGGGATTTGACTTCCAAATACTCGTAGGTGACGATGTCTCGAAATTTACAGGGAGTTCGGACACATTTTGCGACGCATTTTCTTGATGCCAAAACGACTCATTTCGCAAATCGCTTTTTGAACTTAAACGAAAGACCTTGTGCTTCAATTCAGTTTCGTTTCACAAATTGTTATTTACATCCGCGATTTGGTATTTAATTGAGTATGGAGAGACTTTGAATATATGAGAGTGCAGACGCATAAATTGTTTTTGCAGAATTCATGAAACCTAGCACCAGAAAATGATCCTAAATTGCATATTTTTGCCACCAAACACAAAGCCACGTTAAGCGCGGTATACGAACTCGTATACCGCCACGTTAAGCGCGGTACACGAACTCGGTTTTAAACTCTTTTATTTCCCAGTTATATTACAGAGGCTACAGCCTTTCATGTGCGACCCTCTCGCTCTGAGGTGCACGTTCACTCTCTCGTCATCGGCTCAAGTCATTCTCTAGATCATCCACTGTCCGCAACAATGAAGGTACAGTCGAGCGGAGTTGTGATCACAGAGGCAAATCCGCCTGTTGCTTCCCCCGATGACTCGAGTAAAACCACTGAAACAAGCATGCTTCTTGTCCAATCTCAGTTGAAAGGTGTTAACAAAGTTATTCTTCCTAAGGGCATTGCAATTCCGGCTCGATCGGAAATAATAATTGACGGTAAGGTGCTGGTGAAAAACATTTCACAGGTTGGTATGATATCAGGGAGTTTGAATAATGGTCGCGTGTCGCGTGTCGCGGGTTTTAAGTCGCGGGTCGCGGGTAAAAGGTCGCGGGTAAAAAGTCGCGGGTCGTAATAAAACTTCAAAATGTATTTTCTTGAGTCGCGGGTGGAAAAAATCATTTTATTACTTATTTATTAGTATTATTTCGAAGCGAGTATTATTACAACGCGTCGTTAATACTAACATCTAGTTTTGTAATGCAAATTATACAAAATATTCCATACACTTTATTTCGGCCAAAATGGTTTAAAATACTTACCAGTCTTCCTGGGATTTGACTTCCAAATACTCGTAGGTGACGATGTCTCGAAATTTACAGGGAGTTCGGACACATTTTGCGACGCATTTTCTTGATGCCAAAACGACTCATTTCGCAAATCGCTTTTTGAACTTAAACGAAAGACCTTGTGCTTCAATTCAGTTTCGTTTCACAAATTGTTATTTACATCCGCGATTTGGTATTTAATTGAGTATGGAGAGACTTTGAATATATGAGAGTGCAGACGCATAAATTGTTTTTGCAGAATTCATGAAACCTAGCACCAGAAAATGATCCTAAATTGCATATTTTTGCCACCAAACACAAAGCCACGTTAAGCGCGGTATAGTGCGGTATCTTATTAATAGTATTATTTAATATTAATAACGTAACCAATGTATATTTTTTGGATCATAGTTTGATTTTTATATACTTACCATATGTATTTATACTGTATATATTAAACGTCGATATTTTAAATCAAACAAGAGTAATACATGGTAGCATATTTTTCGCGGTCCCTTTGGCAAAATAGGTTGTCCAGGATAACGAGAGTTGACTGTGATCATCAGAGCTAAAACAATACGTGGCCCAAGCGGCAAAACACCTTTTCTAACAGTATAAATGTCATATCACTACCGATGAAATAATGCGCATCCGTTCATAAGACACCATGATTATTTTCTCATCCCATTCTCGATACCGAGTCAACATTACTCAACTCTTTTAAACCGACCTTTAGCTTGTGCGAGATATATTTCTGTTTTTAAATATGTCGAAACGTCTTTTATACTCTGAAGTCGTTAGTGTTAGAGAAGAACAACTTAAATATTCAGGTTGTTGGTTAGTTACAGTACTTAAAATGTTCCAGCATGTATCTATTATTTGCGATAATATGGTTGTTCTAAAATATTAAATTGGTGCATAACTAATTATAATAGTAGAAGTACAATTTATTTTAACCAAAGTCTTGTTTGAGTCTTTCAGAACTTTTTGACTGTTTACGCTTATAGTTCAGTATAACCACACATATTTTGATTGGAGGATTTTTGTCATGGTATAATTGTTGGTTTAATATATTGAGATTCTACTTTCATTTACGTTGTAGGCTTGTGGCGCTTTTATATAGAACCATTATATCACGACAAAAGGACCTTGGACAATGTTTCAAATTGAAGCAATCAACATCAAGTTGTTTATATACATGTACAACCCATCTCGCGTACATTGTTTTCTTGCCCGCTAATTGCCTATCATCAATTCATCATACAAATAAGGTTGCCCTGATTTTTTAAAAATGAATTTTGAATAAATTTAAGAAAAAATGCACTGAATTCCTTTTTTTGGATCTGTCAGTGCCGCATTTTTTTGGATCTGTCATACCAATTTTAGCGTTGCCACTAAAGAATGAATGCTCGCTTCGAAATAATACTAATAAATAACTAATAAAATGATTTTTTCCACCCGCGACTCAAGAAAATACATTTTGAAGTTTTTTACGACCCGCGACTTTTACCCGCGACCGTTTACCCGCGACCCGCGACCTTTTACCCGCGACCCGCGACTTAAAACCCGCGACACGCGACACGCGACCATTATTCAAACTCACTGTATTTATACTGAATAATCCAGCAATTGTGTCTATATTGTTTTTCCGGAAGCACTCTGCCCACATGTCACCGAGTGAGGCGAAACTATAATCAGACAATTACGCTAACTACATATTCCGGGAATCGATCGAGCTCAATTCGGCATGCAGAGGTGAAATCCCTGAAAGGCACGTGAATTCGTGAAACCAGCCAAAATATTTAAGAAACAGATTTTGCACAGTGAAGTTACTTTAAAAACAACAATACTAACACTTTAATTTCGGTTAATTTCGCAAGGACTATATCTATACTTATCACATAGGGCGATAACAGGGTGACATAAAAACGATGCGTCCCTAGGGACGATAATGACATCGTCCATAAAAACGATGTTCGCTGCGCTCACTCGTGACACAGTATAGAAACGACCAGTAGGGCCACTCGGCGATGCAACATGTAGCCAGCTTTTTATGCAAAAACATGCAGTTTACTGGCCAGGAAAGTTAGTCCAGTTTGCTTATTGGCCAGAAAAAGCAATTGACTGGCTGCCAATGCGTAATGAGCGGCCACACAAATTTTCAAATGAGTGGCCCTACTGGTCGTCTCTATACTGTGCTCGTGACAATATTAGGGAAATTTAGATTTGATGACGGCTACGAGAACGACTACGACTACGAGATTTTCCCGTTAAATATCTGCTAATACAGACTTGTTATCATCCTCTCTTTGGCACAGCACATCTAACAACAGTTGAGCCAAAGCGAGTACAACTTTGAGTTTGTATTAGCAGATATTTAACGGGAAAATCTCGTAGTCGTAGTCGTTCTCGTTATCCTAATTATATCGTCTTCGAACGATGAAACTGATATCACCTCATACCTCATATTTTCAATCTCGTACCTCGAGCCTCGCATGCTCGGGGTACGAGATTGTCATGGTCATAGAATAAAGATCTGTGTTCATGCCTTCATGGTCAAGGTCTTGTCACAGAGTAATCACATACAGAGGTTCATCTTATGTCGGCACCTTTGATGTCGGCGTAAGGGGCTTTTTCGGCAAAATCCGCCATGTTCTTAGCCAGTCCAGTACGTGAAGAGAGGCAGTCAGCATGATTTTTTTACGTAAACTGCGCATGTGCAGGTACTGGCTAAGAACATGGCGGCCTTTCCGCGAAGATGAACCTCTGTATGTGATTACTCTGTGGTCTTGTCAAGGTCATATTCAACATAATTATTCAATCTCGTCCCCCGAGCCTGCGATCCTCATATTACGTAAATTTCAATTTTTCATTTCTTCTGCTGGCTCTCAGACCTCCACCCACCTTCCGCATGAGATGTCACGTGACCGGCTGTGTATATTTTGTATAAATTGTATATTTTTATTTTGGATTTTGTGGCCATTTTAAACCGACTTTACTTCACTTTATAGCAGTGTTCGACTTCAGATTTCAAGATCTTGACTTCAAAGCACAATATTCCACTTCAAAGCAGGCTTACCATTTAAGCTAATGCGGTATGATGAACATTTAAACAAGGATTTATATTTGCCTTGCTCAAGTGGGGCTGCAATATTTTTGTTGAAGTGTAAAGAACGACATTCGGGCTGAAAAGTTGGAATGTTTTCGGTCTAATTAAATAACTGTAGCAATTTTGAGCTTCGAAGTTCAAGTATTCGGCGTTCGCGGGAAGCCATTTTAGCGGAATTATCGAAGATCGAAACTTGGTTGATCGCTAAGGAATTCGAAGAACGTTCTTACGAAAATAGCAGCTTAACTGTGCAAAATATTTTGGCCATCGCTTTGTGAATTTTAACATCAAAGTGTCGAATATTGGTCATTCTCACCAAAGGATTTTTGGTAGGAGTCGAAAGTCGGGAAGTATTTGTCCGAAGTGTCGAAAGTTTGTCGAATTATTAAATAGAAGCCGCTTTGCTTTGTTGACAGAAGGCAAAAGTCAAATAAATTAGAAGTGATATTTAAATTCTGTTACTTTTGGGTGAATTTTACTAACTTCGAATCAGCTATACTGTGGGATTTAAGCGTATTTTAAAGCTATGAATAAATCGTGTTGCTGTTAAGTTGAAGCAAGCAGGAATTCGCAAGTTATATGATTATAAAGACTGATAAACAAAGACAAACAATTTAGTACCATTGTGGATTCTTAGCGAGTACTTGGCCGAATTCAGCAGGGGTTCTGAAATTCATTGTTCGTGATCAAATGTTCGTCTGCATCGAAATAATCTAAGAAGGATTTCACTTTTGAACGATGCTATGTTAAAATGAAAGTTTATCGAAAGAAATAGTTGAAAATTGGTATAAAAAATGGCTGAAACAAGTGAACGTTTTATAAAGTGTTTAAAGAAACCTCCTATAGCAAGGACAGATGAGGTGGGTGACTAACTGTTGCAATTATCTAATTGTTACATTTAACTAGCGGAAATAACATTGTGATAAGAAGGTTTTAATATATTTATATTTAGGTGGGTTTGACTGGGAATTATGTATATTTTAAAGTGTACTAGGGATTATATAGTTAGAGATATTTTCACTAAAAACTAAACTAACTTTATTAAATATACTGGATAGTTCTATCTGTTCTAAACTGTTACCCTAGAGATCCACTAAAGTTGAGTTTCCAAAAACAAGTTTCGGTAATTAATTAGGGGAGAAATTCACAGCAAAAAAATAGGAACCGATCCTACATTTCAAGAATTCAAGGTGAATTTTGTAACTAACCAATCAAATTGGCAAAAATATTTTCGCTTTGCTTTGTGCGACATATTAATTAAACCAGTGGGAAATGGGCATATTAACCCATCCCTTCTTGGTCCAGGAGATAACCCAACACTCAGACAGTGTAAAGTCAATCTGCAAAAACTCTTCTCACATGTGAGTAGGACCCTGTTTACACTACAGCAAAAGATTCCGGATTCATCAAGAATCTGAAACGTTTTAGTACCAGATTCATGTTACCGTTTACACACACAGTGACAAATCCGATTGGAAATCATCTCAGTTTTGGGGCTTTATCCTAAAACTTTGAATCCGGGAAAAAAGGTAGAAACTTTGTATCCAAAAACATTTGAATCCGAGAAAGTGCAACGTGTAAACGGTTATCTCAACCAACCTGCAATCGTTTCAGGCAGTATAAGTACTTTCTTCGCTTCTTTATACCTAATTTTGCTCTTGCTAGCATTCACTTTATACCAATCTGACAACTAAATTTATAGAACGTTTTTGTTTGTTATGAATGCAGTTGTAGTGTAAACGGTTTATGTATCCGAATACTCAAACACAGGCAACTTAGCGAATTCGGAATCTTTTGCCCTAGGTAGTGTAAACAGGGTCTAAAGCAACTATAGGTCAGGCAACTGCATACAGCAGAATTAAATCCTGGCCACAGAGCTAAAAGACACACAGTCACAATGAAGGGCTGTTTGTATAGGATGAGCCAGCCTGGTTTTGGTTCCAGCTGGCCGGTTTTGGCTTCGTTTTATTTCATCTTGCATGTATATGGGAACCGAGCTGGCCCACCTAAGCAAGATTGCGCCTCGACCGACCCGTGATCTCAAAGCGGGCTGGAATTTTCCATATAAATGTAATGATGACATTTATTTTCTGTTGTTTAGGATTTATCATGTATCTTGAAGCATTTACGAGGCATGCAGGCCATGTCTGGCCTTGGAGGTGAAGTTATAAAGTAAGTATAGAAGTAATTATATTATAGATCTTACATCTACATTTTACTAGCAGTTTCACGTAACAATCTGGACACTACTGGTACCCCTCAAGGCCCAAGATTTTACATATATAACGCCTGCTCACTAAAAGCAATCTGTGAAAAGAATTTTTAAACCTAATCAGGCTCACTAGGACATTTAGTGCATGTATTAATTTAGAATTTATCACAACAATTTTATCACTGCACATTTCCACTTTATCACTGCACATTTCCGCTTTATCACTGACTGCATCTTTCCACTTCATCACTGCACAATTGGTTGTCACTGCACATTAAAATTACGTATGCCTGGAAATGGATAAAACACTTTGAGTAATGCATCAATCAATAGAAGGTATAGCATCCCTCCTCCTCCTCCCCCTCCCCGGGCATGAGTGGGGCATTTGCCATTGCTCATGTTTCCACCAATGCAAACTATTTTGTTGACCTATGTAAAGTTGTACAACAAAATCCATGCTCTTTTAACTTTTAAAGGTGATGTAAAGTTCTGATGTAAACAAACCGGCAACGTCCGTTGTCTGCACATGCGCAGAACAGACTTTACATGGTCTTTAAGTTAATAGAAAATTGTGAAAGAGATAAAAACATGCTAATTTAAAAGCAAGAATGTAGAATTTGCCTTTCAATTTCAAGCTACACATTAACTGGAAGTACTGGTGGCGCACGCGGCTAGCGCGTCGCCTTTCACCACTAAGTTCCAAGTTAAGCCCGGTCGGACGAGTTCAGTGGCTGGATGGGTTACCACCTGGGCACAGTCTTCGTGTCGACTTGCAACAACTAGGGACTCATGTGAATAGAGTTGTCGTAGTTGATCTCTCCCGTGCTTCGAGGGTTTTTCTCCGGGTACTCCGGCTTTCCCCCCTCTTCAAAATCAACACCTAGTTGCATGTGCAGATCATAAAAGTGGTATGAACTAATAGCGGCTGCTATAGGCGCCATTTGTAAGCTTACGGTTTACCTCGGTCTGTTCATGTCTGTGTAATGTCTCTATAGTCGTAATGTAAATGGTTGTTGAAAAGCCCTGTAGGGAACAACTATTAAAATATCTATCTATCTATCTAACTGGTCAGTGGGGCACTGGGGCATTTGACCTCTAGTTGGACTAATGGAACGTAGGTCATTTGAACCATGTTTTCTGACAGAGAGTGGGGGATTTGATCATTGAAAAATCCTAAAAGTCTAATGCCGCGGGGGGATGTACACTTTTGATCATGCATAATAAGTTTTCTGACATAGTCCCTTTCTCAAAATGTTGAAATGGTGGTTGTTTCTGACACCAACCATGGCAGTTTACTGTAGAATTCTACCAACACTGACAAGTGGCACCCATGTTGTCATGAGAAAGATCAATGCGTCACTTTGGAGTTATGATACTTCTATATAAAAATTTACATAATTATATTTATAGAGCCATGTGTAAAACAGCTCGCTATGAAGTCCACGAATCCAACCATTTGCTGTACATGTAAGTGTTGAGTGCCTCTTGAATATTTATCTTTCCCTGAAATTTCATTAGGAAAATTTGCACAACAACTTTACCCCTCTAATTTTCACCCTGAACTTACATGAGTTCTTAATGAGTTTATTACACATCATTACCAGTATACTTGTCTGAAAGTTATCTGAAAGTAACAAAGTGTATCCTTATTTTCAGGCAAAATGACTATGCAACATGTTGGTACATCTTGTTGTCAGGATCTGTGTTTATTGATTGTAACATGTACCTTCCTGGAAGCAGGTAGAGTATATTAATACATTGTTTCACAAAGATGACTATAGATTAACCCAGTAGCTTGCAATGCGCCCTGATGTGCCCTACTTAAGGGCTGTGCAAACTGGCTCCGGCTCTGTTGGTTCACAACTCAGAGGATAGAATCTGACCAAATAATAGCGGATATCATTCTGCTCGACTTTGTACCTAGAGCTTTTCCTAGTGATCGAAAGCTGACAAGCTACTCAAGCAAACACAGTGAAAGAGATTATGTAAACTTTATTGAACCATTTAAAATGCTCACACGATTTAATAAATCCGTAATAACCTAGAACCGGAGTTAGGGGGATGAAGTGCGCGAACCGGTGTCAACTGCTACTATAAAGTAATAAGGGCTGAGCCAGCGAGTAAACTTTACAGTTCATTTTCACGAATTGTTCATGCGCAATATGCAAATAATGCAAGCTAAGCCCAGGCAGATATAACGACGTGAGTATGCGGTAATTATGCTAAGTATGATATATGCAGTATTACGATATTGTTAACACATATATTTGTAGTTGTAGATACGATTATCCCGGCATTCTTGTCATATGTCATTTTGACTTTCCAGCCGGAGCTGGAAGAAAGCATCCCGACTCCGGCTGACCAAAAAACTCCGGAGCTGCGGCAGAGCTCCGGCGCACAGCTCTACGCCCTACTTTAGTATTTTACTCTGTCTAACGCCAGACGCTTTTTACTCGTCATTTTTACAACTATCTGCCAGTGTCTCTTGTTATCCGTTAGCTGGCAATGCGCCCAGGTGCGTCCTACTTTAGTATTTTATTCTATCTAGCGCAAGACGCTTTTACTCGTCAGTGATAGGGTACTGGTAGGGCCAGATAATTGGTTTTAACAAAACTATCTCCCAGTGTCTCTTGCAGGGACGTAGCCAGGGGGGGAGTGGTGTGGGGGATGTAACACCGTAAACCGTGAATGACATTTTGACATAAAATTTGAGGGATAAAGTAGTTATATTTTGTAAAGTGATAACTAAAATTGAATGTTAAATTACTTGAAAGAACCTGATCTCATTAAAAACCTCCACATAACTAAAATTCTGTGCAATTCGTTCAATTTGGACGCAATTCGTTTACAAAATTGCTTCAGAAAACGCCAGAAACGCAGTCCTGGAGCCTCAAAAATATAAAAATCTTCTGGGGGAGGACCCCAGACCCAACTATCTTTTATATAAATCAGTATTACAATGATAATCTGAAAAAGGTCTATTATAATCATACTTCACGTATATTTTAAAACTGAACTTTGGCACCCCCCCTTCCCTCCAACTCCAGATGCTTCGCTACGTCCCTGGTCTCTTGTTAACCCATTAGCTGGCAATGCGCCATACTTTAGTATTTTACTCAGTCTAACGCCAGAGTATTTTACTTTGTATTTTAAATTACACCAAATAATTCTCAAAATGACATATTGTATGACGTATTGTAACATAAACAAATCTGCTATAGATGTGTCCTTATCACATATTTGATACATTTTAAATACTTGACGGACGAATCACCTCAGTTTCGCGTAAGTCCTGTGTGGCACTGATGCATGCTGGTTGTAGCCACGCCCGTCGAACCACGCTCACCAGACGGATACTTACTGTAACCCCCCCCCCAATATTTCCACTCTCAATTACTTTTAAAAAAATCCACAACAAAAAGAGGCCTTTTTCCTGCAACTTAATGCAACACCATTTCATTTCTGAAAGTGAAATACAAGCCGTGTTTACTTAAAATGTTCTGCAAGAATTTCTCTACATAACTCAACTGTGTCTAAATTTGCTGCAAACTAGTTGCCTTGTGTAACATAGGCTTTTTTATGTTATCCAGTTTTGGCAAGCAACCGTTGTGGTATGATGGTCGCAGAGGAAGCGAATGCCTCATTCTGGAACATTCTGAAATGATTGTGGTGAGTTTTTGTTATGCAGTATCTCTAAGTCTTGTTACTAATTTTATTGTCAATTTTACAGCCGATTCATCGCCGATACATCGCGTTTGTTGTAGGCGTTACAATTTGACGTTTCTAGGCGGATTGATTGGCGTTTCTAGGCGGGCAACGCCATGTTCTATTATTTAAAACAGACACAAGTTGAAATTTGAAAATTACAACGTATTCTGTGAAAACCTTCACAAAAGATGCCCAAAGTGACACGAAAATGTAGATAAACCCACGTCGATTGCTAGTCCGTCGACAAAAATAAAAAATTATTAACAATTATTGGATGAGGCGGAGCAGGATATCGATAATTATTCAGACCAAGGTCAACGTTATCTGCCGAAGCGAAGCTGAGGCGGATAACGTTGACCGAGGTCTGAATAATTATCGATATCCTGCGTAAGCCGAATTCAATAATTGTTTTATTATTCAGTACAATGAATAATAATATAAGTTATACGCAATATGGGCAGATAGAATGGTAAATTCCACGCGCCGAGGCTATGTAGACAAATATATAAACAAACGGTGGCTACAAACGATAAAAGTAAATTTCAAAACGAAATACTAGGCGAACGATATAAAAAGTTACATCAAAATGTAGATAAACCCCCCAAAAATATTAACCATCGACCAAAATCAAAATTTCTAAACGTTTTTACCAGTGTAAGCAATTAAAATAGTTTCCACGGGGAAGTTTGGAAACCGTTAACTTAGCGTTGCCCGCCTAGAAACGCCTATCAATCCCCCTAGAAACGTCAAATTGTAACGCCTACAACAAACGCGATAAACATTTCCGCTAAACGGTCAACCTGAATCGGCTGTAAGTACAAAGGCAGACAATTACTGGCTGTGAATTTCAGTAGATTACGAGGGAACAGCGTTGCAGCGGCCGACAAACTGGGCATCGTCGCCGCAATTATTCCTTTCGTAAACGGTCAGCTCGTCCCACCTCTCATAGCATTCTCGCGCACGTGTTAATTGTAATACAGTGTTGCAAACATGGCAAGCGGCCGCTATTTTTACGAATCTAGACAATTAAGCTGATTCAATTTTTCCAACGGATTGCTTCCACGCAAGTGTTAGTAGTCGAAATAGGCGACGGTGATTGTACGAAGTAATCCGAAACGGAATAACCAGAATAATTTACCGAATACAATTTTCTGCATTAAATATCATATAAGAACATTTACAGCTAAATAACCCAGCCGGAATCACAAAATAATAACACTTTGCATAGTATAATTTGTAAGACAATCTCAGACCGCAAAATATACCTCGTGTACTATACACAGAATTGTGTGCGCGATAATGCACGGTAGATTAAAGATTTTATACTCAATATTGTATACGAAGATATCTTAGTCTGCCTTTATAAACAAATTTCAAAAAAGATCGACATATGTTAAATGTTGTGTGCACGGTGGTTTGTTTACTCTTTGTCAAAAATCAAGATATGTCGTCAAAAGAACGAGAACTTTACGTAGGCGAGCTGACCGTTCCGGACGAGCTGACCGTTTACGAAAGGGAAAATTGCATCGGCGTCGCTAAATTCGAGCCTTTTATAAGGCTGTAAGTGTAAGAATATTTGTGTATTTTTTCTTAGATTGATTATCCCGACTCACGATTACTGAAACCCAACCAACGACGTTCATACGACGCCATGGACCTGGAGATGATGTTAGCTTTAGAAAGCGAGGAAGTCAAAGTGGGAGGACCTATCCCTGATGAGAAGGTAACTTAAGGGAACCCCCTCCCTATGTTATCACATGTAAACAATATGGCAATATAGATCTTGCAGGCGCTGCTGGATCTTTTCTTAACTTGAATAGGTGGACTCCGACTGCAAAAAATATTCAAGTTTTTAATACTTATATACGTGAAGCGCTTTCAAGACGAACGTTGAAAATAAGAAGTAAAATCATTAAGTGGAGATATGTGCTTAACGTTTTATGACGGTTAAAGCTAGGTGGTTACTGTACCACATAAAATATGGAAGGTGACTGGCGTATTTCATGCGTAATTCAATGATCTGAAACACAATCGAATCAGAACGCAATCCAGCTTACATTGTCATTGCAAAATGTTCTGTGATTACATTTAACAAAATCAAAAATTTCACTCAAAAACATTTGACCCAGAGATTAACACTGAGATACTGTAAATAAAGAATACTTTGGTCAAACGTCGATAAGTTAAAAGAGATCGGAATCAGTTGTAGTATAAGTAGTAGTATAACTTTATTTATACACGCTAACCCCGTCAACCGTAGCTGATTTCCACGGGGGGCGTGTGCCAAAAAAAATTTTACATGTAGAAAATGATAAGCTATTCACAAAATATATAAGTTTTTAAGAGATAAATAAAGGTTTTAGAATATTTACAGGTAAATTATTTAATACAATAGTTTTTTTTTACGCACTGATGTGAGCAGCGATTTTATTACGAAAGGAAAGAAGTGATTTGCTTTCCCTAATTTCTTTTGGAATAGAATTCCAAAGGTGTGCTCCGTCGTACATAAAACTATTTTTCATGTTATTTGTACGCGGTTTTGGTAAACAAAGACCACTTGAAATGTCCCGAAGGTGATAATTAGTTTTCTCACAGTAAATTAAGATAAATGTCTGACACCGAGCATACTACAACTACAAGCAGCGAAGAAACGGCAATGAAACGGCTTTGAATATGGCAAATAATACACTATCAACTCTTCCAACCGGACTAAAATTTCCTCAGCCTTTAAGAACTGAAGGAAACCTCGCGGTAAATTGGAAGCGCTTTAAAAGAGCGTGGTAGAATTATGCGATCATCGCCAGATTAGACCAATTTGAAAAAAATTTCAAGGCGGCAATGTTTTCATCGGTAATCGGAGAAGAAGCGCTCGAAATGTTCGAAGGTATGGATTTCGCGACAGAAACAGGCAAGTAAGTGCTTAGCAAAATTATTGAGAAGTTTGAAGAATTTTGTGTCGGAGAAACAAACGAAACTTATGAACGGTTTATATTCAAGAGGAAAACGAAAGCGTTTAACAATATGTGACCGCGATAAGAAAGCTCTCGGAAACATGCAATTTTTGTAATTGCCTAAATGACGAAGAATTAAATATGCTAAAACAAGCCAAAAAGAAGGAAACAAAACGGGGACTTTGTAAATATTCTGGTGGTAGTCATCGACGAGGCAGTTGTCCTGCTTATGGCCAAACATGCAGAAATTGCGGCCGTATAAGAATCATTTCGCACAGGTGTGTTTACAAAAGAAACACTCACCCACAAACATAGTAACGCAACATACCGGTCCAGACAGCTCAGATGAAGACTCTGGAGAATACGTCGCTACTCTTGACCTGCACCCCCAGCCGGAAGAAATTTTAATCGCCATTATGAAAGTCAAAGGCGGGGAAAATACAAGCTTTCAAATAGACACCGGGCCAACATGTAATGTGATCCGAAGCAAAGAGTTGCGTGGCACCAAATATGAAAGGAATATCTCAAAAACTAAACAAGTACTAAAGATATACAACTCATCACCACTGATACCTGCAGGGATATGCCATGTCCAGCTTACAAACCCGAAAAATGGCCAGAAGTACAGTGTCAAATTCGTTGTTGTGGAGATGCCGATATCAATCTCCTCGGATGTCGGTCAGCGCAACAAATGAATCTAATACAAGTCAACTACGAGAATATGCTACCTAAGGAGAATGACGTTCAAGTGGTGGATAATCAACGTACGAGCGAGCTGACCAAAGAAGAGATACTGAGAAAATATCCAGATCTATTCGAAGGTCTTGGTGAGCTGGGTGAACCGCTACTTCTGGAAACTGATGATTCGATAAAGCCAGTCAATAAATTCCACCTAGAAGTATACCTGAGGCCCTCTGTCAACCGCTGAAAGATCACCTAAACGACCTTGAGGAACAGGGTTAGGTATTATCCAGAAAGTTGTGGAGCCCACAGAATGGGTGAGCTCAATTGTTGTCAACAGGAAGAGTAACGGGAAAATCCTCGGGATGACCAACTATCTTGCGAAACTCCTTCCGAAGTTATCAGATGTAAAAGAGCAGGAGTTTCACTGGTCGGAAACACACGACAAAGCGTTCGGCGACATCAAAGCATTGGTATCAAAGACCCAGCGAGAAAGGCCTGGGTGCATCGCTGATGCAAGAAGAGAAACCGATCGCTTATGCCAGCAGAGCCCTCACAAATACAGAAGCCAACTATGCCCAAATCGAGAAGGAGCTCCTGTCCATCGTTTTTGGAATGGAGCGGTTCCACCAGTATACGTACGGAAGAAAGGTCATCGTGGAGTCGGACCACAAACCACTAGAAAAAATATTTGGTAAACCTCTGGTTGCAGCGCCGAGACGACTACAAAAGATGTTCATGCGCCTTCAACTATGTGATATCGACATACAGAACAAAAAAGGATCAGAAATGTACCTCGCCGACACCCTCACCCCGACATTTCACGGAGGGTCAAACGAAAAGATTAGTGGTTGAAGAAGAAATAGAGGGAGTCCAGCTAATTGAAGAAGTCAATCAAATGATAGCATCGGAGGAGAAGGTATCCAAGCTGAAAGTTGAAACAGATAAGGACGATGTTCTATATCGAACAGTACGAATAGTACACAGTACGAATTTCACGCGTTTGCACAATCTTACGGATTTAGACACACGCGTACTAGCTAGCCCGCATCACCCTCAGTCAAATGGCAAGGCAGAGTTCGCAGTGAAGCAAGCGAAGAAAATCCTACGAATGACAAGAGAGAGCGACACTGATTACTATTTGTCATCAAAGAATGATGAACCGACACACAAAGACAACCCTACCTACCTCAACAAATCTTTTAAAACCTACATCACAGAAAACACGAAAGCGAACATCGCCAAGAATCAATCTAAACAATGACGGTACTACAGCAAAGCAGCGAAGAAACTTGAGAAATATATACATCAGAAATCGCAAATATTTGAGAAAATACATACCTGCCCAGAACTCGCAGTGAACGTGTGTCAAGAAATCCAGTCAGATTCGGCGAACGAACAGATTGATTGAACATAAAACAAAAACTCTTATTACTATAATTATTTAGCGTATTTGTTATGTTATCTCGTCAAGGACCCGGCTACAAAGGGCAGAACAATTTTGACTAGGTTTAAATTTTTATCAACGGGGCGATGTTACGATGTAGTAGTTATTATTGTTAATGATTAATTTAGAGACGTTATAAAGTCAGGATGATTGACATGTTATGATTATTGTTACAATTTGTAAGCATTGATATTGGCAAGAAACTTTAAAAATACAAGCGTGTTCACATTATTTCTCGGTCTAATGATTATATTGTCGTGCATCCAAACAATTATCTGGGCTTACCGATTGAAATTACCTGTTAAACATGTCATAACAAACGTTTCATTTTCCACATTTCATTCCCTTCAAGAGTACATTTGTCTGGCATATATATGATAGAGTACGATACAAAACTACGACACAACAGGGTGCATTACAGCTTAAAGTTTTGACATGCAAGGTTATTAGTCGCTATTGCCCCAGCGACTATGTATAGCAGTATATGTTTCGGCTTGCATTTGTCTGCAATTTCCGTTGATGGTCACAAATGGAATACTTCATGTAAATAGAATATAGTTGACACAAATAGGTCTGACACCGGTTCTACGGTTATAGATCCGACATTTCACTGGACTTGTTTGCTTACTGTCCGGTAGTGAAAATTAAAATTTAGGAATGTCTTCTCTAACACACAACTAAAACTTAATCACAAAACATCGAAAAATTTAGATCGCTGAGACCTGAATAAGATGCCCCCACAGGAATCGAACTCGAGCGTTTGCTTTGGCGTGTCAATGCATTACCGCTAGACTACGAGGGACGGCTCGAAAATAATCGCGAATAATGTCGCTTTATATTGCATATGATAATATGGATCTATAACCGTAGAACTAAAAGGTCCGGTGTCGGACCTATAACCACGGCGTATATTTTAATAGCCCCAGCGACTTCACGCTCAATAGAGCGTCTAGTTCCCTTTACGAGTTAAACTTTATTGGCATAAGACCGAGTAAAAACAGTAATAGAAGGAGGCACATCACCATTTGTTATTCCAATATCAATGCAAACGTATATACATTCAATGTTGTTCTTCTCTCTCCAGGTACCCCAAGAGCTGGCCCAAGTGAAGCAGTTGTTATTAAGATCTGCTTATGAAGAGCCAGATTTCTCAAATCAAACACGATCTGTTCCTGACTTTGATTTAGACCTCTCAGGATTGGTTGAAAGCATCGGTAGGTCACACCTCCCATCAAAATCCGACCATGTGTCTTACCTCGTATTTTTGGCACATTCCACATACAAAAACGCCACTGCACATGGAAGAAATTGAACTCGTCACATCCGGGCCTCTCATGCATAATGTATAAATTATAATATAAATATTTCGCGTCTCGATCCTACACTCTGTTTCTGACATGTCCTTTTTAAAATGAGTAAACTACGGCAAATATACTAAAAAGATCACTATTAAAAAGCGAGATACTGTATGATTTTAATACTTAATATGTATTCTGCACTTACAGTGAAACAAACAATAACGAATTTGTGGAGCCAAGCGATTTAGAAAAATATTATACCGGAAGGCATATATGTGGCCGGGCATTTTTAGCTCTTGGAACTGATACTGAATAATTAGATAGTCTCGGTTCGCGGTTATACCCAACGGAACCTATATACTTACAACACAACATCTTATTTGTTTCTAGTTGATTCGGATGACGATGAAACGACGTCACAATCTTCTGGCGAGGTAAGCACCTTCCCTTCGCTTTGTTTTTGCCAAGGTGCATCACGACCACCGTGCGCAGCATGCGAGTAATTGGATCAGTCAGTCGGTCATTTAATTTGTGGTGTTTTCAGTGTTACTAGTAAGGACTTTAAGATAGCGGACCACAGAATACAGTTCAAAATTTGCGCATGGACTTGGTCGAGTACAGGAATGTACAAGGCATGACGAATGAAGCAATTCAAAACATCTTCCATGTCGTCTTTTTGATTAAAAAGTTTAATTTTCTACTTACTAGCTAAAGTGATATTCGATGGAAATCTTCACCGTAGTCAGCAGCTAGAGACGGATTTTCATATTTTTGTTCGGAGGGGTGGACATATTTCTGGAGGGGTGCTACCGCTTGCTTTGGCAGAGGTCTGGGGGCAAACCCCCCCCCCCGCCACCCCCAGAAAATCCGTGTATGGTAGTCAGTACTACGAAAAACAACTTTCTAAATCACTCTCCTAGCTTGGTGAGTTGAAAGCAGTCCTGTGATTCGACTTAGTTCTCCTGCTTGCTCCCGTCCGTAGTCGACTTTACTATTAGCTTGACAGGAGACTGAAAGACCACACCTAGATGTTGCTCGGCCTCAAAAGGTTAAGTTGGAATTGTAAAGCTGAGCATCACATCTTGCAACATCGACTATCGTTCACATGATCTTGATCAGTAGATATAACACATGTACTTGTATCTGTACCGATTTTTACGATACTCAGTCGTTGACTTTATTAGTATAGGTATAATAGCATGGTTTCGAGTGCAATTTGGATATAACATGCACGAGTGAGTTTTTAAAAGACCTCAAAAGTCCGAAGAACGAGTGCTATTTCAGGTATTTGAAAAACTCACGAGTGTATTTATCCAAATTTCACGAGAAACCATGCTATACCTATTAATAATATACATAAAAATGTTCGAGACAGCTATACTTTCAACTATACTTTCACCGCTTCGTATTTTATTTTTATGAATCAGCAACGACTTGAAAGTTTCACTTAACCATGAAGCAAGTTTAAGTTTAAGTTTTAAAGTTGTTTAAGTTAAAGTCTTGTTAATTTCGAATAAAAATAGAAGCCATCTTTTGGCCAGAACTAAACTTTCACTTATGTAGCTCGGCCGCCATATTTGTTTGTTTTGGAGCAATCTGTGGCCGTCATTTGCGAACAGAAACTGCTTACGCTTATTGGTTGGTTTTAGGCATGTTGTTTTTCCGACCAATCAGATGAGTTTGTTACAGATTTTTGCACTGTTGCAGATTTTGCACCGTTGTTACAGAATTTTGCACTGTTGTTACAAAATTTTGCACTGCTGTTTGGGATTAACAGCACTGAAATCAACCAATCACAGTCGAGTAATATTTTTATGTATATTATTATGCTAGATATTTAATTTCCCATCTTATGCTCAATGCCCGGTTTACTGAGGGTGGATATCATGTTCAAACTCATTTCTCTATCCTTCCCTAACTCACTCCAACTCTCCCCACTAACGTCGCTACGCAGGCTACTATCTTATTCGGCTCGTGCAGTCACGCGAGAATATTACGTCATGCTAAATATTCTGCTATTTTGGGTGGCATTATCGTGGATTTCATCGAAATGCCGTTTTCGCTTATATCTTGCAAAATACTGAATCCTTGAAAAACGAGGAGTGCTTTTGTTTCTAGTTTGTTGCTTTGCCATGTCCAGAACTCGAGTTATTAATGAAAGTTGGCGTACGTTTAATGTCAGCCATGCTGGATTTCATTCTAATTAGTTTGAATTTGCCCAGTGAGATTTGTCACCCAAAGTGGCGAAAGCCAAATATTACGAGTTGTGACGTCACTTGCACGAGCCGAATACGCTATATAATTAGTTGAATATATCTATATTTTTCAGTCGATGATGGTGCGAGATGTTGTTCGCGATTGTTTAGAGAAGGATGCATCAGAAAGGACGGAAAATGATATCGGTAAACAGCCAAATCTCTTGCTCATATACGCGCACAAAATGCATTTATAGTATTACACCATGATTCATCGAACACCGCATGATTTCTCCGCGGTTTCCTCCTGTAGTAACACTGGACCAGTTAACAATAGGGAAGTTTAGATTTGACGACGGCTACGAGAACGACTACGACTACGAGATTTTTCCGTTAAATATCTACTAATACAAACTTGTTATCATCCTCTCCTTGGCACAGCACATCTTTATAACAACAGTTGAGCCAAAGCGAGTACAACTTTGAGTTTGTATTAGCAGATATTTAACGGAAAAATCTCGTATAGTCGTAGTCGTAGAAGTTCCCTAATTAGTCGTCGAAGGCGAGGTGATTAATTGTATTAGTAGAAATTTCAAAGAGAAAATTATGAGGCCAGTTGAACAGGTTTTAGGCTATTACAGAATTTAGCGCTTTTCTCAGCGGCCGGTTAATTTTTTTAACATGCTAACAAAAAGCAATGCTCGCAACGAGTGTCAAAAACATATCGAAGCAAAACAAAAACAAACAAACAATTTCGTGAGAAAAATGCTTTGGAATGACTCAAATACAAAATAGAATGGTTTTAAAAATACATCACAGCTACGTTTTTGCTAAACATAACAATTTTTAATGAGGATAAAACGAATAATTTACAAACTAAACACTTGAGCCGTACAAAAAAAGTTGACATGTATATTTCAACAGCGAAAAAACGACTGCCTTTGGAAGAAAAATATTTGTTATCGCTTACCTTTAAAAATGTCAATAGTACATCCGTCAGCAGCTCTCGAAGAAGCCATTTTGAAAAAAAGTGCTAACTTTTTGGACACTCAAATTTTGACCAATCAGAATGCGGAAAAAGCAATAGATACCTCACAATTTCTACTAATAAGAGAAGGCTCTTACTTGGACCTGTGGAGAGAACAATTTAGACAGAACTGATAGAGCTATCCAGTATAAATATAGTTAGTTTAGGTTTTCCCTGTAGTAACACTGGATCAATTACTGGAGCTCTAGGGAGAACAATTTATAGAACTTATATAGAGCTATATAAAGCATCAATATATATGGAGTTTTTTTGCTGTAAATAATCAACTTTTACATTGCGTGTATTTTTTCACATCCCAGTTCATCCAATTATTTTGTTTTCTTTATTTTAAGAGGCTCTTATGGATTTTATGCAACATCTTCCAGTAAGTGGAAATTCATTTTCGTTTCTTGCATTATCAAACATTTCACCTTGAAAACAATTTAGTTATACGATTACGCTTAGCCAACAAACTTCCGTGGTTTTTATATCTGACCTATATAATTATATATATATAAGATTAAACGACACTAGCTTTGCCATTTCAACGTACGTCAGGAAGTTAGTAGCCACTAACTAGACTTATAACCTGGTGGAGAAGGCCCATCGCTGGAAACTTCGAAAGCGTTAAAACTTACACTGCACTCCACGTTTGAGATATCTGTTTCAAGTAGTTCAGTCACAAATCACTGCAGCATATTATAGAATACTACCTTCACTGAACCCCCACGTTTGAGAGATCATTTTCAGACACAGACCACGGCAGCTTATTGCAGAATACTACGTACACCGAACCCTTTACGTTTGAGATATCTTTTCAGGTAGTTCAGAAACAAACTACGCCTTATTGTACTGTAGAATACTACCTACGCTGGACCCCCACGTTTGAACTTAACCAACTCTTCTGTATGATTCTCAGGCGTTTGCAAACATGACGACAAACATCAGACGTGAACTTTGTGCTGTGATGTTGTTTGCTGTAGTTGAATATGCCAATGTTGTCGTTCTTAATGATGGCGACCAGGTAGGGAGTTTCATAATATGACATTCATTCTATTTATCTGTTTATGTTATATTTATCTTGTTTCATTTTACCGTCAAGATACAAGATCTTTTACACTTCCGCTTGTGTGGTCTGTTGTCATTTGGTGTAATTTGTTCTGTACAACTGTATGAATATAGTCCGTATAGTACTACAATAACAAAATGATACCGCAGTAATTTGCAAATCGCTGTTGAGGATATCCTGCATGCCATTAGCTTGTTATGTAGATTATTGCATGGGTGAAGCTGATAAACATAAAAATTATCAAATTAACATAGAAACTGTTCGTATTTTTTCAGCTTGATTCCTGGTGTGTGATACTAAATGGTTCCGTGGAAGTCCAGGTTGAAAGTCAGGAGTCAGTCACGCTACATTTAGGAGAAAGTTTTGGAGTACAACCAACGTTGGAACAGTACTATCACAAGGGTGTGATGACGACACGTGTGGACGATTGTCAGGTATATGAGAGGGCAGTTGGGGCATATTGCGTTAACTGTTTAGTCCGTTTCTTTTTGTGAAGTACTTGTTGAAAAAGCAATTGCTAGAATGCATATATTATATGTAAAGTAAGTTTTGTATTTAGAACGAATTTTATGGACCATATGAATATTTTATGAAATGGTCGAGTATAAACCGTATTTCAATTTTAGATGTGTTGAGAAGTCACCGTGTCTTTCCTGATTAGTGTATGTTGCCCAGGGATTACAATGCTGTAGCCTTAAGCCTGTTTTCCGTTTTAAATGTATCATAATGAAACTAATAACTTCGACACAAGAAAACGTTACATTTCGCGCCGCAGTTTGAAAAGTCTGCAATTTGTAAGTAACAACCTTGTAGCAACTTGGTAAAAACGACAACATTGTTACAACGTGCTGGCAAGCTTGCTAGAAGTCTGTTGTGAACACATCTCGTTGACAAGATGTGAGATTTTAACGTGTGTACCAGCCTTTTCCCTGTTGTTATGAACCTCTGTGTTCTTAACCTTCTACATCGCGCGCATTTCACACTGGGACCAAATTGTGACGTTACCACTGAATAAGCGTGTGCACAACATACCCCGATAGTAATATTAACGGCAAAGAGACGGTGCCGGGAACCAGACTGAGATATTACTACAATTTTCTTGCAGTTCGTGTGCATCCCTCAATCAGAGTACCACCGTATTCTTAGTCAAGGTGAAGAAAATATCCAGGAGATTACTGAGAATGGCGAGGTTGTCGTGGTAACCGAATATCGTTCGCTGGATGGCGGCAATCGGCATGGCCACGTCGTCATAAAGGTAAGAGAAAATAAGAAGACAGTGCCTTCTAGGTTACCACTTTCGTAAAGCTTTCGATCCGTAAGCCGTGATTAAATTTATTATATAAGTATAAATATTTCATCGCAGTAAATGGGTGAATTAAAAGTCGTGCATTAAATCGATGGCCGATCGCTATCATTGAATATTTTCCTAATTTTACAACGAAATGGAATTTCAAAATGAAGTCTAAATCAAAACGAAAAGCTTTTCAAAATGAAAAGTCAAATAGAAAATAAAATATTTTTTTTTTAAATAAAATATAAATCGAGTTAAAACTACATGTAATTTCAAATGCAATTCAACGAGAAAAAAATCGACCTAGCGCTATCACAGTATACCATAAGGCATTGCAATCATTGCTAGTGCCATATACGCGCTATTGGACGCGCTTTTTTCGACTAAGTGAAAGTTTTATTGCGTTTCTCTCGCTAATAAAGCGACTATATTACCATCACCGAACGGAAATTTATATACATTTTTTTAGACCTAGCCAGGAGCAGTTGCGAAAAATGCAACTTAGGCCCTCTGGCAGGAATTGAATCTGCGGCTCTGCGATTCCGGTGCAGTGCTCCAACCAACGAGCAGTGAGCCCAGCTGCTGAGCATCAACCGCTGAGCATCAACCGCAAGTTCTAATTTTCTTGGCAGAATTTTCGCTTAACTTCTACGCTCCATATTTTCTTTCTTATCTCAAAAGAATCATACATTACAGTTTTAGAATTGCAAGTTCATTTTCCCTTTATTGCCTTATAGCGTTTTCTTCGCCTGGGGTTTGTCGTTTGACGTACGAACGCGAAGCTTAAACTCTCTATTAATCTCATCGAACGATATGCCGAGGGGGGTCTTGATATTTGCCCGTACACCATGTGCTGGCATCGCTCCCATCATGTATGCCGAACTTGCGGTTGATGCTCAGTAGCTGGGCTCTGTGGCGCAGTTGGTTGGAGCGCTGCACTGCGAGAGGGCCTAAGTTGCATGTTTCGCAACTGCTCTTGGCTAGGTCTAAATAATGTATATTTATTTCCGTTCGAGTATTCCATCTACTAACACCTTCTACTATTAATGCCGATGGGGGTCTTGATATATTATTTGTAAATAATGATGAAGACGCTGACTTGCGGATCAAAAGCTTTGCGAAATACATAAACGCGGTGTGTTTCACAGCAACAAAACAATTTTAAAAATTCCTGTGGAAAAAAAAGTTTTTGAATTGTTGCTGATTCAGTGCGTTACAAAGCTGTAGCAATGATCTTACAACAAGGAAGTTCTCTAAAGGATATTATATATTAGGCAATTTTACCTTGAATTTAAGGGCTACGTTTCAAGGGTTGAGAGCAGAAGAACGGAAATATGTGTGCAATTTTGGTAGTGATGGAGAGCCCTTGCATGCTTGACACCAGTTCCAGTACAATTTGCTGATATGCGATCGTGCTTTGGAACTACTGTAACAGTATATTTCTATATGTTTTCAGGCTCAGCCAAAACGTCTCGTGGATCACCTGGTTGAAGATCACTCAGTTGTAGATCCAACCTATGTTGAAGACTTCTTGCTGACTTACCGAACGTTCTTTAATGAACCAACTGATATTTGTTCACAGCTCTTGGACTGGTTTGATATACCTGATCTTAGAGACAAGGTGAGAACATTGAACTTCAAATATGCTTCAGTAATATATCATACTATGATCATATGCCAGAGCAGGGCTCTGTTGGGGTTCCGAGGTGCTTCGGTGGCGCAGTCGTCAGAGCAAGCGCCTTTCACGAGTTGTGTGTTCGATTCTCGCTGGGGACTCTACTTATGCGTGTCAGCGCTCTGGCTGGTCAGATATATTGCCATAACCGAACCCTTGTAATATGCACTGTTTATCTCTTTAAATTCTTTTAAAAACGGTAGCCCTTTCAGGGTGGTTTGTGCATGTATATACACAAAATATCTACCGAATTTATTTACATATTATATAATCACAATTTCTAAAGTTATAATATATAATATCGAATATATACGTATAAAGTGTAGGTTACGTGCATCGAAATTGCCATAATGCTTCTCTCCAAGTTACAGTGATAATATAAATTAGAGAATGGTTTCAATGTTCAAAATGTTGTTGAAAGTGCGCTTTCTTTATTATGCTCGTTAATTAGTCTATCACACAGGCAGTTGTACATATATTATTCAGCTCACTCCCCGTCGGGGCTTTTCTGTCACCGATTACATCAAGTATTTTGCTTACATATATTACGTACTTAGCCTACACTATATATTTTTACAACAATTGTGATATTACTTTCCTAATCTATATATCCTAACCCACCTAGTCAGCTTTCCTTGCGGGAGGAAACCGGAGTGCCCGGAGAAAACCCACGACTTTCGGCAGAGCGCTGACTTACTCTTTTCACATGAGAAACCACAACTCAGAGGTGAAAGGCGCTTACTCTGACGACTGCGCCACCGAAGCCACGAAGTTCTATTGTGGCTATATGATTAATATATTTTATTGTGGGTACAATTGATGCAGAGTTGCAAGAATGCTGCGGGTATGCGGGTACCACCCGTGAGGAAGGTTTACTAGCATTGAGGAAAGTTGAAAGTTAAAAAATATCATTGCAAAGCAGTAATTACTTGACTAGTCAGGCTAGTATTAGTTGCAACAGTCAGCACTCAGTCAGACTAGCAGTACTGCAATGGCCAACTGGCAGACCTACCCAGGGAAAAGCCTGCATGTCGGAGAATTTCCAGCTATTTTGAGGAAGGTTGGGAAAACCCAAAATCCTACCCGGAGGAAAGTTTAAAACGTTTTGCAACTCTGCAGGGACGCGAATACCTGTTTAATACACAGAGTAGATTGTTAATCGTTTTTATGAAAACGTTCGTATTCTTCAGTAGTCCTAAAGTTTTTAAATTATATTTGGTGAGAAAATGAACCTAAATTAAAGTTTATGTAAATCACCATAAATTTTATCAGATATACAACTCCTTGACGGTCATGATTTACTTTGATTTTTCTCATGAAGTATTTATGACAATTACAATGTACAGTTAAATTCAGCTACAGTAGGTTGGTATTGAATGCATTTACTTTGCACAGGTGACCCGAGTAATGTTGCTGTGGGTGATCAATCATTTCAACAGTGATTTTGAAGACAGCCCATCAATGGAAAAACATCTGGATAGATTTGAGAAGGGGCTGGAAAAACATGTAAGACTTACTGAAAACTAACATTTATAGCCAGAAAACGGGCCCCCAAAGTGGTCCAGTGTTTAATCCAGGGCTGCCAAGAGGTGGGGGATTCGAGGTGCGACTCTCTATGAGCCTTCAGCATGATTGCATGGGCCTTCATATGAGCCTTCAGCATGATTGCATTGCAACTTGAAAGGGGGTTAAATACCCCCATTGAGCAGCGCCCTCTGTCAGATTCGGGGTTCCTTGAAGGATCCTCTTCAAGTTATCACCTTTGGAGTAGCCTGGAAAGCAGGCGCCCGTGGGCGTAGGTAACCCAGCCTTTTTTCTGCTTGGCGAAGAATGGTTGGCATACGATTTTGCTAAAACAGTTCTAACAACCTAACTAACCTAAACTAACTCTATTTGTAACATGAGATATAGCTCTATCACTTCGAAACTGTTCTCTCTGGAGATCAATCCCTAACAATCCCTTGATTGTTTTTAGTCCATGGTTGGTCAGCTACGTTTATTACACATTGCTTGTTCATCGAAGGCCAGATTACGGAAAGTTGCGTTGGTAAGTTAAAAACTAATTCTTAAGTATTTGCACCGGTGGACACATCGAGAGTGAGAATTTATAACCCTTGTTTTTTATAACCCTTTCGCTTTCCTTGGGTTTTCTTTTGCTCAAATTGCATATAAAATGCTTTAGATAATTATGGGCTTTTGAATGTTTATGGTTTAGAACATTTCAACGTTACTCTACTTACCATCAATGGTTGTCGCCACCTCGCCCCACTCCTCCCATCGCTCCCATCAGTTTTCCCGACAAATATTTAATTTTGTAAAGTGCTGTAGTCTGAAGTTTGTATTTCAATCTAGGTTCATCCGTCTAAAGACTCGTCGCTAAATTTTTCAATTACGGGTGGAAAAGACAGAAGCTTCGGGATCTTTATTGCTAAGGTAGGACATTTTGTTCTGTGATCTGTGATAATACACACTCCGCTTTGTGTGTTTCTGAATAAACATACTGGTATATAAGCCAGTTCGGAGTTCCGACTGCGCATAGTATAGAAGTTATTTAATGACAGTGATATATTGTGGCTATATGTGAAACACAAATGCATGATTGAACAGTTGAATATTTCAGTCTCGTGCAGCTACGTGCATGATTCAACTGCAATTTTATCCCGACTCTGAAGGCGTCATTTGGATGCGCAACTTTCCCAATGGCAAGTAACATTCTCCGACGTTACACGTCTAAATTCAGCATTGTTCATATGCGATCGATAGGAACAGGAAATAATATAACGTCCATTGAATAACTCTTTTCCGTTCCGTGACTCTATCACTGAGGGGTAATGTGGTCTGAAGGTAGACAAAGTTAAAATATTTATAATGTCTAAGAATTATTATTCTCTAAAACAGGTGAAAAAAGGTTCAAAGATTGAACAAGCAGGACTGCGAAAAGGCGATCAGGTAGGACAAGTTCTTGGAGTTTCTATATTCTTTGTATATAGGTGCATGCCTGTAAAATATATTTTTGTGAAGGTAGCCATTCTTCGAATGGAGCTAGGCTATGCCGGTGTGGTCGTGGTGTCTGCAAGGGGTCCACCAAGCCAACCGAAACTCCAGATGTGCGCCTCAGGGGTTGATCTCCCCAGATGAATATTTGGACAATTAGGCTTAAATTCTATTAAAATTAAGTTGCGACTCCATTTTAAGTCAAGAAACTCTAGTTCAGTGTTATATGATTAAAAACGAGGCAAAATGTCGAAATCTAATGTCATTCCAAAAGAAAACCTGAAAACCGATATTTAACTATAGCGTATTGTGGCTGTAGACTGTAATACAAAATACGAATTTGGAGATGCCGTGTCACGCCTGGCTGTTTTAATGCAACTACATGCATATTGGATTTAGTTAGTAACAAAAACTAATAGGTAAATACATATAGCATTAACATTTACAACATTCAGTGGTTTAAGCTGTCAATGAACTGAAGTAATTGCAAATGAGGTTGGATCTCGGTCTAGAAGAAGCCAAGATACTGAAGCAAATTATGAAGAAAGCCAAAGATTCTCGCAATTTTCTCACAGTTTCTTTTACTCTGAAAATTTCCCTTTTACAGTCAAATCTCCTCATGATTAGTTGTGGAGTTAGCCAGTAACTCCAGGCTTAGATAACTAACTCCGCATGATTTTGGAGTTGGCCTGTAACTCCAGGCTTAGATAACTAACTCCGCATGATTTTAGAGTTGGTCTGTAACTCCAGGCTTAGATAACTAACTCCGCATGATTTTGGAGTTGACCAGTAACTCCAGGCTTAGATAACTAACCCCGCATGATTTTAGAGTTGGCCTGTAACTCCATGCAGGCTTAGATAACTAACTCCGCATGATTTTGGAGTTAGCCAGTAACTCCAGGCTTAGATAACTAACTCCGCATGATTTTGGAGTTGGCCAGTAACTCCAGGCTTAGATAACTAACTCCGCATGATTTTGGAGTTGGCCTGTAACTCCAAGCTTAGATAACTAACTCTGCATGATTTTGGAGTTAGCCAGTAACTCCAGGCTTAGATAACTAACTCCGCATGATTTTGGAGTTGGCCAGTAACTCCAGGCTTAGATAACTAACTCCGCATGATTTTGGAGTTGGCCAGTAACTCCAGGCTTAGATAACTAACTCCGCATGATTTTGGAGTTGACCAGTAACTCCAGGCTTAGATAACTAACTGCGCATGATTTTGGAGTTGGCCTGTAACTCCAGTATTCCTACAGTGTACTTTAACTACAGTAAGTTATGAAGTTTTAAAACATGCATTTTGAATTTGGAGTTAGCCGCTTAGACTGCGTTTGGCGCGAAAATGACGAATCTCGCACTCGTAGTCGTACACGTATATAGTCACTGCTAAAACTCCCTAATATTGGCGCAGGCTAGCGTTTTTAAAGTTTATTAATCTTTGTTTTTAGATACTGGAAGTGAACGGTCAGAATTTTGAAAATATGACACTTGCGAAGGTGAGGGGTGTTGACTTCTGTCGATCGCATCCAAATTCGTCTAAATTAAATCAGCATATTCCTATTTCGTTTTCATAACATTTAATGTTTTTAACAGGCAAAAGATATCTTGAAAAGTCAGACGAATTTGAACATCAGCGTCAAACACAATATCGCTGGTGAGTTTTACTATGGCCTATATAAATAAATATGTTAAAAAGTTGTGTAAATACTAGTGTATAACATAAAACATGTGTTGTGTTTTTAGTGTTCAAAGAACTTTTGGCGAGTCCACTCAAGAAAACGTCTAATTTAAAACCAAAGGTATAACAGTAATCGTCAATTATGTTTTAAAGAACTAGACCCGGCTACTTGCAGGATTAACTCGTGCCCTTTTTTGAAGGGTAGTAAAATTCAACACAACATAATGCAAGGAATAGGAAAATAAGATTTGTTCCAACCACCAGACCGCAACCTGTAAGAAAAAGCTAGCTGCACTGCACTGTTTAACAATCAAGTAATTGTTACAAGTGACAACAAACATGAAGTGTAAAATGGTGTGTATGGTTCCGTTCCGCTCAAATAATAGCTACTCAAGATTGTACTAGTGTAGTTATAATCCACTTATCCCAATCAAATTGCATACCGCGTGTAATCCTAAATTTATACTCGTGTACAGTGATTTGTAAACACGGCAGAAGTGGTTGAAAGGAAACAGTCACCTGCACCACCAACATCGAATAACTTAAAACATTGTTCTGCCATTGTTTACATCCATAAAAGAAATTTGCCATCGCCTATTGGGGTTGTATAAACAGTATTCGCGGTTATCTGCTTATATATTAAGATATGTAACCAATTTATGTTGGCGAGAAACTCCTAATAATAGTAAAACCGGCTGGTTTTACTCAACTGTAACTAGAGTACACTCAGAGATTGCATATACCTCCGCCAGCATATTGAGCCAAATTTTAACCCCTTGCCTTGTTTAGGTTTCTCTGGCAGGCGAAAGCTTTCTAAAGCTCCCAAGAGACAATGCGAGTCTTGATTTCTCTTCTCATAAAATACTGTACGTGAGTCGATATACTGAAACTTCGAGGGAACTCAACGCTTTCTTCCGGCTTCCAGCTAATTCAATCGGTCGGCATCTTGAAAACGCGATCCAGTATATTCTTCTTACATGTACTATCCGCTCTGGCGTGCCACAGCGACTAATTAGGCGATCATGGTTGCCAATTATCGAATGTTTTTGTTTTATTTGTAGAAAAGTGAAGTTCAGAGAAGTTCATCAGACAGTTGTGACAAACGTTTTGGTTTTATGCATCGAAATAATGATCCCTTATATTTTTCTGATTGTAAGTATTTGAGTAGTCCAATATTGAATGTTCAGGGGACCATTACCCCCGTCCCCCTCTTATTTTGACACGAAGTTCATCCAACTGTTGTGACAAACGTCCTGGGTTCATGTAATGCCACTGGGTACATGCACAGGAAAGGAAATATTTTAAGATCTTCCCACCGCTCGCGATACTGTGATTTTTTTCTTGCTGTAGACGTAGTGTGATTGGTATAGCTAATACTAATAGCATGGTTATACGAGTGCAATTTCGATATAAAATGCGCGAGTGAGTTGTCCGAAGGACGAGTGCTATTTTGAGGTCTTTGAAAACTCACGAGTGCATGTTATATCCAAATTTCACGAGAAATATGCTATTACTTATTAATAATATACATAAAAATGTTAGAGATAAATATATACATTCAACTTACCAGCTTTGGCGAACCGTCCGCTGATAAAGTTATCGCTCCTTTTATATATCATTTGTGAATGTCTTAAATCTTAAACCTTCCCCCTTTTAAATAACATTTTCGTCGTCATTTTCGACCAAAACTCAAGTTTTAATTTAGGCCAAGCGGGCGCCATGTTGTTTTGTTTTTGAGCGATCTGCCCAGAACCTAATTAAAATTTGATTGGTTCATAGTGATTACATGTACATATTTTTGTCCTGTGATTACAATGGCACTGTGATGACAGAAAATTGCACTATGAGTACAGAAAATTGCACTGTGATTGCAAATTTTTGCACTGCTCATTATTGTATATTATTAGGTTTAAATAATTTGTTCTAAAATTGTAATATACTTTCTTTCTTTCAGACTCCGGAAAGAAACTTGGGGTGCGTATACTATTTCTTACATTTCTGCTTTTCGCTTTTCCGCACACGAGAGTTCTTGGCTGAAGTACCTACCTCGCGAGGCAAACTGATCAGCCATGTTCTTTCGTGGGCGCGCGGTTTTTGTTGAGAATTTGGCGTCGCGAGGCCGTGAGACAAAAATATCTATCATGTTCGAGATGAGAGTACACCTTGCTAAGCGACGACCTCTCGTGGCGGTAAGCTCAGCCAAGAGCTCTTGCACTAGAAGATCTACCGTGTTGTAAACGTGTCGAAAGAACACGCATTTTTGTCCTCCCAGTGGACATGCTAAAAGCGTGTTGAACACGTTTTTGGCGTGTTCTTTTCAAGACGTGTTATATGTCATGTGTGTTATACAAACACGCCTTTGCCGTGTTCTATATAGAGCACACTTTTGGTGTGTAATCGTAAATCCAAACAACGCGCATTTTTGTCCTCGTATATGACAAGTCGGCAAAGCGTGCTGTGTGTTCTAGGAACACATAATGTGTTATTTTAGCACACCAGATAAAATACAGCACGTCTAGCAAACAACACATCAAATATGCGGCACATCAAGCATACAACACGTCAATCATAGAACACGTCTATCAAACAACATGTTGGGTAAACAATTACGTTAAGCAGCAATCAATATTGCATATGTGTGGCATGCTTTTCATTCTTACAAACTCTGTGAATTGAAAGCTACCCTGAACAGTTCATGCCATACTTTTTAATATACGTGTTATGCCAATGTGAATATCCTCTCTCTTTAGAATGCATTTGGAGGTATTTACGCAACGACACGTAAGAGAATCATGAAGTTCACGACATTACCACGTTCACCAAAGTAAGTGATTTTTTAGCTGCCGTTTCTATTTCGCTGTGTCTATTTCTCAAGTTGAAAAGTAGTTTAAAACAACTCCTATATAGTTAATGAGCAACTCTGCTTAGATAATTTAACAGTTCTTAACTCACCCACAGTTGAATTACATGCATTCACCTTTTGACACTCTCCAGTCTAGTGTCTCCATCCGGGGGTTTAAAGTCGCGCCGCGTAGCTTCTTATATACTCGAGAGATGACGTCATTGGCCAACAAACTGGGGGTACACTTGTGGCAGATAGTTATCGTTATCTCTATTCGAAGCATGATGATTCATGTTTATATGCTACCCTTCCAGGCATCGACTTGCTCGTCTCTCTTTCATTGTCTTTGTGTACCGATCCACTATAGTACGTGGTGACGGAGGTGACGTGGTGACGGAGGTGACGTGGTGACGGAGGTGACGTGGTGACGGAGGTGACGTGGTGACGGAGGTGACGTGGTGACGGAGAGGGAAAGAGAGACTTGTCAACTTCGGAAAATCTCGGTTCAAAACTGAACCGAAGTGGCTAAACTTGCTTCAACTTTCTCTATCGTTGTCTTTCTGTACTAGATCGATACAGAAAGACAATGAAAGAGAAAATTGAAGCAAGTCCAGCCGTTTCAATTGAACCGAGATTTTCCGAAGTTGACAAGTCTCTCTTTCTCGCTCCGCCACCCCTGGATCGATACAGAATGACAATGGAGACTTGGAGCAAGTCTATTCCAGGAAAGCTTTGATGAATTTGGGAAACACAACGCAACGGCAATGAAAACATGTTCATTAACAATATCTTTATTTTTGGGCATCTCGCTCAACTGAATGTTGGAAGGTTTTTGTAAATGAAAATTTCGAGCCAAAATTATATACATATTTTTGGACTAACAAGGAGAAGTTTTGAAAAATACAACGGTAAAAATTACTGCTGCATACCTTGCGATTCCGGTGCAGCGCTTTGGCAACTGAGCTACATATGCCAAGAGCTAACCACAAGTTCATACATGTATATATATTTGTAAAACTCATTAATAATTCATGAGGAAAACACAAAAGAAATCATTAGCGTGAAGGAGTTTGTATATCTGATACAGAATCATGCTGATTTACATAAACTTTAAGTTCAATTTTCTCACCAAATATCATTCATTTATTTTAAATTGTTGAAGAATACGAATGTTCTCATCAAGACGTTTCACAAGCCATTTACAACATTCGCATCCGTGTTGTATCGGATATACAACGCTCGCCTTCGGCTCGAGTTTGTATATCCGATACAACACGGCCGCTCATGTTGTAAATAGTACATATACTAGGGTGATATGCCAATGCTTGGTATGCAAGGATAACGGCTTTAAATTTTTGGCATCTCGCTTGATAGAAGGGCCGCAGGCTCAATTACTGCCAGAGGACTTATATAGTTGCATTTTTCTCAACTTTTCCTGGTTAGGTCTAGAAATATGTATATACAATTTTCGCTCGAAATCTCTCCATCTACAAAACATTCGAAAACAATTATGGCAAGACAATGTCGACTGTAAATTGTACTACTTTGAGCATTCCAGTACGCCCTTCTTCAAACTACTACGTTATTTACATCGTTTCTTCGTTCTATATAATTTCTTCGTCCCACAACCGCGCCAATATTTATAACGTTCGAAGTCGTTTGAGGTGTTTTATGTGAATTCACCCACTTGAACTACCTAAGACTTGTTTAAATGAAAAAATATATTGGGTAACTTCCTTGTGCTTGCTAAACTCGTGTATAATAGATAGGGTTTTTCTCCCTGTACTCCGGTTTTTCTCCCTCGCTAAAACCTATAACCCTTAGGGATTAACCTCAACTAACTAACCCTCGAACCTTTGTCAATTTTGGTTGTAAAGCCTGTTGAGGCTTTCCGTCCACCTCAGAGAGAGTGGTAAACATAATAGACTTAACTATTTTGTTCATTATCCAGAGGCGAAAAAGACGTGAAAGCGTTATACGGCATCTCATATGACGACTCCAGCCTCGTGAACTCGAAGAAAAACGCGATGAGCAATGGCACGTTGCGTGCTTACAGCTCGTCTGAGAATATTGCTGAAGATGAAACGGACCACGTGCAGCCTGATCAAGTCATTCGGATCTATAAAGCTGATCATACTTCAAAATACTTCGTTATATACCAGGTATGGAAAAATGTTTTCAACTGTGACTTACTTCATTTATACTGGATTTCTCTATCAGTTTTAAAATGTTCTCCTTAGAGATCCAGTAAGAACCATCTCTTATTTGTTCAGTGTTACTGTACGAGAGGAAACCTAAACTAAACTAACTTTATTGATACTCGATATAGCTCTATCAGTTCTAAACTGTTCTCCCTCGATCAGTAAATCCGCCCCTTATTAGTCCCGTATAATACTGCGGCACGAAACCTAAACTAACTTTATTAAAATGTCTCCCTATACGTCCAGTAAGGGCCATCCATTTTTTCCGTACTATATACAGTATATTAGTAGCTAAATCAAAGGCCTTTTGCATATGAGCCCGGCAACCTCACCTGAGTGAAACCGCTTGTATTTCCCAATGTATATAAAATCATTGTGCGTTCATATAAAAGACGAGCCAGTCCGGCTGGGCTGGATTTCAGTGAAATGGGGAAAACCTTTCTATATCCCACGTGATTGGGATAGGCACCTTTTGCCTATAATGGCTATTTTTTAGTGTTGAGCGGCGTAGCTAGAAAATACAAACTGACTTTATTTATACTGGATAGATCTAAGGCGTATAGGCAAACTAACAAACCGTGTTTTGGAAACATTGTTTTCTAGCCATTTGGTCCAAATATGGAAAAAATAGAACATATTGTTTTCTCGCCATTTAACCGTGGGCATGCATAGATGAGCAAACGCCTGGGCATGCATAGATGCATAGATGCATAGATGCATAGATGAGCCATGCCCTTCGCATGGACATGCATAGATGAGCCATGTTTCCCAAAGGTGAAAAATAGCCATGCTGCCCAAAGATGGGGCAAGCCAGGAAAAATTGTTGCTGCAACGAAATTTGTTAAGAAACAAGTTTGCTTGCGCGACAGTGTTTCAATGCAAAAGGGGAAACATTCGAGTTGCAAACGGGGAAACGTTCATGCAAATATTGAAATTTTCGAGTCGGTGAAATGTCTCTGCAAGCCAATTCAGCCATCAGTATTTGACCTTATGACTTGTCCATATAATAATAGTTAAAATTGAACACTGTATTGTCAACAATATGAAGCTGGCTCAAGCCGGATTAGAACCTGTTTATTCAGTGAACATAAATTCAAAATCCACATTTAAACCCACGAAATATTCTCTCGACTGAAAATGGCATAACTGCATAAGATAGTGCCGAAAGTTTACGATTAAACTTTTGTCGTATTCACAAATTTGTTATTAACTTATATCTCAATCAGTATTATGGCGATGGCACAGTGTCTCGACTCTATTTCAGAGCCGTAATTGCTGCCTCGCCTCAGCGAGGCAGCACACTATTCTTGACGTGCTAAGGTTTCTCCAGAGTTCACTTGCCCCAGTCTTTTATGCCGACCTATGTATAGTCGAGAGATCTTGCGTCTGTCGCGTCTGTCAGTTGTCGTAAGTCCGGGCAGAAAGTCGAGCTCAAGGAGAATTTTTAAAATGGGGGGAGAGGGCGAGAAAATATTGTATTGCGCGCGCATGGGATTTTATTCTGGATTTGACTAGATGCAAAATATACAAACATTTCCCGAAGAAACACAGGTGAGTATGGCTTTATTTCTTTCTGCCGATATTCATCAAGGCGATGAACTGTTTAGTGTTCATTCTAGAGGAAAGCAATGTGCTTTTATGAGTTTATCGGCGCTTCTTTCAGCACGAAATATTCCATTGTCCGCGTGGTCTAAAACAACATTTAATAATGTCTTAATACAAGGAGACAAAATGTATTTAAAAGCTCTGAGTAATGGCTTATTAGTCCTAGATCCTGGTGTAGAATATTTGTCTATAGATAACTATAATTCATGTGTCGATGACAAATAATATTAATCTACCCGTGGAGGTTAATTAATTCATGTACGATGATAATTCCATCTCATAGGCCCTTGCAGATGATGTAATATATCCATATTTTTTGTAAGTTTGTCACAACCATAACAAGTAAATATACCATAATTTATCAACCAAATTTGGTTTTCATTTTCTGCCTTAACAGGCGGATGAATGTTACTTTGTCCACAACTGGCCCTGCCACAATAGGCAGATCAATAATATTTTGTGCCTCAACGGGCTCAAACATGCTTTCTTACAAGATATGTCATATGTTGGTCTGTGATCGACACAGTTAACATATCGCCTGTGCAGTCCAAAACAACTCCATCTATGACGGTGACAAATAGTGATCTAGCGGTAGTCATAGAGCCCGTACCTGTGATCATAGCACATAATATCAATCTACCTGTTGTGGCAGAGCCCATTGAGGCACAAAATATTGATCTGCCCATTGTGGCAGAAAGAAACATTGGGGTATTCCATTTAATACTGTACCTCCCCCCCCCCCCTATCGACGACCCTGGAATTCTTCAGAGGTAAGGGGCCATTTTGCCTTGGAATTCTTCAGAGGTGTGACTATTTAGGCTTGGAATTCTTCAGGGGTTGAGTAAAAAAATTTGCATTCTTCAGGGGGTTGCAGTCAAATTCTTCAGGGGTAATAGCTGTAAGTCAGGAATTCTTCAGGGTTATAGAAAAAACCCTGTCCTCGATGGAAGTGGGGGGGTACAGATTTTAAATGGAATAGCTCATTGTGATAGAGCCTTTTGAGGCACAAAATAGAACTGATCTGCCCATTGTGGCAGAGTCAGTTGTGGCACAAAGTAACATTGACTGCCTGTTGAGGCACAAAATGAAAACCAAATTTTGTAGATAAATTATGGTAATTTACTTGAAAAAAATGGTTGTTACAAACTTACAAAATAATATGGATATATTACATCATCTGTAATGGGATGGAATCTGCGTTATAAAGAATTAAATATTTCCAACATATGTCATGTGGATCCCTGCTCACAGTTGTTTTGGAGAGATATACTATTATGTTGGTTTGCTGTATAATCGTGTATTTTGACAATTCACTGGACAGTACAGATGAACACTGATGGAAGCTAAATGCTAAATAACTATGAAATGAAATATCTACAGATTGGGAACAAAGACTGTTTGTGACATGTTTGTTTAGCACATTGCAAGTGCAGTATCAATATCTCATTAACACAGGCAACATGCAAACTATTATTGTACCACAAAGATATTAAAAGACAGTGTCTCTACTTTTCCAAATTTATTTGCAATTGCAAGATGCAATTGACAGTTTTGAAGTAAAGAATGATTTCTAATAACAGGAACAATAATGTTGGTAGCAAGAATTCCATTGACAATAGTCTGAACACTCTAATAAGTTGCTTTGAAAACCACTTGTGTACATCTTATACATTATTATTTACAATAATCACAGTGTTGTAATCTCATCGTTTGGACAAGAAAATAAATCTATACATACAGTTTGTCATTAGCAATATAAATACGTTCAATATTACTAATTGGTCGAGGAATTTTGCATGCAGTTTGGACGTCAAGGCAGCACTTTCCTTGCGATAGTAACTCCTAGTATGATACCATATGCATGTTCATAGCGAAAATATTGACATAAACTCGTCTTGACAAACTTTTGAAATATAGGATATCATATAGTTATTTGTCCAGACATGTCGCTGCTCTAAAATGGCGATATCGTTCTCGACTTCTGCTTCGAGACCCTGTTCGATGCGTCAAGAACAAACAAACATTTTTGCAAGCAGTGTTATAACTCGACATTTAACGCGATCCCAAACCTGTCCTGTTTGTCAAGACGTGCTTACTCCTCAAACACTTCGTCCTATCTCGAGAATCGTGTCGAATCTACTCGAGCAGTCTCAATCTCCGAGATGTTTGTACGCCATGCAGTCGCAGATGTACTGCAGTTAGTGCAGTAGTAAGACATGAAGTTTTGTTGTCACATCACGAAGATTGCGGCTATGCTCCTGTCCAATGTGAAGACACTGTAAACAGGCAAGATTTCGTCAGCCATCAGCAAAGTTGTGAATTTCGATCGAGAGCGTGCGAAGATTGCCACGAAGCGATGAGTCAAGGAAAAGATGGAAAACATCACTGTGCATTTCGAAAGCAAATAGATGAGAATAGACGGAGTTTTGCTGAACAGGTGAGAAGGGGTTGCAGATTACCTCGCGGTCAAGCCTGCTAGTGTAGATCGAGATAGGGAGTTTACTAAGTTTAGGGTTAGGTAACCGCCCTATACTTCAAAACTTTTGTAAGTAGAGTTTGGTTAGTTCTCTCCTGTGTCTGAAGGTCTTTGTCCGGGTCCTCTGGTTTTCCTCCCTCACCTTAGGCCTAAGCTTTAGTTGTTGAGGTCTTGTGTCCAATTGTTGAGCACCCGATGAGCATCTGGCTCAGATCAATATTAGAATAGACCTGCTTATTCTTATATATATATTTATCAGCTTCGACAAGGCGTAGAAATTCAACTGTTGGCAAGTAGAGAATCAAGTCAACTCCATGCAACGCAAGGACATCAAGGAAACTGTACTGATGACGTATCAACGTCCCAAAATCTCGCCGAAGCAATAAGTTTATATCTCCTGTCCAACCGTGGTTCAACTCAAAGCCAAGCTACAGTCAACAGGCAGATTGTTGTAGCTGGGGGTGGCACGTCATACGAAGTCTTCAACTGGTCCACTCAGAAATGGACTTTGCATAAGGACACTTTGTTTTCGTTCCTTTATGATAACAAGGTTATGATTTGTGGAGGATGGGCACGAACAGAATAGAATGTCTGGATATCGCCAGCAATACTGCAAACGTGCTTCCTACAAGCGGGTATGACTAAAAGGAGAGTTATCGCTGGAAAGTTAAATCGGAGAGTTACGATTTCGGAGAGTTAAGTTTCAGCCATGCCCAAACCTCGCCCACTATTGTCCAAAGACCACACCCAAATTCTTAACCCTCAATGTTTCTTCGAACTAACATGAAAGAGTTCACATAAAAAAGTTCATTTAACTGCCCAGCAGGCTCGACTGGGTACGAGTTTGCATTTAACTCTTACGTAAGAAAGGGTCAGAAAAAAGATCTGAAGTTAACCTCCATAAAGATAGTTCTAGATCGTTGTGGAAAGTGATTAACAGGCGCATTCCATCTAAAGATAAAATAATCTTGACTTATCATAAAAATACATTAGAGGTGGCCAACGATTTCAACCAGTTCTTTCTAAATATATCAACTGAGTTGGAGCTTCAGAATAGGAGATCTGAATTCTTCTCTACGGAATTGTTCAAGTTCACTCCCGTCACATGCACAACGCATGCGTGCAACGCATAATAACAACAATGCCGTCGAACAAATCTCCAGGACCAGACAAAATCAGCATGCGAATTATTAAGGATTGTCTTCCGGTCATACTCGGCCCATTGACAGACATCATTAATAACTCATTTACCACCTCGGCGTTCCCTGAGTCCTGGAAAATTGCAGAAATTACACCACTATTAAAAGAAGGTGATCATGATCATGAAGTTGCTGCAAATAACCGCCCACTTTCATTGCTCAAAGTTCTATCAAAGATCTGCGAAAAAGTTGCTCTAAATCAATTTAGCGGTTTTCTTAACCGCACTGACCGCCTATCCTCCCAACAAAGTGGAAATAAAAAGTATCATTCAACCGAAACACTCAGTATATTAGTCAATGATTTTTTGCTAAAATCGATGGACAACAAAAAGTTTACTGCCCTAGTCCTTTTGGATCTGTCAAAAGCATTTGACAGCGTGGACCATTCAATCCTGTTAAATAAACTAAGCAATGTTGGGGTTTCAGGTGAAGCCCTTAACTGGTTTGAAAGCTACATTTCAAGCATCTGAGTTAGAATCATTCGTCGACGAATCTAATATCTTCATGTCATTTCTATTGCAAAAACTGTCAATTTCTTTTGCAATATTGCTATTGCAAAAACAAAGATAGAAGAGGACCTCAAAAATAAACTGTTGATAAACCCCGAGAAGACAAAGTTACTCCTGATAGGAACTCGTTAACTGCTCGGTAAGCTCCTAGAAGAGATGACAATTACATTTCTTGGTGAAGAAATTACACCAACTACAAATGCCAAAGACCTGGGATTAACCCTAGACAGTTATCTGACATATGATTACCATATCAAAAATGTTGTATCATCTTGTATGGCCAAGCTGTGTCAGATAAATAGAGTAAAGGATAGCTTCGACAGGGATACACTTAATATCAATTATACCAATTATAATAATACAATATAATAATACCAATCTAGCTATCGAGTCCACTGGGGAGAGCACAGATTCGAATTCAAATTTTTAGTGCACAGGACATTTTTGCTTCTTCCAAGGGAACACTATCTGCTGTGGCACCGGATTTGAACGTGCATTCATATTCTGCGAAGCTGAGCAGGGCTAACCTGCTACTATCTAAGCTGTCAAGTCAACTGAGGAGGGTACGAATTCAAAATCTATATTTAAGCGTACGAGATATTCTTGCGACCTATATGTTTCAACGGAGCCCATCGTCAGGGAAATACAATACCATATATTAAAATATTAACAGCGACTTTTCTTGAAATACAACGTATCATATTCCGCTATTGAGGGTTATTTGCCCAGACATGCCGCTATTTTACAATTTCGACTTCGACTGAAGCTAACACTAATACTGCATATTTCGACCACTTCACGTGCCATATATGCTAAGTCCTACGAGTGTCAGGAACGAACACTATTTTTGCAAGTAGTGTATAACTCGCCATTTAACGCGATCCCACAAGACAAGTTTACTCCTTAAACACTTCGTCCTATTTCGACAGTCATGGCGAATCTACTCCAGCAGTTTCAATCTCTGAGTTTGAGATGTTTGTACGCCAGTCGTGGATGTACTGCAGTAGTAAGACATGAAGCTCTGTTGTCACATCAGGAAGAGTGCGGCTTTGCTCCTGTCCAGTGTTCGCATGATGGGTGTAAACAGCCAATATCTCGCCAGCCATCAGCAAAGTTGTGAATTTCGAGCGATGAAGCAAAGAAAATACGGAAAACATCCCTGTGTCTTGAGGAAGGAATTAGATGAGAATAAACGTGGTTTGGCTGAAATGCGGAGGGTCTTGCGAGAAATACAAGACGAACAGGTGAGCACGGGTGGCAGATGTAGTCATCGCGCTCCCCCTTACCGCTATAAATAATGAAAATAATTTATGGACAACTCCCCGTTTGGGGCTTTTCAGTGACAATATACAATACAAGAAAAAATAACCTAAGTAAGTAAATAAATAAATTCTAAGTTCTAGCCTGCTAGTGTAGGTCGAGGGTAGTGGATTTACTTCGGGTATAAATATGTAGCTGCCGAGGTAGCTGCCCTGTGTTTGACATTTCGTGTAAGCAGAGTTGCGGTTCTCTCCTGTGCCTCGAAGGTATTTCTCCGGGTATACTCTGGTTTTCCTCCAATCCCCCTTACTAAAACTTACCCTTATAGGCCTAGCACTCATGTCATGGTTCGAGTGAATTAGGCAATTACACCCTGTTTAATCGACATTAGGATAACTACTTATCCTTATACTTAACAGCTTCGACAAGGCGTAGAAATCCGGTGACCGGACATTTTGCCGAAAGACACTTTGCCGAAAGACATTTGGCCGAAAGACACTTCGCCGAACGGATATTTTGCCGACGGACATTTTGCCGATCGGACATTTTGTCGAACGGACAATTTGACGAACGGACTTTTTACAGAAAAGACATTTTGCCGAACAGACCATTTGCCGAAAATAGCAAATTTATTTCAAAGTCATCTTCAGACAGAATGAAATTACACAGACAAGCCATAACTATATATACTAAGGTCCGATTACATCATAGGAAGAAAAGCTATTAATATATGAAATATGTGATAAGGTGAGATAAATATATGACATGCAACGCAAAGTGTAAAGGAAGTCATTAGCTAAAAAGAGACAATTCTTTGCTGGCCTTCAGGTTTGTCAAATGCTTGGGTCATTAGCGGTGCATAACCATAACGAAAACTTTTGTACTTTTGATTGTACTTATACGGGCTATTGCTCCTAATTTGTAGAAAGAATGTTTTAATTAAACTTGGGATGCTTTTCATAAAAATTCTACATGTATATGCTCGACATTAATAAAAAATTGTGTAAAATAAACCTTTACGTTTAAGAATGGTATTATTCTAATATGGCAATTTTTGGTATGTGCATGTCAAACTCAAAGAATATAAAAATTCACAAGGAGTCGAGACAACCTAAGGGCCCTAACTAGAATGAATGTGAAGCTAACCGCTTAAAAGGGCTCCCCAATTTAAAAAATGCTCTCAATCTGCAAGTGGGCCCTTACACTGACCCCTGCATTTTGAGTGGGCCTGCTCAATTTTAGGCTCTCTCTCAAGTTGGGGGCCCCTATTAGATTGGGGGCCCGGGGCAAGTTGGCTCCCCCTGAGCGGTATTAATAATTAGCAATAAAATTTGTATCTATTTTGTAGCTTAGCTTTATAGTTGCAACAATAATTCAATCTGTAATTTTTGTAACATTTGTTATTATGAAAATTCAATTTCAACTTCGTGTATTTGTATGATTATTATAGATATTCTCTGCATGGTGAACCTAACTTTCAGGTTTGCTTGCTTAAGCACCATGACAAATAAATAGCAAGTACTGGTTGTACAGTAGTAATGTGTCTTTCGTCTCTGTGACCATGCAGGATTTGATTCCTTCATTCAGTTGTCTGATTATAGTTTCGCCTCAGTCGCATGTGAGAAGAGTGTTTAAAATTTGACACCACAGAATGAGATGACTCAAACTGAACTGGACTTTTAGGGAGAAACGTTTCCTCCTGTCGTAGTAACACTGCAAAAATACGGATTGCCATTAATGACTTGCTTATTGCAACGGAGAACATTGACATGCTTATGCACTTCTTAACTCCCTATTTTTACACTTATATATAATTACTTTATCACATAACAGTTCGTTCTTATTTGCTTTCAGGATACGACAGTTCGTGAGGTTGTAAATATGGCTGTTGATGCATTTTCATTGGCCGAGTCCGCTTCGTAAGTAGAGCAAGTTTATTCTTAAGTATTTTAGCGAAAGTTGGGGACACAGTATTACAGTTGCCACTGAGTAATTTTAGAAAGTGCAAAACAATGAACCCTTCGAAAACGGTTAACATTCTATTCTTCTTTTCGACTATCTTGCAGATATCATCAGGATAAAATGTTAGCCGTTTTCGAAGTGTCCATTGTTTTGTATTTTACAGTGGGTATATTTAGTACATGTGCCCATGCATCACCTCTGGCAGTCTGTGCATGACGGGATGAACGGCTGTATGGATAAAATTAGTTTAGTTTAGGTTTCCTCCTGTATTAACACTGAACCAACAAAAGATGACCCTAACAAAAGATGACCCTTACTGGACCTCTAGGGAGAACAGTTTAGAACCGATAGAGCTATCCAGTATAAAGAGACTAGGTTTAGTTAATTAGAGTATCCTCCTGTAGTAACACAAAACGTTCGTATTCTTTAATAATCTTAAAGTCATGAATGATATTTGTTGAGAAATATGAACTTAAAGTTTATGTATATATTAGTAGGATTTGTATCAGATTAACGGTCATGATTTCCTTTCTGTGGTTTTTACAATTATATTTATTTTACAGCAATTTCTCCCTGAGCGAAATCACGGTGAATGAAGGAGATTTAATAAAACAAAAACGACTTCCTGACATGATGTGTGATCTTGTCAATAAAGCTTCGTTAAATGGTCGTTATTATCTAAAAGATTTCACATCAACTGATGTCACTTTACTCCCTGAAGAAACGATACAGGTTTGTAGCGCTTATTTTGTTATATCAACCACTAGGGGAGACAGACAATAGGAGAGGAGGCAAAGGAGGGCCAAATACCAAGCTCAACCATTGATCAACATATCTGCGTTGAAATCAACAATTATTGGATGAGATTAAGCGTAATATCGATACATAAGTGAGCTTAAAATGCACATGTACTATTTACAACATGAGCGGCAGTGTTGTATCGGATATACAAACTCAAGCCGAAGGCGAGCGTTGTATATCAGATACAACACTGCCGCTCATATTGTAAATGGCTTGTGAAACGTCTTGATGAGAACATTCGTATTCTTCAACAATTTAAAATAAATGAATGATATTTGGTGAGAAAATATACAAACTCCTTCACGCTAATGATTTCTTTTGTGTTTTCTTCATGAATTATTAATGATTTTACAAGTAATGTTTGGAGATTTTACATATTTGTGATATTCAGAACGTTCTAAAAACAGATGCAATGCATCTTCTTTGAAAAAACTTCCTCTTTATTGTCTTTTTGGCTGTTAAAGTTAGCGGAAGTGACGTGAACAAGGCAATGCAAATCAGTTTATTTTTGTTTCTTGTCACAAAATGCCTTATTTGACGTCACTTCCGGTAACTTTAACAGCCCATAAGGCCAAGAAGATGAAGTTTTTTTCAAAGAAGATGTATATTATTTCGCTTTAGAATGTTCTGAATATCACATGCAAATATGTAAATTCCCAAACATTACATGTGCACTTTAAGCAAGCGACGTTTTTGACGCCAAGGAAAGGGGACTGGATTAAAAACTGTGTTTGTGTCAGTTTGTGGTGATCTTCAACAAATATTGCAACACTTGAGGTTTTTAAAGTGTATGACGTCCGTACACGAACATCATGATGAAACACGCCAAAATTAGGCTTGCTAACTTTCGGGTGACGTCCGTGTTGACAAAACCGTCGCTTGTTTAAGCTTCCTATTATCAAGGCCGACGTGTGTGTCTTCTGCTGAAAGCTGGAGCTGTGATAATTCTCGATATCGTAGGAAAACCGAATATAATAATTGCTTTATTATGCATTCATTGTTTCATATATCACCAAAAAGCTACATGTACACTTGTTGCCCAAAGCCTGGTTTCTATATGGTATAAACTGTCGTAAACCAGTCATGTTGGACGATGTGAAATAGTCTGTGCATGTATCTTGTCGTTTGTGTGCTCTATGAAGCTCTATGCAAATCAGTTTACAATGTTCGCAGAGTTTCGCAGAGATATATGGGCATTCTATTGCATCAGCCAACTTGATATGTTCACGAACGTTACGACTAAATGGGTCAAATATGTCACCAGACACCCGGTCAATATGTCGTTACCAGGTCAAATATGTCACTCCTAGACAAAAACCATAATAATAAATAGTAAAATATGTCTAGCGACGTATTTTCTTTTGTTTGAACCGGCAAGATAAATAATACTGCGATATTATCTGTAACAATTATACGTTAGATTTGCAGAAAATATGTTGTGTTTATTCAATTACGTTATACCTACCGACGGCGCGAATTATCTGCAGGCCAGCAGCAAATACTGATAGCATTAATCTTGCAATTTCATCAAATCATTGTTTATTTTTTACTCTTATTTAGGAATTGGGCAAGGAACTACGATATACCTTAGCCGACTTAGATTCCACCGAAGTTGCTCGACAAGTCACTTTACGGGTAAGTATTTAACGAGTTCTGTAATGTGTGGGTTTTGCCTCTGTTTCCTGAGTTAAGCATGGCCAGATCGTGCAGGACATGTCTATAGATGAGTATGAGGCATCTTAGAATAGTATTGATATATAGTAGATTTTGGTCTCCTGTGTACTTTCTCCCAGTTGACCATGCAAATATGGGTGGACACAGGGAAATTTGATGAATGGGGTACAGATGGAAGAAGAGAGTTCGTTTCTCGCAATAGGCAGTTATCTGATTAGGAGCTCGTCTAGATCCATTGTGTAAAGGGCGATTTAGACCATACAACTTTTGCCTAAAACTGTCGCATGCAACCTCCTACAACTTAAAGCCCACACGTGCACAACTTTGAAGCCCACAACACATGAAAGTCGTGTACAACTTCTGATTTTGGCTGGTTGGGAACTGGTGGTTTGGCTGGTTGAGATATATAGCGGAAACAGTTTTAATAGTTACTTTACGAGTCAGTATAAATACCTGTTTTGCATGTCGAGCTCGTGTACCATGTTCTCGAGTGCAGCCAATCTCCTGTATTTTTGAAGTAGTCCCTGTGTTTACAATAAAAGAGGACGGGCTCTTGACTCCACATGGTAATCAACTTCTCAGGTTCTTCGTCAGTAAACGTTTTTACTGGTTCTTTCATCTTTGGGTTTTCTCGTGGTTGCAGACAGACAAGCAGCTTTGTATACATCCGCCATTTTTAAGTAAATTAACACCCCGTGGTACCCCCACAAAGGTATATTTTTGTACCACACGCCACTGTTGCACACATTTGTCGTAGGTGAGTTGTGTGCCTGATTTACACAGTACAAATGAAGTTGTAGGAGGTTGCATGCGAAAGTTTTAGGCAAAGCTCTCTTCTGTGCTTCGAGGGTTTTCTCCGGGTACTCCGGTTTTCCTCCCACACCAAAAACTAACCCTCAGGCATTAACCATAACTAACTAAAACTCGGAAACGTTTGGGTTGTAAAACCTGTTAAGGCATTCCGTTCACCTCAGAGTGGCGAACACAATAAACTAAATGATCAAACTCCCAAGGTTTCTTCCTGTAGTAACACTAAATCAAAATGTCAACAAAGCTTGAATTTGTCCAGTTTGCCAAAGTGGCGGAACCAAACGTATCACGAGTTGTGACGTCACTTGCACGGGCCGAATAGAGCTATCCAGTATAAAGTATGTATTAAATTATATATTTTTAGGACTTTGAGATTTTTCAAAAGATCGAGTCTTCGCAATATATTTATGAGCTATGGAAATTTGAGGAAACATTACGCAATAGTTTATTAAAGTTCTCAAAGGTTTGTTAAACTAAAGCCAATTCATAGCTGTAATTGCGCATCTAACTGCGCCTGGATAAATGTTTGTTTAAAGTTACTATAACATATAACATGTAACATGAATCCAAGAAGAAATTATCTAAAGGGACCGAGTGAATTCAAAGCCAAGTTTGCATGCCACGTGTTCGCACGAGATGCATGCAATCGGATGAATTCAAGCACAGCTAACCAAATTGAGCCGGACAAATTTGTGTTCGTTTCCGAATCTCTCGGTCTCGTGTGAACGCCGTTTCACCAGAACCAAACACTTGAAAGGTCGAACAACCAATCTATTGGCAGACCATATACTGATGGTCCTTTACTGACACAGGTTTATCAGAAGGTATATGTCATACACCGAAGTGACTGAACAAAACATGCCAATTGCTGGTTCTAACACCAAGAATAAGATCATTTTAAGCACGCTGGAGTAGTCTTAATAAACGAAAGTATTCCTATTCGTGTACTTTCTTTCCATTCGTCTTAGGGCCTGTTTATACGGAGGCGAGTTACACGGCAAGGCGAGTTATTCGGCTACGGCGAGATCCCGGCTATTATGGAAACTTATAGTTTTCCTGGGTGACTGTTTACATGGCACAACCGGGTAACTCGCCATGGCGAGATCCCGGCAGAAAGAGGTGGAACATTTCCCGCGTAACTCGCCAACCAACAGGGCATACATATCTCCTTTGTTTTTCTATTTATATACTCGCCTTGCCGGGTAGCTCGCCCCCATATAAACAGGCCCTTAGCCGTATTAAATAATATGAGTGCATGAGCACATATATATTTCGTATGCATATTTTGAATCTTCCTGTACCAGCTTCATGTTATGATTCAACATCAATATTATTGCGCTGTTGAGACTATGAGTTGGCCGGCTTATTCGTTTTCTTTGTTCCAATTTGTTGTGTACTAAATATGATGCAGTTTTTCGGTAACTAATTTCCTGTATCTATTTAAGATATCTGACGAGGAAAGGTACTGGGTTATTACAGAGATATGTAAGGAACCCAGTTCTGTGAAACGTGTAAAGATTATTAAACAATTTATAAGGATTGCAAGTAAGTACTGATACATTGCCCCATCTCTCTCTAGAATACTGCCTCAATGATGAAATTCCTACGGCCCGGCAACTCAGCGACGCCGACGCATCTTGAGAAAGCATGAATGATTTGGAAATGAGGTGGAAAAAGTATCGAATCCTGGGAACCTAGTTACCAGAAAAATTTTTGCATCTGAACTTTTGCAGAAACTTTTTCACAGAAATTTCTAAAGTTACTAATTAACTGATGAATATAATGACAAAACTAGAGTATGCTCTAGTTTAGACTAGTAATTGTAATGCATTTTGTATTCACAATATCAAATTGAACACCACTGAATATATCAAGAGACAATACTCCAATCAGTCCAATGTCAAAATCAATCAAGGATTATTGAACCTCATTAATTATTGATTTTGAGTCAAACCCAGGTTCCCAACAGCGCTGTCATTCTCTATACAATCTTAAACTAAGCATTTTGACGATCGTTTTTGCCGAACGTAGCTGTTTGTATAAGGTTATTTGAAAACGCTTCAAACATTTATTACAGTAATCAAATTAATCAAATTACAGTAATCAGAAAGATGGAACACGCCCATGGTCAGACAGATGCTGTGATGGAACACGCCCATGGTCGGAGAGATACTGTTTAACCATGTATAAATTTTAGACGCTCAAGTTATAATTACTTTTTATCTGTTTACTCTTTTATCTGTTTTTCTAGAACGGTGTAAAGATTGTCGAAATTTTAATTCCATGTTTGCAATTGTCAGGTATATGGTTAACTTTGAACTAATAGAGCTAGACCTCTATAGTCTAGGGATAACAATTTCGAACTGATAGAGCTATCCAGTATGAATAAAGTGGGTTTAGTTTAGTAACATTGGGTTAAAAAGGCGTGCCCTTAAACAAGGGGAGAATAGTTTACACAGAACTTATAATATAAAGCCATCCAGTAATAAATAGTTTAGTTCAAAATATGTGTAAACTATTTTCAATGATAATGATTTATTTATTTATTTTTTGTATTTAATGTCGACTACACAGGGTGTGGTTGCCCAAATAACCCGAGCCAGAGGCTCATGATACACGTGCTCGACAACTAAGGCCTAAGGGTTAGTTTTTGGTGAGGGAGGAAACCGGAGTACCCGGAGAGAAACCCTCGAAGCACTGGAGAGAACCGACCAAACTCTACTTACATCACAACACAGGGACGTACGTTACCCAACCAACGTAAATCTCTTCCCTTGATCTGCTGTATAGCCAGCTTAACTCAGAGGTAAGGGGCAGCGCGCTAACCCGCATCTGCAACCCGTGCTTCCTATCTGAATCTAATTAATCTTTTTCTACTGTAGTGGTCTTGATCATTCTGCTGTGCAGAGAATGAAAGCAACTTGGGAAAGGGTTCCTAATAAATATTCTAAAATTTTTGAAGTAAGTACCATAAGTCGGTGATCCAAGTATAGGATAGTGTATGTCCTGACTGATTCGGTTATAAGCCTACTATGCATCTAAGTATGATCAGTCGCAGAATAGAAGCATTTTGTCTAATCTCTATTGTTACGCAAAACCTAAATGTTTGATTGAAGATTTCAATTAGCGCAGACAGTCAGCATGATGCTATTTGAACATGGTAGAAGATTTACATTAACTTTTTACATTGGACTTACAGTAGGATTTTGTAGTACATTAATGGATGATAATGGATAATAATACGATTTGTAGTACATTGATGGATCATGATGTATAATAATACGATGTTGTGGTACATTACTGAATCTTAATGGGCATTTGAACATGATTGGCCGATCAGATTATTAAAACCTATCGAGTGCTCTTGACAAACATGAAAGTGACAATAGACAATTTTTTATCTTCGACTGTTCATCCTAAGTACGAACGGCTTAGTTGCAATATTTACGTAAACGTTTGAAAAGGTAAAGCCAAAACTAACTGATTCTAGTCGGTGACCTCCATAGGTAACTGAAGTAGTAATCCTTTTCTTATTCTATTGTAGGATATAAAAGATTTAATGGATCCCTCGAGGAACATGTCAAAATATCGCACTCTGTTGAGCAGAGAGCAGAGATATCCTCCAGTGGTATGACGTCATTGTTTATTATAGTCTTAGGTTGAACCTTATTTCGAGATGTCAATTTGACCGATGTCATAGTGTTGATTTATCTCTACAATCAGTTACGACTTATTTGCATACAGCACACAGACTCTTCACTTCAGGTCACCGTGATCCGGAGAGCAAAGAGTAGAATTAATGTATATACCTCACCTTCAGAGTGAGGTTTAAAAATTTTATTTCAAACTTTAAACTGAAGTTTGAGGTTAGACGTCAGAGGTAATACATTTTGAGGAGATTAAGATTGCAGTACAAACTCTGAGATGTTTTCGAGTATAAGCTGCGATCTTGTTTTGACAGCTGTGCTTTATAGTTTTTTTCCAAGCTTTAGTTTTTGTGTTTGAAAATAAGTGTAATATGGAGCTAAGATGATGTTTTCAACATTTATTCTAGTTCTACTAAACTGATATACAGTCGAACCTGTATTAAACGGCACCGTATTAAGCGGTCACCCTTTGTTAAGCGGTCATGTGGCAAAGTCCCGAAAATTTCACAATATAAATACTATTTAAGTGACCTTTATTGAACGGTCACCTCTATTAAGCGGACGCGGTCACCTTTTCCACGGTCCAAAACTTAATTTTTCATTGTTTTGAAACTGTATTAAACGGTCAGTGGGAAGTAACTACAGCAAACATGATACAATATATAATTAAATCTTTATTCGGCAACATGTCAAAGTCTTTAAGTTTTGTTACTCGAACTTCCGTAATCACTGAAAGTGTCTACAGTATTTTCAGTTCGTGTGGACGTATTGGTATGTGTATTGAAATGTATTACTGTTTAGTTCAAATTTAGTTATATTAAATGTTATATTTAAGCCATGTGGTGATTTTCTACAAGACCTGTATTAAGCGGTCAACCTGTATCAAGCGGTCACTTGCGAAATCCTTGAGGGTGGCCGCTTAATACAGGTTCGACTGTAGTTTGATATTTTCGAAAACGATCCTGAGGGATTATTCATAAGCGAAAACAATTTCCACACCTTGAAAACCTGAAAAGTTTACCCAAATTTAACCGCGGGAGAGTCACGTGATCGCTGGCGTCTATTAAGGTCTCTATTATGAAGTGATACCGTGTATATGTTCATCTTAGGTACCATTTTTCCCCATCGTGCTGAAAGATCTTTCCTTTCTTCATTTTGGAAATAAATCAAAGGTTGATGGTTTGGTAAGTAAAATTGAATGTACCTTTTTTGCATGCTCAGATTTTCCTGTCTTCACTACTCAGAAGATTTATTTTCAATTCGATTTCGAAAACTATACTTATCAATGCTTAGAATTATGGGGTTATATCATCAAATTATCAAACTATTTGTATATGTCAGAGTTGCAAAACGTTTCCAACCTTCCTCCGGGTAGGATTTTGGGTTTTCCCAATCTTCCTGAAAATAGCTGGAAATTTTCCGACATGCCGGATTTTGCCTGCAGGGGGTAGGTTTGCTAGTTGGGCAGTACTGCCAGTCTGACTGAGTTCTGACTGTTGCTACTAATATACTAACCCGACTAGTCTAGCACTTACTGCTTTCAATGTTTTATTCAGTGTCTCATTTTCAAATTTCTTGGTAAACTTTCCACACCGCAGTGGTACCCGCATATCCGCAGTTTTTGTGCAACTGGATATGTAAAACACAAGCAAATGCTGTAATTTGACAGCAAACACAAGCAAATGCTGTAGATCTTCCATCTCAGCTTCATGTTATGTTGCATACATGTTACGTATTATGCACCTTAATCCCGAATCTGAACGGGTCGTTTGGACACGCAGTCGAAAATGCTTGAAAAAATATTTCGTCGTTGTAAACAGAGCATGGACGACGTATACTCATGATATGTGACATATGATATATGAGTATACTCATGACATATGATATATGAGGGATTGTAGGATCAAAATACTGTACCTGAAAAATATAACAAGAACTTTGACGTTTCGAGCGAAGGCCCTTCGAAGAGGCTTAGATCGAAACGTCGAAGTTCTTGCTTTAATTTTCAGGTAATTTGATCTTACAATCCCTCAAGATTACTTGGTATTTAGTGCTTTTACCAAACGAACTACTCTTGTTATTTCTTGTCTCTTTCAAGATCAACTTTGAAAAATTACGCTGTATTTCAAAAGAAGTACGGAATACGACGAAACTTGGCTTAGTGCCTTACGTAAGTTTCCCTAAACCAAAATGTTGTTAAAGCTTAAAGTGCATGCTTAAAGGTATTGTACAATAAACGGCAAAACTGTTTTGTACTATTTGACCTAATCAACTAAAGCATGTTTATCGTCCTTCTGCCGCAATCCACACTTTGGGATACCTAACTCACATGCCTAGTTACCACTGTGATAATGTAAGCATAGAATGGAACGAATTACATATGGTATGTCAAATTACAAATTACATATAATTAGAAATATAATTATATAGACATTCTTTGGTTCGATTAGGATGACATTTGGTTGCGTTGTGCATGATGCAAATAAATAATTAGGGATGAGCCGATTAATCGGTAAATAATCGGCAAAGCCGATTAATCGACCATTTTTTAAATAATCGGTAATCGGCCGATTATTGCCTGATAATCGGCAAATAAACGACCACAAGACTTTTTCTGCCATAAGACTTTTTCTGCAGCTGCCAAGCACATGCTAAAATACTGAATACAAGCGAATAGATTTTCACATTTTGTTGCAAAACCCGCGTCTTTTGTCTCACGTGAGTGGCTTTGAGGAAGTCAATAAAAACTTTTAAAACACCAACGCATTCCTATGCGTTGAGTCATACCATATTCTGTTTTCTTATTGGCTTAAACGAATCCTGATATTTGTAATAAAATGCAGGGGGAAAAATTGACGACAACGTTCCAAATCTTGAAGAAGAGGTGAACGCATTTCTCGGTCTTCCCTTGCAACCGTTATAAGCGTGTCCATATACCTGGTGGGTTTCCAACAAAAAAATGTACCCGAATATTTTCAACATCGCGCTGAAGTATCTTAAGGCCATTTTCCATTACGGTCGTTTTGCCCGCGCGAGCGAAGCGACCGATTCGAATCACGTGAATAATTAGTCGCGCGGGCACGCCAAGAAAGTTGAATGTAGTTCAACTTTCAGGCGTGTCCGCGAGTTGTAAAGCGGACAAAAAAATCTCATGCTAGACACCTACAGCGAAAGTTGAAACATGGTCGCTCCGCCCGCGCGGGCAAAGCGGCTGTAATGGAAAATTGCCTTTAGTCCACCAAGTTCAAGCGTATATTCGGAGCGCGTGTTCAGTGAGGCTGGGAACATTTCCACTGAAAAACGCAGCAGACTAGCTCCGCATCAAGCTGACAATATCCTGTTTTACACCATAATCTGCCAAAACTAAACTTTGACTATTGACATGCGAGATTGAAGCTGATTTTAATTGTACATAGTGTGTATTGTAAACAATAAAACCGCATTTACAACTTCATTGTTGGTCATCTTGTGATTTTTCTCTTGCTTTTAAAATAATCGGCCGATTAGTTACGATAATCGGCTTATAAATAATCGGCCTCAGTAATCGGCAATTTTCCTTATCGGCTCATCTGAAATAATCTTGCAATGTTGCATGGAAGTAGATAGTCATTATTGATGAAAGTTTTCATTATATACTCATTAGATTTATGTAATTCTTGATATAAGTGTTAATAGTATTTATGTGAATAATTAGTCGTTATATTAGTCATATTGTACGGTATACGTAATATTAGTAATCATATTAGACTAGTTGTTAGTTATTAGGTAGTTGCACGACCACATCAGTTATGCTGTAAAATTATTATCGTGTTTAAATAAATGCTTTTATTATTATTATATGCCGTTAAGAATGTAAGATATGAAATATATTTTGGTCGAAAAGTTTTGTAATGTCTAACATATTTGCTATTTATCTTTTCAGGACAGTTTTCTAATGTTCGATCGTGCGGTAACAGATACACCCGGGCCTACGGTGATTCAAGCCCTAACCAGTGGTCTACAGAACAAGAACAGGCGCAGTCGCCGTGATAACGGCTTACGAAACCCAAGAAAGATGCACGAAGAGGTAATGATATTTAATGTCGATTACATAGGGTGTGGTTGCCCGATTCACCCGAGTCAGAAGCCCATGTTACACGTGTTCAACAACTGAGGCCTAAGTGCTAGTTTTTGGTCAGGGAGGAAAACCTGGAAAAAACCCTCGAAGAACGGCAAGAAACCAACCAAACTCTACTGACATGCGTTTTCAAGCACAGGAAGTAACCCAACCTAAGTAAACCCCTTTTATATTTTAAAAATTTTAAAAATGAGGAAACCATTTCATGTTTCAACATGAAAGGTGGCGAAAAATTCTTGTTTATGCCTTAATTAATTTAAGAATCAATCTCAAGAGCCATATAATAAACAGTTTATTGACCTCGCTTGTTCGGTCTGTACAGTGAAATATCGGACCTCTGTTTTTTAGTACGGACCGCGCTCGCTACGCTCGCTTGGTCCGAAAAACCTCGGTCCGATATTTCACTGCACAGACCTCACGCTCGGTCAATAACCTATTATTCTCCCTATAATTATTTCTAAAAATCTTTGAACGATAGCTGATCTATGTTGATTTATTATTTATTTATTTATTTAACTTTACCTTGATAAAATATACAAGGCAGGATTGCCACAACAGCCGTAGCCAATTACTGTGGATCCCATATACATGCAAAATTTTATAATAACAAACACATTATATATATAACAATAAATATATTTCCTCGCGAGGTGTTACAACCAAGAAAGATTTGATACTGTAATATATATGCAAAATCACGTCAATTTAAGCCAAATGAACTGAGATTTGCAGCAAAAAGAGTGGTGATATTTCTCCAGGTACTCCGGTTTCCTCCAGTAGCAACACTTGTAATGGAAATACCCTGACTGGACCTCCAGCAAGAACAGTTTGGAAATGACAGAGCTATCCAGTTTATATGTGCTTAGTTGAGCTAAGGTTGAAATTGTCTTTGAAAATTTCTTTATGGGATCTTTTCACGCAAATAGAGGACACCACATCACGATCGATTTCTTTTCTATATATTTGTTATCAGTAACGTAAAAGTTGCATAAGTCATCTGCAGGCCAATGCAATAAGAAAACAATTTAAAAAGCCATCCGACCATTTGTAGGCAATCTCCAAGCGTCTTTCAGTTCAGACATTTGTCAGACCCAAACGAAGTTTTTAATTTGTAATTCATATTTCATATAAGCGCTTTTCTGTTTAGGTTCTCATGAGTCGCCGCGTAAAGAAATATCTCGCCAATCTAACTGTGATCACGAACGAAGACGAACTTCGAGAATTATCGTTAAATTGTGAGCCCCCTTCTGGGTCAGGTACGAAATGTTTTCTTTATAGATTTTGGGCTTAATACAACAGAGCGTTGATGGTTTTGTATATGGAAATTTCGATCGAAAATTATACACATATTTTAGACCTAGCCGATCTAAATTGCGGTCTACTGCACAGAAATCTCTATGCTTATATATGATAACTGTTACTATTTTTACACAGCTCCATCGTCTGTTCAACTGAAGAAAAAACCAACGCCGCCAAATTCTCCTGGTGAAAGTCGAGTTATGAAAGAAGGTAAATTTATGAAGAAGATTATTCCGTTACATACACACACGAGGCAAAATCGTGTTCATATGAGAGACGAGTCAGCCCGGCTAGGTGGGATCTACTGTAAGTCAAGTGGGATGAAAATTTCTGTATGAAAGCTTCATTCCACCTGACGAGGATGGATATTTTTTGTATTGATAAACTTGAGGGATTACAGGATCAAACTACCTTAAAAGTATGACGAGAACTTCGACGTTTCGAGCGAAGGCCCTTCGTATGGAAGTTAGTAGCGTGGATTGGGAAAAACATGTGCTTTCAAAGTGACCCACACTACTTCGCTCGAAACGTAATATTCTTAAAATAGTTTGATTTCGTAATCTCTCAAATCGTTTATCGCGCTACCTACACTCGAACCACAATTCATCCCACTCATGTGAGCTTCCCGGCCAACCGTAGGCTCATATGAACTGGCCCTTATTTTATCGTGTGTAATTTTTTCAGAAACCGTATCACGATCGTCAACAGTCAGTTCGCCATCATCTTCCCTTCCTCCAAACTCACCGAGGACAATCAGTATCAATGGTATGAATTTACACGTGTTTATTTTTATGTAGTACTAAAGTTAGTTTAGTTAAAGTTTCCTCCTGTACAGTGACACTGGACCTCTACACAGAACAGTTTAAACCTGATAGGGCTATGCAGTATTATAAATAGAGTCAGTTTAGTTAAGGTTTTCTCTTGTAGTAACACTGGACCTATAGGAACAGTCTAAACCTGAAAGGGTTATCCATTGTATAGTAACACTTTACCCCTAGAAAGAACAGTTTATACCTGATAAAACTACCCAGTATAAATAAACTTAACTTAGTTTAGGTTTCCTCTTGTAGTAACACGGAACCTTTAGGAAGAACAACTTAAACTTGATAGAGCTATTCAGTTGGTTTAGTTTAGTTTAGTTTAGGTTTTCTCTTGTGGTAACACTGGACCTCTACAGAGAACAGTTACGTTTAAACCAGATAGGGCTATCCAGTATAAGTGATGTTAGTTTAGGTTTTCTTTGGTAGTAACATTGGAGCTGTAGAGGGAACAATTGACACCTGACAGAGCTATCCAGTATTAACAAAGTTAGTTTAGTTTAGGTTTCCTCTTGTAGTAACACTTGACCTCTAGCGGCCTCTAGAGAGAACAGGTTAGGTTAGAACCTACATAGCTATCCAGTGTAAGCACAGTTAGTTTATTTTAGGTTTCTTCCTGTAGTAACACTGGACCTCTAGGGAGAACAGTTTAGACCTGATAGAGCTTTGAGAATAACTGTTATTTTTTGCAATGCGTTCTTTAGATATCGAGGTATTTCCAGAAATAGGAGATTTGTCAGTGGAGGAACAAAAATTTCCTACTAAACCAGGTATGAAGTTTTATTATTACTTCTATTCTGAGTTTGTTTGTTTGTTTGTGTCAGTTTTGTGTGTGTGTGTGTTTGTCTGTGTGTCTCTCCATCCGTCCGTCCGTCTGTCTGTCTACGAGCACAATGACTAAATATTATCAAACGTATTAATACGAAAATTTGTGGGGCTAATGGCCATAGACCAAGGGAAAATCCCTTAAATTTTAGTTCAATTTGGATGATTGAAAAATTTATAAAAGTTTGTCTTGCTTTCCTAGGTTGAACAGAACTTAATGCCTGATTATTGCATGTATAATTTAAGCATTTGACTAAATTTGCTAGCGGAGATATGCAATCTCGGAGTGCCTTCTGTTTTATTTTCAATTGTTAATAATTAGCAGCCAAGAACAGCGGTTAGGGCATTATAACAATATGTAAAACCATGTCACGCTGTGTAAAAGTGTGTAACACTGTGTAACCAGTGTGTAACACTATGTAAAAGAGTGTAACAGTGCGCAATACTATACAACAGTGTGTAACATCATGTAAAAGTGTATAACACTATGTAACAGTGTATAACACTATGTAACAGTGTGTAACACCATGTAAAAATGTGTAACACTATATTATAGTGTGTAGCACTGTGTAAAGGTGTGCAACACCACGTAACAGTGTGTAACACTATATAAAAATGTGTAACAGTGTGTAACATTATGTTACAGTGTGTAACATTATGTTACAGTGTGTAACTTGTAACAATGCGTAACACTCTGTAACAGTGTGTAACACTATATTATAGTGTGTAGCATGTAGCAATGTGCAACACCATGTAACTGTGTGTAGCACTATGTAAAGGTGCGTAACACTATGTAAAAGTGTGTGACATTATGTAACAGTGTCTAACACTATGTAAAAGTATGCAACACTATGTCACAGTGTGTAACACTATATATCACTATGTAACACCATATTACACTATGTAACAGTGTGTGACAGTGCGCAACAATATATAGCACTATGTTCGTGTAATAGTGTCACAACTAAATGCCAGAAGTCTAAATCGTGAATGGTATAATTCTAAGTGATTCAGGTTAGTTTAAAGAAACTAATAAACGAATATTTTTTATTATATTTAGACACGTCGTCAGCACGAATATCCAGGTCAAGTAAGTATTACTTAAGAATTAAAAAACGAGTCGCGTGACGTTATGGTGTAATAATGCATGCACGAGGGGAGAATACGAGAGAAGCTTGTAAAACACGAGGCGTAGCCTCGAAAGACCGAAGAAGGAGCGTTTTAAACGGCAAGTGTCTATTTTGCATGCTTGCTTTGCCGATTTATAGCATGCAGTATAGTTTGTGAATTTGAAAATATGTAAAGCGTTCTGTGTGGTCGATACAATGATTCAAATACGTAAGAATAAAAACATTAAATCTCAAAAACTTCATTATTTTCAAAAGCAAGTGCATGCGAAGTATACAAATACTGCTCGAAAAGCAGTTAAAGTTTTATGAAAATTTTGAAACGTTTTGTGAAGGTCTAAGGTTGAATGTTACAGTAAATCAAAGCTAAAAGAGTACATAATATCATACCACTTTATATAGTTGGGCTTTTAGTTGGGCAATTGATAATTTTATAGTTAAAAACAAAATAACAATATTTTGTACAAATTAGAATATAAAAAATATACAGTGTTGCGTGTTACCATGGTTACAATAACATTTGGGGAGTAAATTGTTTGGTTCAAATGGGCGAGGGGATTCTGCATGCATGTATTTCTAGTTAATTTTAATACCGGTAAGCTAATTCATAGTGTCGACTACCCATCCAAATGATGCGTTCTACTGAGGCTGGAATAATTAAAATATGCATATCTGATATCATTCATTTGAATTTGCAGGCAGCAATTAGTTTCCGCACGGTTGACGCTTTAAATTAGAAAATATATTCCCTAAGTGCACAGATCGAAGACAAAATATGCCAGTAAAAATTATTTAATGGACAGTTCTATCGTCGCTATATGTTAAACGCAAATGCATGATTGGACTGTTGAATACTTCGATATGCATATTCAAATTCTTCCAGTCACAGCTACATGTGATCATTCAACTACAATTTTATCCCGACGCAGAATGTCTCATTTGGGAGCGCAGTCGTCACTATGTCTATGAATTGACTGATTGTTTCTTCTTCAACTGTGAGATCTTTTTCCATTGAATTTTACAAAATGACCTATAAATTTTGGTTTGAAGGAAATTTTGTTTATCGATTTATTATTCTGATACTTAATTTTGCTTTTCGTCTTATTCAGAAACTCCCAGTCCATCGACTCCTGACAGAGGAGCATCGTCACCTCGTTCATTCTTCACGTCAGGTAATGTCAAGGATGGATCTAGCTAAATCCGGTGGGGGGTGCTTCGGTGGTTGGGGATCTTAGATTCTTATTTTTAGCTTATAATAATATTTTTGAAAAATCAGAAACCAGCAAAGGCTTAAAAATAGCTATTCGATTTTGCCTACAAAAACTGGATTGATCTGTAAACTGGAACACATACCCCTAGTCCCCTTGGCCAAGAACATCCCAACTGCCCAAATATCCCATGTGCACCAAGACATCTAGGATTCGATCATATATATGCCAGGATAATAAGATCCGTGTATGACTATTAACTTCTACATATATCCGACCTAATTCTCAATTACTGCGCAAAAGTATTCCATTGTATGCTCCTCCCTAGAACGAGTTCAGAAACCAGCTTTGCCCATTATATTCCAGGCCAATATCAGCATCAAGGCCAATAAAAAGAGAATAAATGCCAGTTTTAAACTATTATTCAGTTGTTGTTTGAAGCAGCTTACCACACACAGTATGAAGATTTAAAGGAGTACATGTATAATATACCGAATTTTAGTTTCCAAGAAACTAGAAAATTCTGGTCAGTAAAGACTTGTCAAGTAGCATTTGAAGTATTCATATAAACTAAAAAATGTTTTGCACGTTTTTTAAAAAGAACACAAAAATTATTCTCAAGAACTCATTTCACCGTTTTGTATTTTGATTTTCACTGTTATTTTCCGAGATGCAGTTGCCCAAAATCTGTTGCTATTATAATTTCACTATTAAAGTACTGAAGTTGAGGACAGGTCACTACTGGTTGTGAATGTCAGTATATTACGATATAACCAGTTACTATCTCAGATGCCTAAGATCTTTAATTTCAAACTGATTTCGAAATATTCTTCTCCCTCATCATGTAAATTTGCATAGCCATTTAGCCTAAAAGTGTTTTTGGTGCAAGCCTACTGGCTGCAATGTAGTAACAATAAATCCTTTATCTATCTATCTATCTATCTATCTATCTATCTATCTATCTATCTATCTATCAATAGTGCAGACTAATTTACTGCAAACACTGACACTCATAATTCATAATTCTTAATTAACTTAGTTTTAAAATTTTAATATTGACTTTTAACTATTTTAATTAACTTAGTTTTAAAATTTTAATATTGACTTTTAACTATTTTAATAAATTTTAGCTATTTATATAATTATTTATTCACAATTGTAAAAGTCTGCTTTTTGCATATTCTCTTCAGAATTGGAGGTTATATATAATGAATAAACTATATCTACTAGTTATATTGTGTATAGACGATTCTTTACTTGGTTTATAAACTTCTTATTGTTTTTGAAGTATTGTTCAGAACTTAATAAACTTGTTACTGTGTTGTAGGCAAGGGTGAAAGTCGAATATCGGCGGTATAATCGATGATGGAGAGAGGCCTCAAGATTCAATATAATGTATGAAGGTTTCACAAATTCTATTTTAAAAGCGTTCTTTATAGACAAAATTACCTGATTATAATTTCGCTTCAGTCGCATGCAAGAAGAGGGCATTCTATTCGACTCCATACACCGCAGGGTTTCTCCGAGTCCTCCTCCAGAAACTGCATACCAATAAGGAATGGTTTCAATTCACCACTTGCACGGTGGCCGCCACGTGTACTTGGCACGTGGTCAAAAATGTAAACAAACGGAAAAGTTCGGACTATGGGTCACGCACGCAATATAGTATTATATAGTAAAGCAATAATAAAAAAGCTATTTTACATAACCTGCGTCGGTTTTTGATCGTTTTATTGTCTGTGCGGTTTAAGTAAAGATGTCGGGTAAAAATGCAAGTGATATAAAGTTCAAAGCAATGAGCGTTAGAGAGCTTCAAAACTATTTATCGGATCACGGAGTTACAGTGAGCGGCCATTTAAAACCTGCATTGATCGATATTGTATCTTCTGTCGAAAGAATGGGGTTTCACAAAGGATGACCATGAGAAAGTCTGGAAAGTCGATTAAATATTCATGATATTCAAATCAGCGACCCGTTTACCATGAAAACGGAGAATAACTTCGTGCAGTCACCGCCATTCGGATTATACGACATATTCAATCATTTGATATATCACTCCGCCAAATACGATAAACAAGGGCTTGCTTCATACAAGTCGTATGATGATTACAGATTGTTTGTGAATGGTTACGTCGACACTTTGAAAACAGTTAAATTGGAAGATTGTGGAGTACATGTGTACGTTGGTAAAGTACAGCCAAGCATGAAATCAACAACTGACGAAGGCAAAAAGTTTTACGATCTATGGGACATGCAATTTTTGCTCCACACTAAATTTGGAAAATAATGTAATATTGTAATATATATGATCTTGCAGTTGTATACCCTGTAGATATATGTATATAACAATATTAAATTTATTGTATTGAATTTTGTGTATATATAGTTAACCATTAATAATTCATGAGGAAAAGACAAAGGAAATCACTACCATGTCATTGGTTTTATATGTGATAAAAAATCATGTTAATTTACATAAACTTTAGCTTTGATTTTCTCGGCTTAGACAATGTTTATTTTTAAAATTACTTCGCGAATGAACTCATCACGCTTTGTGATTCAATGACCATTCAGATTCCAGTCTACCCGAATCTACATAGTGATCACCATAGTCTATCTAACATATACAAGTACATAAATATCTATACCTTAATGTGCTTTTTATCCATCTTGGATTTTTTTCGACCGACAGTAATTTTCCCTTTCCACAACTTGAACTTATTTGCCTTTGGCATCAAGTGGCCGTACAGCAATAGCCGAATTCATATTAGGGATGGGAAACTCGTCTTAGACGGGAAAGTTTTCTGTAGAAACCCGTCTGAATATAAATACGAATACGAATTGCATGTCCCATAGATCGTAAAACTTTTTGCCTTCGTCAGTTGTTGATTTCATGCTTGGCTGTACTTACACATGTACTCCACAATCTTCCAATTTAACTGTTTTCAAAGTGTCGACGTAACCATTCACAAACAATCTGTAATCATCATACGACTTGTATGAAGCAAGCCCTTGTTTATCGTATTTGGCGGAGTGATATATCAAATGATTGAATATGTCGTCTAATCCGAATGGCGGTGACTGCCGACGAAGTTATTCTCCGTTTTCATGGTAAACGGGTCGCTGATTTGAATATCATGAATATTTAATCGACTTTCCAGACTTTCTCATGGTCATCCTTTGTGAAACCCCATTCTTTCGACAGAAGATACAATATCGATCAATGCAGGTTTTAAATGGCCGCTCACTGTAACTCCGTGATCCGATAAATAGTTTTGAAGCTCTCTAACGCTCATTACTTTGAACTTTATATCACTTGCATTTTTACCCGACATCTTTACTTAAACCGCACAGACAATAAAACGATCAAAAACCGACGCAGGTTATGTAAAATAGCTTTTTTATTATTGCTTACTATATAATACTGTATTGCGTGCGTGACCCATAGTCCGAACTTTTCCGTTTGTTTACATTTTTGACCACGTGCCAAGTACACGTGGCGGCCACCGTGCAAGTGGTGAATTTACTAGATCTCTAGAAAAAGAGCTATAAATATAGCTTTTTTAGTTTAGGTTTCCTCCATTAATAACCCTGGACCGACCATTACTGGATCTCTATAGGGAGAACAGTTTAGAACTGGTAGAGTTATCCAGTATAAATAGAGTTAGTTTAGTTTAGGTTTCCTCCTGTGGTAACACTGGATCGTTGGAGGATGAATCTTACTTTACCTCTAGGGAGAAAAGTTTAGAACTGATATAGAGCTATCCAGTATGAATACAGTTATTTTAGTATAAAAACCTATACACTGACCATTACTGGACCTCAAGCTAGGGAGAGACTGATAAAGAGCTTAGGTTTTGTTCAGTGCATCTGTAAAATGTTGTTTTCGTTATAAATAATCCTTACAGTGTATTTATAACCTCCTATATTTAATATTTTAGGCAATACACCGTGATAAACGCCATATAACCTTCACCACGCAATCCTCTATAGCGAAATATCAGCGGGTAATAAGAAAGGGTAATATTTCAGATGTATGTATATATATTTTAATATTTTATTATGATCGGAGTGTAAATGTTCTCTGCGAAGTATGTAAAGATAGGAAGAATATTTTTAAAAAATTTTGCTATAGCCCGCAATTTTAGATCACCTTACACATTATATAGACTTATTTTATATTGGAAAAAGAAGATTATGAAATAATAAACACCTAGTCAATCGAGATATTCTCTTCGTTTCTATTTTGTCTTAGCTTAAATTTACTGTTGAGTCCATTCTGCTCATGTCATGGACATGGACGTGGTTTGTTTACATGCATATATCTTGTTTTGAAACATATTGAAATAATCTTAAAACCTTCACAAACACCTGCTTTATTAGTATTTAACGATTAGATATAGCTTTTCTAAAAAGAAATTGTGCATCCGCTCACCCCACTTTTTTGAAGTGGAGCAAGGTGGTGCACGAGGGGCCCATCATCATTAGCGTGTAATGCCTTTCCAGAGATTTTTTCACGTTTAATTCGTTATCGTTTGCGATTGCCTCTTGTAAGAGTACACAAATCCCAATTTTACTCCATTTTCGGTATCCATACCGTGGACTTGATTTTAGATGATTTGCTAGTCTAGCAAGATTATTACTCCCACAGCTGAACACAGGACAGTTCCTGCATGCGCGACCCTATGATCTAGCTCTTTACTCGATCAGTATTTCAGAGTATTCTGAGAATAATAATGTTTTTTATATGGCCTGATTAGGCCCACTGGCCCGATTAATGGTTAGGCCCATGGTTGTCCAGTCATGTTGTGTCTGGAAGTGTAGGAAATTATGAATGCATATTTAGAATGTGTATGTTACTTTCACTAGAAGTTACTACCGCAAGGAAGCGCTGCCGCATGTAAACGGTTTATATTAATACAAGCTATGACCAACGTCTATCGTTGATATGATGGTGATTGTACCTCAGCTGTTTGACGTCTTGGCTTGAGTTTAATGATTGCGCATTAACCAAATATAAAGTGATTTTAGACACAGCTGCGAACGTATAAAACCATCGCTGATCGCTTGTTACGCATCGATTTAAATGCTGAGATTTCAAGGTTTATAAATTTGCGCCAAATTTCAAGATTCTGTAACCAGAGTGACTTCGTCTTTACTATTTATTAGTGAACATATCCAGCTGTAAAAGTAAATCACGCACCGGGCTGACACTCTACCTATTGAGCTATCAAGACGATTGGGTCGAGCACAAGTTCAAATCCTATATTTAGTTCAAATCTACCCGTTGTTGCGGTATCCCTGTCATCTTTTTCCACGTATGTGATCGTCTTTCATTCGTGTAAATTGTTTATGAAATCAATGGCGAAGCTAGTAAGATTTAGAAAACCCTAAACTTATTGAAAGCGCACGAGAACATCTTGCATCTTTTTAACTTAAACACATTCTCGCGATGGCACAGGCCACAGTGTTTCAATTCTACTGTTTCTACATAAGGTTTGGTCTTGTGCTCAAATCGTCTGAAATGTGTGAATATAGTCGCGACTCGTGTTTATATATTGTCTCAAAATGCCATAAAAAGCTTGTAAAATCTCGAGAGTTGAGAACTTGTAGAGCACATGGAACAAAATTTGCGCGCGCAATACAATTTTTCTCGTCCTCCCCAATTTTAAAAATTCACCTTGAGCTCGACTTTCTGCCCGGTATTACGACAACTGACAGACGCAGACGCAAGATCCAGATCTCGACAATACATAGGTCGGCGCAAAAGACTGGGTTGAGCCTAACAAACCAAGGCCAAACGGCAGAAACGCCTGATGATACTCAGGTTAATTTTACGCCAACTGAAAACGCATCATTTGGTCGAAAATGTGAATCAGCCGTTATAGAATGCCTTTTAATTTTTTTGAAAAAGGACACAGTGAGGGCATGGACATGGTCATGAACTAGCCTATTGCAGCAATCGTTTGAGAATTAAAAGACAATCAAATGGCGGCCATGTTGGTGCCAAATTCAATGAAAAATAAGGAGATTCGTTTGTTGAAATACCACCAACATGGCCGACGTGCAAGTAGTTGCAAGTCAAGAATAACCTATATTGAATCAGAGAGGGAAAAGGCATGCAAGAAAGCTTATTTGAGATTCGTTGTCAGATTCAGATAAATCCGTGCATGCGGTTCAACTGGACTCCTTCAAAAATCACTTGCGGCTAAATAAAGGAATTGCGCATTTGCCCGCATAGCCTGACTCTAACCCTTACGTCAAACCAGAGGAGGTCGGACAAGCAATTAGCGAGTTGTCACGTGAGCTCTCGACCAATGAGATCACTCTATTTTCTCATCGTGTTATCTGAAAAATTTGGGCAGAAAAATTTGCATTCGACGCAAAATAAATCGAGAAAAAACATTAATTTTAAAATTTTCTTGCAAACTTTCAAGTGTAGTGGTACTACTACTAAAGATCTGGCGATGTCTGCAAAAATCTCTGAGGTAAACGTTATTTTCAATGTTATTTTGATGTTTGAAGTTAGTCGACTCCCCGCGACGTGTTGACTCAAGTCTAAATATGTTTACAATGTTTAAAATGAAATATCTAGAAATTCCCACGGTTCGATTTTCTTCATTTTTGGTAGTCGTCAAGACAAAAATATAAGCTTTAAATCTGCTGGAATGATCCCGGTGATCCCCCGGCAGTTTTCGAGATATTAGGCATTGAAGTGACCATAGTCATTTCGACGTTTGCCAAAATGGCGTCTAATAGTTTAGGAAGATATTGCGCCACCAAAGCTTGTTTTTCCCAATGAATCTTGAAACTTCTTTAATATAAAGAGCGTTATTCTTTAGAGTAAGCGTTAAAGTACTTTTGAATGAATTTTAGGAGAAATTTGCGTGTTGTTTAGAGATTTTATATCTGGGCTAGTGTCTGGCTCTGTCTGCAATTTTGTTATCTGACGGCCCACTCAACTCGAAAATATCGAATATTTTGTCATTGTTATTCAATTTTTTTCCTGGAATGCATCCATGCTATTTCAGTAACTATTGATCTACCTATGTGAGCAGTATTTTGTAAGGTAAACGTTATTTTGATCTTTTATGTAGGCTGTACGTCGTCATATTGTATTAATCCGATGCCATTTCTGTCAACAATCTTTGAATTGCTCGTATTTTTCTGAAGGAGTTGACTTTACTGTTTAAAATAAGTGCTGAGTTTTGAAAGAAAATTTTAGAAGTAAAATTTGTTGTTTATAATATATATTTACAGATTTGTATTTTGGGTTGAATTCTATCATTGTATACTATTGTTAATTTGCCTTCTTGGTGAATATTTGCTTTCTTTAATATTTCTTTATATATGTAGAGAATGAGCAGAGATATTATATTTTATGCATGTACTATGTATTTTCAATAAAAATGGAACTGTATATTACTGTATAAAAGTTTGTTTTGTCTACATTTCACCAGTAATTTCTGTTGCAAAAGTATATGTTTAAGCTGATGAATAGAAGTTCTTTGACAACCCCAATATGGCGGTTTTCAGTAGTCACAATGTGCTATTGGGATAAATAAATAACTAAATACATATTAAAAGTCGAACCTTTGATGCCAGCAGAATCAATTTGGCCAATAAATATTTAGTTTTTCTCACTATTTGCACAATGTACATTACAAATACAGACGATCCAAGCAGTGGGTCAGCTTATGAAATCATTTACTTAAGTATATGTATACATAGTGTCTAGTTAGACCCTTCATTCTCATCTTTTCCTCACTTCTGTCTTTCCATGAATGAGGAGTAAATATGTGTGTATTGTAAATAATGCATAGTATAAATTTGTTAAATGTAATTTATAACTGCAGGATCCCACTGAAAAACACTTCGGTGATGTGGGTATCCTGGTTAAATATAAATGAATAATAAAATAAAATATATACAAAATGCAACACTGAACAAAGTGTCCACAAATTACATATAGAATTTCAACACATGAACATTTATATTGACCACAAGACCAGTTGATCACACGCAGCCTTTGAGATTTCTGCACAATAAATCCATTAAACGGACTCAAAGAGCCTTGTTATAAATCGAACACAAACACTAAACACATCCATAATGATGGCATTGAGTCTCTGTATCAATAGCATCCATTTTCGCAGAATTTGCTATGGCCAGAGATGTTGACTTCACGGTAGTGGTGGGCGATATATCGAAAAAATATCGATAACTTCGATATTTGCAAGTATCGTATCGGTATCGATAAGTATTTTCAAGTATCGACAATTTCGATACTTGTCACATGTTACGAAATTTTGAGTTTTAGTCACTGAACTCTTGCATAACCAGACTGCGATTAACAGGGGGACTCATGAGGAGCAATTGGTAGGGGGAGGGTTAATGGGGATATTATTGGTGCATACATTAATACTTTCAACTTGACATTTTTGAACAGAAGCTTACCATTTATGTATATACTTGAGTTGAAAAATATCATTTGAGTTGAATTTACTATATTGAAATTTCGGTATACATTCATATACAATTTTGAGTATCGGTATCGAATATCGTATCGAAACAGTGGTATCGAGGCAAAAGTAACCGGTATCGTATCGAAGTCAAAATTCCCAGTATCGCCCACCACTACTTCACGGCAGTCAACGCATAAATGAGGCCGCACGTGAAACATACGCTCATTACCCATGTGCCTTGCGGCCTGCTTGTCCGACCTCCTCTGACGTCAAACCTAACCCCAAACCTAACCCCAAACCTAACCCCAACCCTAACCCCAAACCTAACCCTAACCAACCTAATAAATGTTTACAAATTACAAATAGAAAAAAATTGTAAAAAAATTGTGAAAAAAATCGTAAAACGTGAAAAGAAAAGAACGAGGAATCGAACCCAAGAACACATGCGTACATGCCAGAGAGCGTACCGCTAGACCACTGCGAACAGCTGAAAACTTTACGACAATAAATTGTATTTATAGTTTGCTTCTATAAGGTGAAATTGCTTATATAGTGTAAATGCGCAATTCCTTTATTTAGCCGCTAGTCAAAAATCGATGCCTATACTATGTCAACAAGATTCACACTTACGTGTTATCCAAACTCCATGTTTGTGGCGGTAATGGTTGTGTAGATAAAGGTGGTGTTCTCTGAATGCATCAATATCGAAACCAGCATTTAAGTTCGGGTCGTTTTCAAACAACTGCGTGTAGTAATCGTCATAAAAATAAAATCGAAACAAACGAATTATGATTAGATCGACCATTTGGCATTCCTGTGGAGTTTCGATGTCATGTACTATAGTAAGAGTAACTAGTATAGTGAGTCAGAATACATTCACGAAGAACTTTCTTTGAAGTTTTAAGAACGTAAAACATTACAGGTATCACAAACCTTGATCTGAAAGCTGCATTTCCTGCATACAGAAGACAAAATAGCAGTAGGTACAACATCGAGCCGAACCGACTATCTTCAGACCGGGAAGAAATCAGAGCGAGATGAATTTAATCACAAACCGATCTGAACTTTGCAGGTGCAACGTCAACTCTGACACTGATAAACAACGGCAGACAATTCGATTCTATAGTTTATAAGCGAAGATTGGCTTTCAGCATGGGCGGATCTCTCTATACAAATTTGTTTAGCTGTATTCAAGAAAATACACAACTCTTTTATAAAACTTAGAACTTAAAAATTTCCAGATAACTTTTACTGATTGACTAAAACTGAATACATGTTAATTGGGTCGAGGCAACGTTTAAGGTGGCTCGCTACAGTTTTGTATTATTTCGTATAAAATGAAAAATTGTAGGAGGAAAAATGTATCTGAAATACATAAAACCATACTTGAAGGGTTCTAAAAAAATTTTAAAAAGTATCATAACTACCGTTGCTATGGCAACTGTGACGTTTCAAAATGGCCGATATTATGACTTTAAAGTAATTTAACTCGCGAAAAATTGTGGTGACCCCCATTTTTTATTTGATAAAACGTTTCCACTTACCAAAAGGAAGTGTTTCGCAAATTTAAAAAAAATTATGTAATGAGGAAAATTTTTAATTGCAAAAAAACACATTTTATTAAATTAAAAATTTTCCTCATTACAGAATTTTTTTTAAATTTGCGAAACACTTCCTTTTGGTAAGTGGAAACGTTTTATCAAATAAAAAATGGGGGTCACCACAATTTTTCGCGAGTTAAATTACTTTAAAGTCATAATATCGGCCATTTTGAAACGTCACGGTTGCCATAGCAACGGTAGTTATGATACTTTTTAAATTTTTTTAGAACCCTTCAAGTATGGTTTTATGTATTTCAGATACATTTTTCCTCCTACAGTTAATAATTGCCCAAAATTTATTTTCTATATCCTTAATTTTTCATTTTATACGAAATAATACAAAACTGTATCGAGCCACCTTAAGTACTTTTCCTGAAAATCCTACTTTTGAAATAAATGGAATACCATTAGATCACTTGGTGTCTTAATTGACGAAAATCTTACTTGGAGTAGTCATATCGATAAATTGACAAAACGAATTGCTTCAAGTATCGGTGCCATCAAGCGATTAACGTCATTTGTTTCATTGAAAACATTGCACATTATTTATCAAGCTCTTATACATCCACATTTTGACTACTGTAATATTGTTTGGGGAAATTGTGTAAAACGTTATCAAAGAAACTTCAAAACCGTGCAACACGAGTTGTTTTCTAATTTTGACGCCGATGCCAATTAATAGGTGGGATAATCTAAACATACAATGTCAAATTCAAAAAGCGCTGATGGTTTTTAAATATTTAAATAACCTCGTTCCCGAATATCCATGTTCTAAATTTACATATCGCAACCATGTAACTTCTTACTTGCTTCGAGACTGTGTGAACAAACTTGCTGTTCTTTTACCCCGCACCAATTATCTTAAAAATAGCTTTACCTATAGTGGTGCGGCTTTTTGGAACAGCTTACTCAGCAATATAAGACAAGCAGAATCTCTGAATGAATTTCGACAAATGTTGAAAGATCATACTCGATAGGCACGGCATTCATGGAAAACAGGTATAATGGAAAATAGAATACTGGGTTTGGTGGATAATCCAAGTGAGTAGATATATACACAATTTAAGACCTAACCAGGAACGGTTGTGAAAATACAACACTAGGTCCTCTGGCAGGAACTGACCCCGCGACTCCGGTGCAGCGCTCCAACGTTCAGTTCCTGCCTATCGATGTCTTAAATCTGATAAAGACCTCTTGTGCGGTTTGTATATATTACATACAATTCACTCGTTCTCAAAAGCCAGGCAAGCACTAAAGGAATATTAACTTATAGGACTACTTCGCGTCCGTGTTGTAACAACACGGCCGCTCATGTTGTATAATATATATATATATTACATACAATTCTCTCGTTCTGAAAATGCAGGCAAGCACTGAAGGAATATTAACTTATATAAAGCTGTGTATTATATCATACAATTCACTCGTTCTCAAAAGGCAGGCAAGTACTAAAGGAATATTAACTTATATAAAGCTGCGTATTATATATATAATTATACATACAATTCATTCGTTCTCAAAAGGCAGGCAAGCATTTTCAAGATGTCAATTATACTCGATAACTATAGGGATAATATGTTAATTATATCAGTAGGAAAAACATACTCTTAACTGCAGTTCAAACACTGGTCCCATTGTTTCAAAATTGAACTGATATGCGTCAATTCTCTAACGAACTGATAATTCTTTGCACCCTCATTCTACAGCACCCCTGCAAATTAATTAGCTGTTCCCTATAATGGGAAAGGATTTCTCTTATTGAAACATGAAACTTCCACAGCACTCTCACTGACATAAGCATGTAAGGTCAAATAAATTTTGGCCTGTCATTTTTATTCTTGAACTGTCAAAATGGTGAGGTCGCAAATGAAATGAAACATATCTATAGAATTTTACCTGCGGTTGTATTTTGACTTGGCATCTCTCAAATATGGCCAGCTTTTGGCCATTGGCAGGCCGCTATTTCGAGCCATGGATTCAAGGTGCATTGGATCTCAACATGTTATGTCTAAACTGAGACAAGGTCAAACTTCAGTTAGGTACTATACCAATGGTGTTTGCTATTATTTCCTAATAATTTTCATTTTTGTCTATTTGGGAACTAAGCTTCCCAGCCTATGGAATATCCCGCCGGAGCTGGGCAAAGTATTAATGCTGTATATTTAAATGAATATAATGATGTAAGTGACTTATCTATAACTGTGAAATATTGTCACTGTTCATGAAAATGTGATTTCAGGTTTGGTACGACACAAATAGAAACAGCACCCGGCGCACCAAATTTATCTGTGCTTGGCCCTTGTAAATAGGTAGTCCAAGCAATAAGCATGCATAAATCTGGTAGGGATGTCATTTTATTTGTGTGCAATTACCAAATATATTTCATCCGATATTATATATTGTGCTAAACACAGGTACTCATAGAAAGCTAAAGATTTTGCTTTCGTGATGGTATTAACATCAAAGCTAAATGAGTCAATATTTCATATACAAGTGTAGTTTATTGTAGTCGCTCACTCGTTTGTATTGTACGTTTTAGACAGTTCGACTCGCTTCGACCACATCTTTTTTCAGTATTTATCTCTTCAAATGATAATCTGTAAATACAAAGACAAAGACAAGACTATTAACATATTCTTGTATTAAATCATTGGCCAGCATCGGCTAAAATTATACGTGAAAACAATCGATTATATACCCTATATTTACACGCAAAATCCAAAAACATTTACATAGTTTAACATTTACTTTTCAAATTATTGTTTGAATCTTCAAATATTGGAACATTTTTTCCTATTTTCGTTAAAATTTGCAGAAGATTTGGTTGTATAAAGTTTTTAAATTGAACAAGATTTTTGAAAGGACGCGCTGTGGGTTATAATCACTGAGCTATATAATACCTGGACACTGTGACCTGGAGGAAGTGCTAGCACAGATTAAAGATATTTTAGTAAAATTACATGGGTGATTATTGAAAATTCTCAACGCTGATTGGTTGCGCTACCTCGGATTAATACGCGATAATCACCTAAAGCGTTTTCAAGCCGCTTTTACGTAAATATTCAATTAAAATATTTTTGAACTGTGCATTTTTTATTTTTTCCAAACAATCACCTATGTAATTTTACTAAAACAATTATTCGCCTCAGGCTCGGTGAATATCGGTGAATAAAAACCTCGACTTCGTCTCGTTAAGAATAATTGTTAATTAATCTTTAATCTGTGGTGCTAGGCAGAAAAAAGTGAAGTAAAAAAGATGGCGGATTTGGGTATTTGAGCCTCTCTCCTTCGCAGAGGCTTGGATAAAAAAAAATATAAAAGGATACGCTAACTTGGATAATAAATAAAAGAATGCGCTAGATGGTAATAAATAAAACGCGCTAAATGGTAATATAATCAGGAAACCGCTGAAAATCGGAGCGCGGGCGGAGGAAAGAAGGAACTCATGATGTTCAATTACGCTCTAGCGCTTCTGAATCATAAAAAAATGAAATAAATAGCCTCTGCGCAGCCTCGTACCCAGGCGCTTTTAAGGAAAGAAAATTTACGCATTCAGCTAATTTATAGAGATCAGTGGTTAAGCTGAGCGAGCGCGCGGGGATGCTTGGGGAGATCGCGAAACACGGGGTATCTTGGTCTCTATAAATTAGCTGAATGCGTAAATTTTATTTTCCTTAATAGCGCCTGGGTACGAGGCTGGCCTCTGCGGAGGAGAGACTTCTGGAGCAGTGTTTGGCAGCACTGGGCAGTGCACAGCAGTGGCGTAGACAAGTGGGACAAGGGGCCTGAACCCCCCGCTCCCCCAATATGCTGAAGGACTGCCCTTGAATAGGGTGCACTGTGCAGAGGAGTAAATTTAGATTAGAAAAATAACCTATTACCTTGTTGATTATAATCTTTGATAGCAGAGTACGATAAATTTTCCAATACATACAGTAAACATGTCTTAAAGTCGTGAAGATCAACAAAAACAAACCAAAATAATAAAAATTAAATATTTCCAAAAAACAGGTGGGAATTTTGTTTGAGGCATAAATACAGTGACAATGCAAAATTGTACAAACACATAACGTACTGTAAACATTGCTAATGTACTATGACAACTATGTCAAGTATATAAACAGATCGTGCTGTTTTTTGAGTGTTTAATACTAAATAGTTGCCCTCAATTTTTGTCATTCTTGAAATAAATTATTATAATTCCTTTGACTTCATGTTTTATCTATATTGTCCCCGAGCCGAGGTATTATGTGGATCAGAATCTGGGTATATAACGTTAACCATGCAAATATTCATTTCCACTGGGGTCGGATTGTATGCTGTAACGTGTATACAATATGTAATGTGAAACCGATGTGGTTTCCGGACAGTGGATGATCTAGACAATGACTTGAGCCGATGACGAGGGAGTGAACGCGCACCTCAGAGCGAGAGGGTCGCACATGAAAGGCTATAGCCTCTGTAATATAACTGGGAAATAAAGAGTTTAAAACCGAGTTCGTGAAGTCTATTGAGTATCGGCACGCTACATGCGGATGATACCAAACTGCATAGATGTGTGCAAAATCTTAGTGATGCATTGGCATTATTGTAATCGGATATTCAAAGCATCCATTGTTGGTCAAATGAGAACCTGTTGAGCTTTAACAAATCGAAGTGTAAAGTGTTGTCTATCACGAGAAGGAAGTCTCCCTTAATTTACCCACATGCTCTTGGCGATCACCAACTATCGTCTTCTGATGTACAGTCTGATCTGGGCATCACCATCAGTTCTAAGCTATTATGGAATGTTCAGATCAACAAAGTTCGGTCAAAAGCCAACAAAACGCTCGGGTTAATTCGACGTTCCACCTTGGAGATATTAAACGGACACCAACGCGAGAAGGCTTCTATATCTACAACTTGTCGAAGTAACTTCTCCTATGCAACCCATGTCGAGAAAGTGCAGAGACGAGCAACCAAATACATACTGAATCTTGGGTTTATCACAGACATCTCATACAAGACAAGACTCCTTCAGCTTGATATATTACCTGTCTCATATTGGCACGAGTACTTGGATTTTGTTTTCCTCTACAAGATCATTAACAATCCTACATACATTGACGAACGTGCTCTACCCGATCAGGAATTACAAGAATTGAATCAAACGCAAACCTGATTAGATTTGTAATACCTTATGCCGAAAACCGTAACATTCTCATTTTTTTAAAGAACTAGTTGCAAAACGTGGAACATGTTAAATAGTAACTTGCGTACTAGAGATATAGGTTTGCTGTCTTTTAAATCAGGTCTTAAACTGTATTACAAACATGCACTATCCAAAACTTTTAAATGCGACGATCCGCGCACCTGGAAATCAGTGTGTGTAAAGTGCAAAAGGGCCAGACCGCTTAACAATGTTATAAGTTGTTGTTAGTCCTATATTATTTGAACATGGACTGTATAGATCTTTATTAGTTTAGCTTGTTAAGTTGCCTTGAAAATTTGTTTTGTACAGTAATTTAATTCATGTTTATTTGGGATCGCCGTAATTGGGGAAACTGTGGCGAATTCCCTGGCTCTATATGTTGTATTTAAATAGTAGCCGAATCTTATTGCTGCGGAGCGAACGAGCCTGAAGCGAGCGAGCGTAGCAGCAGCCTAATGTGTGCAGAGAGGGAGTTTTTAAGTAAATTTTATTTAGCGCATGGAATTGTGGTCGTGCGCGCTTGCTATGCGCAGAACACAAATTTTAAACTCGCTCAGTTCCAATATCCATGTGCTTTCGATTTTGACGGACGGAGTCTTCGAATTTTTATCGAATTTCTATAGCTTTTTCAAGTCTATTTTATGGAACGCCATGTGTCCAAAAATTATTTAACGTTAATTACATCATATCATGGCCAAAATCTCATTATATACAAATAATTTATTAACGAATATATCATGTTGATTAGCATTGGTCGTTATATCATACAATGAATTTCCGTTAAGTCATGATATGATATGATACAATGCAATTTCGACAAAATCGTTATTTAAAATCATAAGCATTTGCGCAATTCCTTATTTCATATAATGTTAAGGCGTTACACTGTGATATCAAATAATGACTTTTCAGTTGATTCATGATTTGATATAATGAAAAAGCACTTCCTTATTATATCATATAATAAAAATGCGCCGAAAAGTCATTATTTAATATAATGCAATTGCGCGGTGCGCCATCTGTTCAAAAATTCAAAACTGTCCAAAAATAAATTATTACGTCGTGCGTATGAGCTTCCGGTCATAAACTTCCGGTTCATGGGAATTGTTCGAAACGGCGCCAATTGGAAGGGGAAGGCGCCAAATTAAACTATAAATCTCTTCTTCGAGCACTCTCAACGGCAAGCTTTTTACATCTTTTAATACTCTTTAAATCGATTAATCATGGCGAGTGGCGAACGTGGTTGGGAAGAGGCAATAACCAGAGCTGTTCAAGGGGCAGTTAGATCCGTAATGAATGACAGAAGTGGTTCATCAAGCCAGTCATCGCATTCGTCGTCAAACTCGACTAGCAGTACTTCAAGCTCAAACGTATTAAACCGATAATATACAAATGCCAACGTTTAGAAAGAATACACACCTGGTTTGATATGTTTGGGCTTGAAGTACTTGTGCTTGTGCTAGTCGAGTTTGACGACGAATGCGATGACTGGCTTGATGAACCACCTCTGTCATTCTTTACGGATCTAATCAGGGCCTTTTTTAACTAATGTACTGGAGGGGCCAAAGCCCCCCAGCCCCCATGTTGGCCCCCCAGTAAGCTATTTTGTCCAAAGTATAAGCAAAAATGGGGGAAAACTGAGTTTAGAGGACAGTTATGGTATTCTCACAACAAAACCTGGCTCCGTTTAGATGGGATATATCAAAACCCCTCTATATGTCTCTGAAAATCCCTTTCGATGATGCCCCCCCCCACTAACGATTTCTTAAAAAAGGCCCTGGATCTAATGTCAATGTCTCCCCGCAACGGGGGGAGTGCGGGCATACCCAGCGACTATTGACATTTTCAAATAAATTTAGTCAATAATCCCCATCCCTTCTCGAGGGCTATATGGAACTGTCAATTCATATTTAATGCCCCAGGGTTGGAGATGGAGCACTTTTTATCCCTGGGATATCAGTTTGAGCGAAAGACTAGCACTAATCATGTAAATTTTGCACCAAATATATGCATTTCTGTATGGCATAGAGGCAATTAAATCAGTCAAAAGTATACATTTTGACTGATAATTTGGCCAGATATTTATTAATATATAAAAATAAAACAAAAGTTTTAAACAGTGCTTGAACACACGCTTAATTGACTAGTCAAGTTAAAAATATTAGAAAACAATGCGACAAAATATAAATTAGCATCTTTGTTGCATTATAAAACAATTTACAGAAGCAGATGGTGTGTTTGAGAATGGGTATAAAAAGGATTCTTATCCTTGATCTTTTTATTCTCCGTTAGTTTAGCCATTTTGTATTTAAAACGATCAGATAGTGAAAAATCCCCACCCTTGGGAAGGTGCGTGCGCTGTGTCAAAAGAATACAAATGTCCCCCGAATAGCACTATACAATGGATAACGCATTTCAGAATGGACTTCGCTGTTTCTTATTGTGTATCGTATTATTTTTAGACTGAGTGGAAGAAGAGCGATGGTTCCTCTTTATCTCGTGATGAATTCATGAGAATGTTGATTCAGGTTGATCTACTGCATGTGTTGGCAGATGAAGATGTTGAGTTAATGTATCAATTACCTGTTATGTTACCATTATCTGCCTCACAAGTAGAACAATGTAACTGTCCTGACAATACAACTGGACTATCTTGCCAAGTAAGTTGTGGCATTTACTTACCCACATCGAGAGTAATGTTCTGGAAAGTGGAAACACCAATGGGAAACCTGTCGTCATTCGCTACATCCGTGATATCCGCAAACTATCAAAAAATAAGTTCGGTCATCGCCAAACAATGTGACATGTATATTCTCATCATGCTATGTAATCTCGGTCACCCTGGATTAGCGCAAGCGTTGAAAGGCGCAGTTTCCGATTTGTTTCTTACTTTAAAGTGCTTGTTGTCGGAATTGGAAATGTTCAACAAATCTTTTCATTTTTAAAAATCCTATAATTCTTTGTTAATTCGTAGAAGTGTAATGTGGGTTACTTCAGATCTGGTGAGGCATGTATACCATGTCAGTGTAATGGTCATTCTTCAAGTTGTGATCCCAAGACTGGTGAATGTTATGACTGCCAACATAACACTTCAGGTATTGAATACCACAATATTATCAGAACAATACAATATATACCGTAAGTCCTATGTTAAGTCCCCACCCCCTCATATGCCCCTTCTCTAATAACCCCCTTTTCAAGATAAAAAATATTAACCCCCGCTCCTCTTTTAAGCCCCATCCCCTCAACAACAAACTACCGTAAATCCTATATTAAGGCGCCCTCCCAAATAGACTTATAGACCCCTCCTTTAATAAGTAATAACTTCCTGCTTTCAAAAGAAACAATTCTTGAGTCCCCTCTCTTTTAAGCATCCGCCCTCCTCATAACAAAAACAACACATGCGCACTGATTAGATTTTTTAATTGTCCTGGAAGTTGCTGTCAGTTTTTTGCTGACAATTTAGTTTATACGTTGTAATTTGAATTTAAAGCAGAAGATTTACGGCTTTAAAATTGTAAACTGTAACATCGAGGCACTTGATATCTGCGACACTCTCCTACGTAGAGGCTTTTCGCGCGTTTAAACTAGCTTTTCATGCAACTAATGACGTGAGAAAACAATTGGCCTCGCGCCCAAGGGTAAAATCGGAAACGTAAAAGAGCGCGGAGCCTTTACCAGATTTGTGGAACAACTTAACCTGCGGGGTGTGTACACTGACTTGAGTTGTATTCTGTTACCGGAAAGATTCTAATTTTGTACAGCTAACTCGTTCCCATGCATGCTCTTCCCTCCTGTCAAGTTGGTCACGTGCCTCCCAGATTTTGGAAAGTAAAAGTTAGTAGTGTGCTAGAATTGCAACTTTATATGTTACCGTTCAACCAACGGTTTGATGAAAAATTTGTTTTCGCCACAAGAAAAACACCTACAATTATCGTTGGGTATCGAATTATATTTCAAGCGAGGAGTTTGATCTGATTTAAGCAGACTGTTTAAGTCTTCCCATCCGTCTGTCTGTCTTCGAAGCTAGCAGAGAATATCCAGAGCAGCCGTTATTGCCCGTGGTTATGCAGAAATCAATTACGAAATTCGACTTATTGAATGTAATGATGTGGAATTTCTGCGAAATTACTTTAAGTCAATTCTCAGTATATGTATAATTTGAGCGAATGAGACCTCAATAGTAAACCACCACAGTTCCCCCATTACAAACATTTGAAAAGTTTCACGTTAAAATGTGTGGGGTTGAGCGGTGGAGGGGTTTACAGAGGCTCAATATTAAACTTCTATAATTTATGTTTCACTGTTCTCAGGCTTGAAATGCGATGAATGTGTACCAGGTTTCTATGGTAATCCAACAAGTGGCGAAGCAAATGCATGCCAACGATGTCCATGTCCAGATATTCTAAGAATTATGCCACGTCATGTTTGCAGGAATTGGACGGTACATTCAACTGCACATGTCGGATGGGGTATACAGGAAAGTTCTGTGATGAGTGTGCAGATGGTTATGTTGGTGATCCACTGACCGTTGGCTGTAAACCTTGTGAGTGTAATGAAAATATTGACTTGACTGCTACAGGAAATTGTGATCGTCGCACAGGAGAATGTCTGCGGTAAGTATTCGTTGACTGTGTTTATATTAAAAGTCTGCAAAGTGAAACTTCTTGTAGTAGGTAGCCACCACTAAAATAAATACGAGATGAACAGTTCGACTATAGGAATGACATGAAAATATAACATATTTTGATTTGACCTTCAGTTTTTTCCTAAGTGCGTACATGGTTAGTCGTCTTGTTGCTCAGTTTAGGTAAAAGAGAATTTTGAAATTAAGAAGTAAACGCGACGGAACGGCAATCAGAAATGTTACAGCATGTTTCAAATGTTCCTCAAATTGGACTCAAAACACGTGCGTTACGTGTACAACAATAGAGTTGTGATAGTTTCCCCATTCAATCTATTGAGACGCCATCTTTAATTATTTTTAATAATCAGTGCAGCAGCAGGCCTCAGTGCAGCAGCACTTTCCCAACAACTCATGTGAAGTTACGCGCTGAATTTCCAGGTTGTTGATTGCATAATCGAGCTTCTTCACAACACAAGGACTCACAGCATAAGTCAGGCTCTGTACGATTGCATGTTATGTACTATGTAAACCACTGTCACACTGATAACCAGAAGAACGGTTCCTCAGAGAATATTTCAGCTGAGGAAGTTCTTTAGATGAAATATTGAGGAACAATATTCCTCTCGCTTTCACAAGAAGAACACTTCCCAATCTCAAAATAGGCTCAAATGGCAGATAACTAAATATGATTCCTTAAAATTCACCCTTAATTGCTTAAAGTATGCGCGATAAATTCAAAATGTTCCTCGATCGTGTTGCTAAGGCAAATGTTCCTCAGGATCTATAGGTCCCGAGATCCCTTTTTTCCAGGTCTGTGTTATTGTTAACGTAGTGCGCGCTGAATGCATTATATATACGTTTTATTATGGCTCCATACAGACCATTACTGGGGCGTAGCATTGTACGCGTATAGCCCCCTTCATTCTTTCATTTTATTTATTCTTACGTAGTGTTTGAAGTTTCTGTCTGTTTCAAGAGAATGAAGTCGAGGCTATGCGTGGATAATGGCACGCTCTGGTTTTCCGCGCGTATATTTGCGATTTGGTTGGGCATGTTTTCAATAATAATTGTATAAGTAGGCTGCATTTCACCTCTGAGTCTTGAGTTCGATTCTCGCTGAGGACTATACTCATCACACTCATGTGAAAAGAGTAAGTCAACGCTTTGCTGAAAGTCGTGGGTTTTCTCCGGGCACTCCGGTTTCCTCCCACAGGTGGGCTGGGATATACAGATTAGGAAAGTAATATCACAATTGTTGTAAAAATAGATAATGTAGGCTACGTGCATAATATATAGGTAAGCGAGATACTTGATGTAATCGGGCACTGATTAACACACCCCAACTTACTTAGTACTTAGAAATAAATAGACCAAAATAAACGTTATTACTAATAGACGAAAGCTGGGAATAATTAAAAGCGAACAAAATTTCTGCTGACCTAAAACATTTCTGGGACCAATGGTCCCATGGTCCGCTATTTTTTGCACCGATGGGAAATGGTTTAGCATTACATTGAGGTACGAATCCCAGCATGACTTTTACTTTTCTATTTCCAGACGAATGCTCATAGAAGAATTGTGCTCTTAACTCTTCCGACAGAAACACGTGATGCACCCGTAGCGATTATTGAGGTAAGATGCAATACTAGAATGAAACCATAAATATAAAATATTTCGATTGCACTGCCAACTAGAATAATATATTATTTACTAAGTAGTCTACAAATTGTTATCAGGATCAACAGACTTCTTATACAAGTTGTTCCAACAAGTTGAACTTGTTATCGTCCTGCAATTCAACGACTTGTGAGTGACAACCTTGTAGCAACTTGATAAAATGACAACATTGTTACAACTTGTTCACCAGCTTGCTTCGGGTCTGTTGCGAAGATATCTTGTTGACAAGATGTGAGATTTTTACGTGTGTAGTGTACACGTTCAAACCTGGTATTTAAAACCACTCGCCTTACTGGACAGTATCAATTTGGGAAGCCACAATTTAGTTCATCTGTTAGCTAACATACTGTATGTAGGGTTGGGCGATATTTAGATATTTTCAATCGCGATTATCGTATCGAAGGTAGAAACTTGAGCGAAATTATCGTCATGCTCGATGACTATCGTGATATTGCTTCGCATGTGTATATAGCATTTATAAAATCCTAAAAATGTATTCCATTCGTAGAAAATATAGTTTTTTAAAAGAATTAAAACTATTTCCTGAATTAATATTTATGTATTAATCCGCTGAACAATGAATTTGCAGGCTTTGCTTGCGCTGTGTGTCCACGGCATTTGTGCCAGCGGAGACACAGCAAACGATTGTCAAACGAAAAATCCTTCATATTACTTTAATTTGTTGTTTTACTTGTTTTTAATAAGATTATATATAAGCTTACTATGTTTTGATATTAATTAAAATTGAAAAATGTGGTCATTGTTTTTATTGCATTTATCGCGATATTATCGAATATCGTGATAATTTCCTTGACAATAATCGTGAGATGATTTTTTTAATATCGCCCAACCCTAACTGTATGTAGACGTTTGTTTTAAACAAAACCGAACTCAACGTTTGTCCGTGTCTTTTTTTCTGATGTAGTCCAACGGAGAACGTATATTGCACAAAGAAACAGTTTCTTCTCTTGCTGGACGAAGGCCTGAGATTTCTTTATCTGCGGTACGTATTGACTGTAGAAACACCGCCTTTTGTAGCACTTTAATCTAACAATTTCTCTGAAAGTGACAGAGGCATAGCCAGATATCATTGCTCCCGTGGTTTGAACGGGGTTTTGTTGAAGTGGACGAGTACTGTAGATTGTTCATTGCCTTAAAACCATCGCGTTTTCATGTGCAGAGTGGCAAAACGTTTTCAACCTTCCTCCTAGTAGGATTTTGGGGTTTCCCAACCCTCGAAATAACTGGAAATTTTCCGACATGCTGGCTTCTGCCTGGGTAGGTTTGCCACTTGCCAGTTGACCATTGTAGTACTGCTTGTCTGACTCAGTGCTGAATGTTGATGCTAATACTAGTCAGACTAGTGTAGTACTTACTGCTTTGCAATGTTTTATTGAGTGTTTCACTTTCAACGTTACTCAATTCCAGTAGACATTCCGCACGGGGCATGGTACCCGTATACCGCACTTGTTTGCAACTCTGTTTTATGGGATTTGCGTTCCATATTATACTGACCCTTTTTGAACGGTCAATATTTCAAATACTAGCTAAGTCCATGGTAAATGTTACACTTTTATAATTTTATTAACTTGTACCACTTTTGTAAAAATGCATGAAAAGCTGTGAACTGCGGGTATGGACAGCACAATAACTTTAATGTATAATTACTAAACGTTAATCTGGGTTATACCGATCAACGGTAAATTTTCAAAATCTTGATCTCCTGGTAATGAGTTTACCTGGATGTGCCAATTCACTCGCGTGACAGAGTGAGATTGTCTGACTGATTAGAGTTCTTATTATCACTATTCTTTGTTTCGTAAGCCCAGGTCAAATGAGGATGATAATTGACGAGAGTAAGAAAGCGAGAGTTTGCATGAGAGTTCTCTCAAAGTTGATAAGCTGATTGCGATCTCATCAACTATCATGCTTCAGTTTTTACTGTCAAACCGTTTTTTCTCTTGCGAACCGTATGTTTATATGGTTTATATGGTTTATATGGTTTATATGGTTTATATGGTTTATATGGTTTATATGGTTTATATGGTTTATATGGTTTATATGGTTTATATGGTTTATATGGTTTATATGGTTTATATGGTTTATATGGTTTATATGGTTTATATGGTTTATAGCCTATGGTTTATATGGTTTATATGGTTTATATGGTTTATATGGTTTATATGGTTTATATGGTTTATATGGTTTATATGGTTTATATGGTTTATATGGTTTATATGGTTTATATGGTTTATATGGTTTATATGGTTTATATGGTTTATATGGTTTATATGGTTTATATGGTTTATATGGTTTATATGGTTTATATGGTTTATATGGTTTATATGGTTTATATGGTTTATATGGTTTATATGGTTTATATGGTTTATATGGTTTATATGGTTTATATGGTTTATATGGTTTATATGGTTTATATGGTTTATATGGTTTATATGGTTTATATGGTTTATATGGTTTATATGGTTTATATGGTTTATATGGTTTTTTATTGTTTATATGGTTTATATGGTTTATATGGTTTATATGGTTTATATGGTTTATATGGTTTATATGGTTTATATGGTTTATATGGTTTATATGGTTTATATGGTTTATATGGTTTATATGGTTTATATGGTTTATATGGTTTATATGGTTTATATGGTTTATATGGTTTATATGGTTTATATGGTTTATATGGTTTATATCGTTTATATAGTTTATATAGTTTATATAGTTTATATAGTTTATATAGTTTATATAGTTTATATAGTTTATATAGTTTATATGATTTATATAGTTTATATAGTTTATATGGTTTATATGGTTTATAATGGTTTATAATGGTTTATAATGGTTTATAATGGTTTATAATGGTTTATATAGTTTATATAGTTTATATAGTTTATATAGTTTATAATAGTTTATATAGTTTATATAGTTTATATAGTTTATATAGTTTATATGGTTTATATAGTTTATATAGTTTATATGGTTTATATAGTTTATATAGTTTATATAGTTTATATAGTTTATATAGTTTATATAGTTTATATAGTTTATATAGTTTATATAGTTTATATAGTTTATATAGTTTATATAGTTTATATAGTTTATATAGTTTATATAGTTTATATAGTTTATATAGTTTATATAGTTTATATAGTTTATATAATTTATATAGTTTATATAGTTTATATAGTTTATATAGTTTATATAGTTTATATAGTTTATATAGTTTATATAGTTTATATAGTTTATATAGTTTATATAGTTTATATAGTTTATATAGTTTATATAGTTTATATAGTTTATATAGTTTGGCTATAGTTTATATGGTTTATATAGTTTATATAGTTTATATAGTTTATATAGTTTATATAGTTTATATAGTTTATATAGTTTATATAGTTTATATAGTTTATATAGTTTATATAGTTTATATAGTTTATATAGTTTATATAGTTTATATAGTTTATATAGTTTATATAGTTTATATAGTTTATATAGTTTATATAGTTTATATAGTTTATATAGTTTATATAGTTTATATAGTTTATATAGTTTATATAGTTTATATAGTTTATATAGTTTATATAGTTTATATAGTTTATATAGTTTATATAGTTTATATAGTTTATATAGTTTATATAGTTTATATAGTTTATATAGTTTATATAGTTTATATAGTTTATATAGTTTATATAGTTTATATAGTTTATATAGTTTATATAGTTTATATAGTTTATATAGTTTATATAGTTTATATAGTTTATATAGTTTATATAGTTTATATAGTTTATATAGTTTATATAGTTTATATAGTTTATATAGTTTATATAGTTTATATAGTTTATATAGTTTATATAGTTTATATAGTTTATATAGTTTATATAGTTTATATAGTTTATATAGTTTATATAGTTTATATAGTTTATATAGTTTATATAGTTTATATAGTTTATATAGTTTATATAGTTTATATAGTTTATATAGTTTATATAGTTTATATAGTTTATATAGTTTATATAGTTTATATAGTTTATATAGTTTATATAGTTTATATAGTTTATATAGTTTATATAGTTTATATAGTTTATATAGTTTATATAGTTTATATAGTTTATATAGTTTATATAGTTTATATAGTTTATATAGTTTATATAGTTTATATAGTTTAGTGTTTAGTGTTTAGTGTTTAGTTATTAATTTAGTTTAGTTATTAATTTAGTTTAGTTATTAATTTAGTTTAGTTATTAATTTAGTTTAGTTATTAATTTAGTTTAGTTATTAATTTAGTTTAGTTATTAATATAGTTTAGTTATTAATTTATAGTTTAGTTATTAATTTATAGTTTAGTTATTAATTTATAGTTTAGTTATTAATTTATAGTTTAGTTATTAATTTATAGTTTAGTTATTAATTTATAGTTTAGTTATTAATTTATAGTTTAGTTATTAATTTATAGTTTAGTTATTAATTTATAGTTTAGTTATTAATTTATAGTTTAGTTATTAATTTATAGTTTAGTTATTAATTTATAGTTTAGTTATTAATTTATAGTTTAGTTATTAATTTATAGTTTAGTTATTAATTTATAGTTTAGTTATTAATTTATAGTTTAGTTATTAATTTATAGTTTAGTTATTAATTTATAGTTTAGTTATTAATTTATAGTTTAGTTATTAATTTATAGTTTAGTTATTAATTTATAGTTTAGTTATTAATTTATAGTTTAGTTATTAATTTACAGTTTAGTTATTAATTTATAGTTTAGTTATTAGTTATTAGTTATTAGTTATTAGTTATTAGTTATTAGTTATTAGTTATTAGTTATTAGTTTATGGTTTATGGTTTATGGTTTATGGTTTATGGTTTATGGTTTATGGTTTATGGTTTATGGTTTATGGTTTAGGGTTTAGGGTTTAGGGTTTAGGGTTTAGGGTTTAGGGTTTAGGGTTTAGGGTTTAGGGTTTAGGGTTTAGGGTTTAGGGTTTAGGGTTTAGGGTTTAGGGTTTAGGGTTTAGGGTTTAGGGTTTAGGGTTTATGGTTTATGGTTTATGGTTTATGGTTTATGGTTTATGGTTTATTGTTTATTGTTTATTGTTTATAGTTTAGTTATTAATTTAGTTTAGTTATTAATTTAGTTTAGTTATTAATTTAGTTTAGTTATTAATTTAGTTTAGTTATTAATTTAGTTTAGTTATTAATTTAGTTTAGTTATTAATTTAGTTTAGTTATTAATTTAGTTTAGTTATTAATTTAGTTTAGTTATTAATTTAGTTTAGTTATTAATTTAGTTTAGTTATTAATTTAGTTTAGTTATTAGTTTAGTTTAGTTATTAGTTTAGTTTAGTTATTAGTTTAGTTTAGTTATTAGTTTAGTTTAGTTATTAGTTATTAGTTTATGGTTTATGGTTTATGGTTTATGGTTTATGGTTTATGGTTTATGGTTTATGGTTTATGGTTTATGGTTTATGGTTTATGGTTTATTGTTTATTGTTTATTGTTTATTGTTTATTGTTTATTGTTTATTGTTTATTGTTTATTGTTTATTGTTTATTGTTTATTGTTTATTGTTTATTGTTTATTGTTTATTGTTTATTGTTTATTGTTTATTGTTTATTGTTTATTGTTTATTGTTTATTGTTTATTGTTTATTGTTTATTGTTTATTGTTTATTGTTTATTGTTTATTGTTTATTGTTTATTGTTTATTGTTTATTGTTTATTGTTTATTGTTTATTGTTTATTGTTTATTGTTTATTGTTTATTGTTTATTGTTTATTGTTTATTGTTTATTGTTTATTGTTTATTGTTTATTGTTTATTGTTTATTGTTTATTGTTTATTGTTTTATTGTTTATTGTTTATTGTTTATTGTTTATTGTTTATTGTTTATTGTTTATTGTTTATTGTTTATTGTTTATTGTTTATTGTTTATTGTTTATTGTTTATTGTTTATTGTTTATTGTTTATTGTTTATTGTTTATTGTTTATTGTTTATTGTTTATTGTTTATTGTTTATTGTTTATTGTTTATTGTTTATTGTTTATTGTTTATTGTTTATATTTTATTTTTATTGTTTATTGTTTAATTTTTATTGTTTATTGTTTATATTGTTTATTGTTTATTGTTTATTGTTTTGTTTATTGTTTATTGTTTATTGTTTATTGTTTATTGTTTATTGTTTATTGTTTATTGTTTATTGTTTATTGTTTATTGTTTATTGTTTATTGTTTATTGTTTATTGTTTATTTTTTATTGTTTAGTTTATTATTTATTGTTTATTGTTTATTGTTTATTGTTTATTGTTTAGTTTAGTTATTGTTTATTGTTTATTGTTTATTGTTTAGTTTATTATTTATTTAGTTTTAGTTATTTATTTAGTTTTATTGTTTATTGTTTAGTTTTATTTTTATTGTTTATTGTTTATTGTTTATTGTTTATTGTTTATTGTTTATTGTTTATTGTTTATTGTTTAGTTATTGTTTAGTTTGTTTATTAATTTAGTTTAGTTATTTATTTAGTTTAGTTATTAATTTAGTTTAGTTATTAATTTAGTTTAGTTATTAATTTAGTTTAGTTATTAATTTAGTTTAGTTATTAATTTAGTTTAGTTATTAATTTAGTTTAGTTATTAATTTAGTTTAGTTATTAATTTAGTTTAGTTATTAATTTAGTTTAGTTATTAATTTAGTTTAGTTATTAATTTAGTTTAGTTATTAATTTAGTTTAGTTATTAATTTAGTTTAGTTATTAATTTAGTTTAGTTATTAATTTAGTTTAGTTATTAATTTATAGTTTAGTTATTAATTTATAGTTTAGTTATTAATTTATAGTTTAGTTATTAATTTATAGTTTAGTTATTAATTTAGTTTAGTTATTAGTTTAGTTTAGTTATTAGTTTAGTTTAGTTATTAGTTTAGTTTAGTTTAGTTATTAGATATTAGTTTATGGTTTATGGTTTATGGTTTATGGTTTATGGTTTATGGTTTATGGTTTATGGTTTATGGTTTATGGTTTATGGTTTATGGTTTATGGTTTATGGTTTATGGTTTATGGTTTATGGTTTATGGTTTATGGTTTATGGTTTATGGTTTATGGTTTATGGTTTATTGTTTATTGTTTATTGTTTATTGTTTATTGTTTATTGTTTATGGTTTATTGTTTATTGTTTATTGTTTATTGTTTATTGTTTATTGTTTATTGTTTATTGTTTATTGTTTATTGTTTATTGTTTATTGTTTATTGTTTATTGTTTATTGTTTATTGTTTATTGTTTATTGTTTATTGTTTATTGTTTATAGTTTATAGTTTATAGTTTATAGTTTATAGTTTATAGTTTATAGTTTATAGTTTATAGTTTATAGTTTATAGTTTATAGTTTATAGTTTATAGTTTATAGTTTATAGTTTATAGTTTATAGTTTATAGTTTATAGTTTATTGTTTATAGTTTAGTTATTAATTTATAGTTTAGTTATTAATTTATAGTTTAGTTATTAGTTATTAGTTATTAGTTATTAGTTAATAGTTATTAGTTATTAGTTATTAGTTATTAGTTATTAGTTTATGGTTTATGGTTTATGGTTTATGGTTTATGGTTTATGGTTTATGGTTTATGGTTTATGGTTTATGGTTTATGGTTTAGGGTTTAGGGTTTAGGGTTTAGGGTTTAGGGTTTAGGGTTTAGGTTTAGGTTTAGGTTTAGGTTTAGGTTTAGGTTTAGGTTTAGGTTTAGGTTTAGGTTTAGGTTTAGGTTTAGGTTTAGGTTTAGGTTTAGGTTTAGGTTTAGGTTTAGGTTTAGGTTTAGGTTTAGGGTTTATGGTTTAGGGTTTATGGTTTATGGTTTATGGTTTATGGTTTATTGTTTATTGTTTATTGTTTATTGTTTATTGTTTATTGTTTAGTTATTAATTTAGTTTAGTTATTAATTTAGTTTAGTTATTAATTTAGTTTAGTTATTAATTTAGTTTAGTTATTAATTTAGTTTAGTTATTAATTTAGTTTAGTTATTAATTTAGTTTAGTTATTAATTTAGTTTAGTTATTAATTTAGTTTAGTTATTAATTTAGTTTAGTTATTAATTTAGTTTAGTTATTAATTTAGTTTAGTTATTAATTTAGTTTAGTTATTAATTTAGTTTAGTTATTAATTTAGTTTAGTTATTAATTTAGTTTAGTTATTAATTTAGTTTAGTTATTAATTTAGTTTAGTTATTAATTTAGTTTAGTTATTAATTTATAGTTGTTATTAATTTAGTTTAGTTTTAGTTTACAGTTTAATTTATAGTTTAGTTATTAATTTATAGTTTAGTTATTAATTTATAGTTTAGTTATTAATTTAGTTTAGTTATTAATTTAGTTTAGTTATTAGTTTAGTTTAGTTATTAGTTTATTTTAGTTATTAGTTTAGTTATTAGTTATTAGTTTATGGTTTATGGTTTATGGTTTATGGTTTATGGTTTATGGTTTATGGTTTATGGATTATAGTTTATTGTTTATTGTTTATTGTTTATTGTTTATTGTTTATTGTTTATTGTTTATTGTTTATTGTTTATTGTTTATTGTTTATTGTTTATTGTTTATTGTTTATTGTTTATTGTTTATTGTTTGTTGTTTGTTGTTTATTGTTTATTGTTTATTGTTTATTGTTTATTGTTTATTGTTTATTGTTTATTGTTTATTGTTTATTGTTTATTGTTTATTGTTTATTGTTTATTGTTTATTGTTTATTGTTTATTGTTTATTGTTTATTGTTTATTGTTTATTGTTTATTGTTTATTGTTTATTGTTTATTGTTTATTGTTTATTGTTTATTGTTTTATTGTTTATTGTTTATTGTTTATTGTTTATTGTTTATTGTTTATTGTTTATTGTTTTTTGTTTTTTGTTTATTGTTTATTGTTTATTGTTTATTGTTTATTGTTTATTGTTTATTGTTTATTGTTTATTGTTTATTGTTTATTGTTTATTGTTTATTGTTTATTGTTTATTGTTTATTGTTTATTGTTTATTGTTTATTGTTTATTGTTTATTGTTTATTGTTTATTGTTTATTGTTTATTGTTTATTGTTTATTGTTTATTGTTTATTGTTTATTGTTTATTGTTTATTGTTTATTGTTTATTGTTTATTGTTTATTGTTTATTGTTTATTGTTTATTGTTTATTGTTTATTGTTTATTGTTTATTGTTTATTGTTTATTGTTTATTGTTTATTGTTTATTGTTTATTTATGATTTTATTGTTTATTGTTTATTGTTTATTGTTTATTGTTTATTGTTTATTGTTTATTGTTTATTGTTTATTGTTTATTGTTTATTGTTTATTGTTTATTGTTTATTGTTTATTGTTTATTGTTTATTGTTTATTGTTTATTGTTTATTGTTTGTAGTTTAGTTATTAATTTAGTTTAGTTATTAATTTAGTTTAGTTATTAATTTAGTTTAGTTATTAATTTAGTTTAGTTATTAATTTAGTTTAGTTATTAATTTAGTTTAGTTATTAATTTAGTTTAGTTATTAATTTAGTTTAGTTATTAATTTAGTTTAGTTATTAATTTAGTTTAGTTATTAATTTAGTTTAGTTATTAATTTAGTTTAGTTATTAATTTAGTGTAGTTATTAATTTAGTGTAGTTTATAGTTTATAGTTTATAGTTTATAGTTTACAGTTTATAGTTTATAGTTTACAGTTTACAGTTTACAGTTTACAGTTTACAGTTTACAGTTTACAGTTTACAGTTTACAGTTTACAGTTTACAGTTTACAGTTTACAGTTTAGAGTTTATAGTTTATAGTTTATAGTTTATAGTTTATAGTTTATTGTTTATTGTTTATTGTTTATTGTTTACTGTTTACTGTTTACTGTTTACTGTTTACTGTTTAGTGTTTACTGTTTACTGTTTACTGTTTATTGTTTATAGTCTATAGTTTATAGTTTATAGTTTATAGTTTATAGTTTATAGTTTATAGTTTATAGTTTAGTTATTAATTTAGTTTAGTTATTAATTTAGTTTAGTTATTAATTTAGTTTAGTTATTAATTTAGTTTAGTTATTAATTTAGTGTAGTTATTAGTTTAGTTTAGTTATTAATTTAGTTTAGTTATTAATTTAGTTTAGTTAATAATTTAGTGTAGTTTATAGTTTATAGTTTATAGTTTATAGTTTATAGTTTATAGTTTATAGTTTATAGTTTATAGTTTATAGTTTACAGTTTACAGTTTCAGTTTACAGTTTACAGTTTATAAGTTTACAGTTTACAGTTTACAGTTTACAGTTTTACAGTTTACAGTTTACAGTTTACAGTTTACAGTTTACAGTTTACAGTTTACAGTTTACAGTTTACAGTTTACATTTTACAGTTTACAGTTTACAGTTTACAGTTTACAGTTTACAGTTTACAGTTTACAGTTTACAGTTTACAGTTTACAGTTTACAGTTTACAGTTTACAGTTTACAGTTTACAGTTTACAGTTTACAGTTTACAGTTTATGTTTATTGTTTATTGTTTATTGTTTATTGTTTATTGTTTACTGTTTACTCTTTACTGTTTACTGTTTACTGTTTACTGATTACTGTTTACTGTTTATTGTTTATCGTTTATAGTTTATAGTTTATTGTTTATTGTTTATTGTTTATTGTTTATTGTTTATTGTTTATTGTTTATAGTTTAGTTATTAATTTAGTTTAGTTATTAATTTAGTTTAGTTATTAATTTAGTTTAGTTATTAATTTAGTTTAGTTATTAATTTAGTTTAGTTATTAATTTAGTTTAGTTATTAATTTAGTTTAGTTATTAATTTAGTTTAGTTATTAATTTAGTTTAGTTATTAATTTAGTTTAGTTATTAATTTAGTTTAGTTATTAATTTAGTTTAGTTATTAATTTAGTGTAGTTATTAATTTAGTGTAGTTATTAATTTATAGTTTAGTTATTAATTTATAGTTTAGTTATTAATTTATAGTTTAGTTATTAATTTAGTTTAGTTATTAATTTAGTTTAGTTATTAGTTTAGTTTAGTTATTAGTTTATTTTAGTTATTAGTTTAGTTATTAGTTTATGGTTTATGGTTTATGGTTTATGGTTTATGGTTTATGGTTTATGGATTATAGTTTATTGTTTATTGTTTATTGTTTATTGTTTATTGTTTATTGTTTATTGTTTATTGTTTATTGTTTATTGTTTATTGTTTATTGTTTATTGTTTATTGTTTATTGTTTATTGTTTATTGTTTATTGTTTATTGTTTATTGTTTATTGTTTATTGTTTATTGTTTGTTGTTTGTTGTTTGTTGTTTGTTGTTTGTTGTTTGTTGTTTGTTGTTTGTTGTTTGTTGTTTGTTGTTTGTTGTTTGTTGTTTATTGTTTATTGTTTATTGTTTATTGTTTATTGTTTATTGTTTATTGTTTATTGTTTATTGTTTATTGTTTATTGTTTATTGTTTATTGTTTATTGTTTATTGTTTATTGTTTATTGTTTATTGTTTATTGTTTATTGTTTATTGTTTATTGTTTATTGTTTATTGTTTATTGTTTATTGTTTATTGTTTATTGTTTATTGTTTATTGTTTATTGTTTATTGTTTATTGTTTATTGTTTATTGTTTATTGTTTATTGTTTATTGTTTATTGTTTATTGTTTATTGTTTATTGTTTAGTGTTTATTGTTTATTGTTTATTGTTTATTGTTTATTGTTTATTGTTTATTGTTTATTGTTTATTGTTTATTGTTTATTGTTTATTGTTTATTGTTTATTGTTTATTGTTTATTGTTTATTGTTTATTGTTTATTGTTTATTGTTTATTGTTTATTGTTTATTGTTTATTGTTTATTGTTTATTGTTTATTGTTTATTGTTTATTGTTTATTGTTTATTGTTTATTGTTTATTGTTTATTGTTTATTGTTTATTGTTTATTGTTTATTGTTTATTGTTTATTGTTTATTGTTTATTGTTTATTGTTTATTGTTTATTGTTTATTGTTTATTGTTTATTGTTTTATTGTTTATTGTTTATTGTTTATTGTTTTGTTTATTGTTTATTGTTTATTGTTTATTGTTTATTGTTTATTGTTTATTGTTTATTGTTTATTGTTTATTGTTTATTGTTTATTGTTTATTGTTTATTGTTTATTGTTTATTGTTTATTGTTTATTGTTTATTGTTTATTGTTTATTGTTTATTGTTTATTGTTTATTGTTTATTGTTTATTGTTTATTGTTTATTGTTTATTGTTTATTGTTTATTGTTTATTGTTTATTGTTTATTGTTTATTGTTTATTGTTTATTGTTTATTGTTTAGTTATTAATTTAGTTTAGTTATTAATTTAGTTTAGTTATTAATTTAGTTTAGTTATTAATTTAGTTTAGTTATTAGTTTAGTTTAGTTATTAGTTTAGTTTAGTTATTAGTTTAGTTTAGTTATTAGTTTAGTTTAGTTTATAGTTTATAGTTTATAGTTTATGGTTTATGGTTTATGGTTTATGGTTTATGGTTTATGGTTTATGGTTTATGGTTTATGGTTTATGGTTTATGGTTTATGGTTTATGGTTTATGGTTTATGGTTTATGGTTTATGGATTATCGTTTATAGTTTATAGTTTATAGTTTATAGTTTATAGTTTATAGTTTATAGTTTATAGTTTATAGTTTATAGTTTATAGTTTATGGTTTATGGTTTATGGTTTATGGTTTATGGTTTATGGTTTATTGTTTATGGTTTATTGTTTATTGTTTATTGTTTATTGTTTATTGTTTATTGTTTATTGTTTATAGTTTAGTTATTAATTTGGTTTAGTTATTAATTTAGTTTTGTTATTAATTTAGTTTAGTTATTAATTTAGTTTAGTTATTAATTTAGTTTAGTTATTAATTTAGTTTAGTTATTAATTTAGTTTAGTTATTAATTTAGTTTAGTTATTAATTTAGTTTAGTTATTAATTTAGTTTAGTTTATAGTATAGTTTATAGTTTAGTTATTAGTTTAGTTTACAGTTATTATTTAGTTTACGGTTTATTTAGTTTAGTTTTAATTTACAGTTTAGTTTACAGTTTACAGTTTACAGTTTATAGTTTATAGTTTATAGTTTACAGTTTACAGTTTACAGTTTACAGTTTACAGTTTACAGTTTACAGTTTACAGTTTACAGTTTACAGTTTACAGTTTACAGTTTACAGTTTACAGTTTACAGTTTACAGTTTACAGTTTACAGTTTACAGTTTACAGTTTACAGTTTACAGTTTTCAGTTTGCAGTTTACAGTTTACAGTTTACAGTTTATAGTTTATAGTTTACAGTTTACTGTTTACTGTTTACTGTTTACTGTTTACTGTTTACTGTTTACTGTTTACTGTTTACTGTTTACTGTTTACTGTTTACTGTTTACTGTTTACTGTTTACTGTTTACTGTTTACTGTTTACTGTTTACTGTTTACTGTTTACTGTTTACTGTTTACTGTTTACTGTTTACTGTTTACTGTTTACTGTTTACTGTTTACTGTTTACTGTTTACTGTTTACTGTTTACTGTTTACTGTTTACTGTTTACTGTTTACAGTTTACAGTTTACAGTTTACAGTTTACAGTTTACAGTTTACAGTTTACATTACAGCTTTAGTTTACAGTTTACAGTTTACAGTTTACAGTTTACAGTTTACAGTTTACAGTTTACAGTTTACAGTTTACAGTTTACAGTTTACAGTTTACAGTTTACAGTTTACAGTTTACAGTTTACAGTTTACAGTTTACAGTTTACAGTTTACAGTTTACAGTTTACAGTTTACAGTTTGCAGTTTACAGTTTACAGTTTACAGTTTACAGTTTACAGTTTACAGTTTACAGTTTACAGTTTACTGTTTACTGTTTACTGTTTACTGTTTACTGTTTACTGTTTACAGTTTACAGTTTACAGTTTACAGTTTACAGTTTACAGTTTACAGTTTACAGTTTATAGTTTATAGTTTATAGTTTATAGTTTATAGTTTATAGTTTATAGTTTATAGTTTATAGTTTATTGTTTATTGTTTATTGTTTATAGTTTAGTTATTAATTTAGTTTAGTTATTAATTTAGTTTAGTTATTAATTTAGTTTAGTTATTAATTTAGTTTAGTTATTAATTTAGTTTAGTTATTAATTTAGTTTGTTTATTTTTAGTGTAGTTATTAATTTAGTTTAGTTATTAATTTAGTTAGTTTATTAATTTAGTTTAGTTATTAATTTAGTTTAGTTATTAATTTAGTTTAGTTATTAATTTAGTTTAGTTATTAATTTAGTTTAGTTATTAATTTAGTGTATATAGTTATTAATTTAGTGTAGTTATTAATTTAGTGTAGTTATTAATTTATAGTTTAGTTATTAATTTATAGTTTAGTTATTAATTTATAGTTTAGTTATTAATTTAGTTTAGTTATTAATTTAGTTTAGTTATTAGCTTAGTTTAGTTATTAGTTTATTTTAGTTATTAGTTTAGTTATTAGTTTATGGTTTATGGTTTATGGTTTATGGTTTATGGTTTATGGTTTATGGTTTATGGATTATAGTTTATTGTTTATTGTTTATTGTTTATTGTTTATTGTTTATTGTTTATTGTTTATTGTTTATTGTTTATTGTTTATTGTTTATTGTTTATTGTTTATTGTTTATTGTTTATTGTTTATTGTTTATTGTTTGTTGTTTGTTGTTTGTTGTTTGTTGTTTGTTGTTTGTTGTTTGTTGTTTATTGTTTATTGTTTATTGTTTATTGTTTATTGTTTATTGTTTATTGTTTATTGTTTATTGTTTATTGTTTATTGTTTATTGTTTATTGTTTATTGTTTATTGTTTATTGTTTATTGTTTATTGTTTATTGTTTATTGTTTATTGTTTATTGTTTATTGTTTATTGTTTATTGTTTATTGTTTATTGTTTATTGTTTATTGTTTATTGTTTATTGTTTATTGTTTATTGTTTATTGTTTGTTGTTTATTGTTTATTGTTTGTTGTTTATTGTTTATTGTTTATTGTTTATTGTTTGTTTATTGTTTATTGTTTATTGTTTATTGTTTATTGTTTATTGTTTATTGTTTATTGTTTATTGTTTATTGTTTATTGTTTATTGTTTATTGTTTATTGTTTATTGTTTATTGTTTATTGTTTATTGTTTATTGTTTATTGTTTATTGTTTATTGTTTATTGTTTATTGTTTATTGTTTATTGTTTATTGTTTATTGTTTATTGTTTATTGTTTATTGTTTATTGTTTATTGTTTATTGTTTATTGTTTATTGTTTATTGTTTATTGTTTATTGTTTATTGTTTATTGTTTATTGTTTATTGTTTATTGTTTATTGTTTATTGTTTATTGTTTATTGTTTATTGTTTATTGTTTATTGTTTATTGTTTATTGTTATTGTTTATTGTTTATTGTTTATTGTTTATTGTTTATTGTTTATTGTTTATTGTTTATTGTTTATTGTTTATTGTTTATTGTTTATTGTTTATTGTTTATTGTTTATTGTTTATTGTTTATTGTTTATTGTTTATTGTTTATTGTTTATTGTTTATTGTTTATTGTTTATTGTTTATTGTTTATTGTTTATTGTTTATTGTTTATTGTTTATTGTTTATTGTTTATTGTTTATTGTTTATTGTTTATTGTTTATTGTTTATTGTTTATTGTTTATTGTTTATTGTTTATTGTTATTGTTCATTGTTTATTGTTTATTGTTTATTGTTTATTGTTTATTGTTTATTGTTTAATTATTAATTTAGTTTAGTTATTAATTTAGTTTAGTTATTAATTTAGTTTAGTTATTAATTTAGTTTAGTTATTAATTTAGTGTAGTTATTAATTTAGTTTAGTTATTAATTTAGTTTAGTTATTAATTTAGTTTAGTTATTAATTTAGTGTAGTTTATAGTTTATAGTTTATAGTTTATAGTTTACAGTTTACAGTTTACAGTTTACAGTTTACAGTTTACAGTTTACAGTTTACAGTTTACAGTTTACAGTTTACAGTTTACAGTTTAAAGTTTACAGTTTACAGTTTACAGTTTACAGTTTACAGTTTACAGTTTACAGTTTACAGTTTACAGTTTATAGTTTATAGTTTACAGTTTATAGTTTACAGTTTACAGTTTACAGTTTACAGTTTACAGTTTACAGTTTACAGTTTACAGTTTACAGTTTACAGTTTACAGTTTACAGTTTACAGTTTACAGTTTACAGTTTACAGTTTACAGTTTACAGTTTACAGTTTACTGTTTACTGTTTACTGTTTACTGTTTACTGTTTACTGTTTACTGTTTACTGTTTACTGTTTACTGTTTACTGTTTACTGTTTATTGTTTATCGTTTATAGTTTATAGTTTATAGTTTATTGTTTATTGTTTATTGTTTATAGTTTAGTTATTAATTTAGTTTAGTTATTAATTTAGTTTAGTTATTAATTTAGTTTAGTTATTAATTTAGTTTAGTTATTAATTTAGTTTAGTTATTAATTTAGTTTAGTTATTAATTTAGCTTAGTTATTAATTTAGTTTAGTTATTAATTTAGTTTAGTTATTAATTTAGTTTAGTTATTAATTTAGTTTAGTTATTAATTTAGTTTAGTTATTAATTTAGTTTAGTTATTAATTTAGTGTAGTTATTAATTTAGTGTAGTTATTAATTTAGTGTAGTTATTAATTTATAGTTTAGTTATTAATTTATAGTTTAGTTATTAATTTATAGTTTAGTTATTAATTTAGTTTAGTTATTAATTTAGTTTAGTTATTAGCTTAGTTTAGTTATTAGTTTATTTTAGTTATTAGTTTAGTTATTAGTTATTAGTTTATGGTTTATGGTTTATGGTTTATGTTTATGGTTTACAGTTTATAGTTTATGGATTATAGTTTATTGTTTATAGTTTATTGTTTATTGTTTATATTTTATTGTTTATTGTTTATTGTTTTTTTTTTATTGTTTATAGTTTATTGTTTATAGTTTATTGTTTATTGTTTATTGTTTATTGTTTACAGTTTTTTGTTTGTTGTTTGTTGTTTGTTGTTTGTTGTTTGTTGTTTGTTGTTTGTTGTTTACACTTTATTGTTTATTGTTTATTGTTTATTGTTTATTGTTTATTGTTTATTGTTTATTGTTTATTGTTTATTGTTTATTGTTTATTGTTTATTGTTTATTGTTTATTGTTTATTGTTTATTGTTTATTGTTTATTGTTTATTGTTTATTGTTTATTGTTTATTGTTTATTGTTTATTGTTTATTGTTTATTGTTTATTGTTTATTGTTTATTGTTTATTGTTTATTGTTTATTGTTTATTGTTTATTGTTTATTGTTTATTGTTTATTGTTTATTGTTTATTGTTTATTGTTTATTGTTTATTGTTTATTGTTTATTGTTTATTGTTTATTGTTTATTGTTTATTGTTTATTGTTTATTGTTTATTGTTTATTGTTTATTGTTTATTGATTAAATTTTATTGTTTATTTTTTATTTGTTATTGTTTATTGTTTATTGTTTATTGTTTATTGTTTATTGTTTATTGTTTATTGTTTATTGTTTATTGTTTATTGTTTATTGTTTATTGTTTATTGTTTATTGTTTATTGTTTTATTGTTTATTGTTTATTGTTTATTGTTTATTGTTTATTGTTTATTGTTTATTGTTTATTGTTTATTGTTTATTGTTTATTGTTTATTGTTTATTGTTTATTGTTTATTGTTTATTGTTTATTGTTTATTGTTTATTGTTTATTGTTTATTGTTTATTGTTTATTGTTTATTGTTTATTGTTTATTGTTTATTGTTTATTGTTTATTGTTTATTGTTTATTGTTTATTGTTTATTGTTTATTGTTTATTGTTTATTGTTTATTGTTTATTGTTTATTGTTTATTGTTTATTGTTTATTGTTTATTGTTTATTGTTTATTGTTTATTGTTTATTGTTTATAGTTTATAGTTTATTGTTTATTGTTTATTGTTTATTGTTTATTGTTTATTGTTTATTGTTTATTGTTTATTGTTTATTGTTTATTGTTTATTGTTTATAGTTTAGTTATTAATTTAGTTTAGTTATTAATTTAGTTTAGTTATTAATTTAGTTTAGTTATTAATTTAGTTTAGTTATTAATTTAGTTTAGTGATTAATTTAGATTAGTTATTAATTTAGTTTAGTTATTAATTTAGTTTAGTTATTAATTTAGTTTAGTTATTAATTTAGTTTAGTTATTAGTTTAGTTTAGTTATTAATTTAGTTTAGTTATTAATTTAGTTTAGTTATTAATTTAGTTTAGTTTATAGTATAGTTTATAGTTTAGAGTTTACAGTTTACAGTTTACAGTTTACAGTTTACAGTTTACAGTTTACAGTTTACAGTTTACAGTTTACAGTTTACAGTTTACAGTTTACAGTTTACAGTTTACAGTTTACAGTTTACAGTTTACAGTTTACAGTTTACTGTTTACTGTTTACTGTTTACTGTTTACTGTTTACTGTTTACTGTTTACTGTTTACTGTTTACTGTTTACTGTTTACTGTTTACTGTTTACTGTTTACTGTTTACTGTTTACTGTTTATTGTTTATAGTTTATAGTTTATAGTTTATAGTTTATAGTTTATTGTTTATTGTTTATTGTTTATAGTTTAGTTATTAATTTAGTTTAGTTATTAATTTAGTTTAGTTATTAATTTAGTTTAGTTATTAATTTAGTTTAGTTATTAATTTAGTGTAGTTATTAGTTTAGTTTAGTTATTAATTTAGTTTAGTTATTAATTTAGTTTAGTTATTAATTTAGTGTAGTTTATAGTTTATAGTTTATAGTTTATAGTTTACAGTTTACAGTTTACAGTTTACAGTTTACAGTTTACAGTTTACAGTTTACAGTTTACAGTTTACAGTTTACAGTTTACAGTTTACAGTTTACAGTTTACAGTTTACAGTTTACAGTTTACAGTTTACAGTTTACAGTTTACAGTTTACAGTTTACAGTTTACAGTTTACAGTTTACAGTTTACAGTTTACAGTTTACAGTTTACAGTTTACAGTTTACAGTTTACAGTTTACAGTTTACAGTTTACAGTTTATAGTTTACAGTTTACAGTTTACAGTTTACAGTTTACAGTTTACAGTTTACAGTTTACAGTTTACAGTTTACAGTTTACAGTTTACAGTTTACAGTTTACAGTTTACAGTTTACAGTTTACAGTTTACAGTTTACAGTTTACAGTTTACAGTTTATTGTTTATTGTTTACTGTTTACTGTTTACTGTTTACTGTTTACTGTTTACTCTTTACAGTTTACAGTTTACAGTTTACAGTTTACAGTTTATTGTTTATTGTTTACAGTTTACAGTTTACAGTTTATTGTTTATTGTTTATTGTTTATTGTTTATTGTTTATTGTTTATTGTTTATAGTTTAGTTATTAATTTAGTTTAGTTATTAATTTAGTTTAGTTATTAATTTAGTTTAGTTATTAATTTAGTTTAGTTATTAATTTAGTTTAGTTATTAATTTAGTTTAGTTATTAATTTAGTTTAGTTATTAATTTAGTTTAGTTATTAATTTAGTTTAGTTATTAATTTAGTTTAGTTATTAATTTAGTTTAGTTATTAATTTAGTTTAGTTATTAATTTAGTTTAGTTATTAATTTAGTTTAGTTATTAATTTATAGTTTAGTTATTAATTTATAGTTTAGTTATTAATTTATAGTTTAGTTATTAATTTAGTTTAGTTATTAATTTAGTTTAGTTATTAGTTTAGTTTAGTTATTAGTTTATTTTAGTTATTAGTTTAGTTATTAGTTATTAGTTTATAGTTTATAGTTTAGAGTTTATGGTTTATGGTTTATGGTTTATAGTTTATAGTTTATTGTTTATTGTTTATTGTTTATTGTTTATTGTTTATTGTTTATTGTTTATAGTTTATAGTTTATAGTTTATAGTTTATAGTTTATAGTTTATAGTTTATTGTTTATTGTTTATTGTTTATTGTTTATTGTTTATTGTTTATTGTTTGTTGTTTGTTGTTTGTTGTTTGTTGTTTGTTGTTTGTTGTTTGTTGTTTGTTGTTTGTTGTTTGTTGTTTGTTGTTTATTGTTTATTGTTTATTGTTTATTGTTTATTGTTTATTGTTTATTGTTTATTGTTTATTGTTTATTGTTTATTGTTTATTGTTTATTGTTTATTGTTTATTGTTTATTGTTTATTGTTTATTGTTTATTGTTTATTGTTTATTGTTTATTGTTTATTGTTTATTGTTTATTGTTTATTGTTTATTGTTTATTGTTTATTGTTTATTGTTTATTGTTTATTGTTTATTGTTTATTGTTTATTGTTTATTGTTTATTGTTTATTGTTTATAGTTTATTGTTTATTGTTTATTGTTTATAGTTTATTGTTTATTGTTTATTGTTTATTGTTTATTGTTTATTGTTTATGGTTTATGGTTTATGGTTTATAGTTTATAGTTTATAGTTTATAGTTTATAGTTTATTGTTTATTGTTTATTGTTTATAGTTTATAGTTTATAGTTTATAGTTTATTGTTTATTGTTTATTGTTTATTGTTTATAGTTTATAGTTTATAGTTTATAGTTTATAGTTTATAGTTTATAGTTTATAGTTTATAGTTTATAGTTTATAGTTTATAGTTTATAGTTTATAGTTTATTGTTTATTGTTTATTGTTTATTGTTTATTGTTTATTGTTTATTGTTTATTGTTTAGTGTTTAGTGTTTAGTGTTTAGTGTTTACTGTTTACTGTTTATTGTTTATTGTTTATTGTTTATTGTTTATTGTTTATTGTTTATTGTTTATTGTTTATTGTTTATTGTTTATTGTTTATTGTTTATAGTTTATAGTTTATAGTTTATTGTTTATAGTTTATAGTTTATTGTTTATTGTTTATAGTTTATAGTTTATAGTTTATAGTTTATTGTTTATTGTTTATTGTTTATAGTTTAGTTATTAATTTAGTTTAGTTATTAATTTAGTTTAGTTATTAATTTAGTTTAGTTATTAATTTAGTTTAGTTATTAATTTAGTTTAGTTATTAATTTAGTTTAGTTATTAATTTAGTTTAGTTATTAATTTAGTTTAGTTATTAATTTAGTTTAGTTATTAATTTAGTTTAGTTATTAGTTTAGTTTAGTTATTAGTTTAGTTTAGTTATTAGTTTAGTTTATAGTTTATAGTTTATAGTTTATAGTTTATAGTTTATAGTTTATAGTTTGTAGTTTATAGTTTATAGTTTATAGTTTATAGTTTATGGTTTATGGATTATGGTTTATGGTTTATGGTTTATCGTTTATGGTTTATGGATTATCGTTTATAGTTTATAGTTTATAGTTTATAGTTTATAGTTTATAGTTTATAGTTTATAGTTTATAGTTTATAGTTTATAGTTTATAGTTTATAGTTTATAGTTTATAGTTTATAGTTTATAGTTTATAGTTTATAGTTTATAGTTTATAGTTTATAGTTTATTGTTTATTGTTTATTGTTTATAGTTTAGTTATTAATTTAGTTTAGTTATTAATTTAGTTTAGTTATTAATTTAGTTTAGTTATTAATTTAGTTTAGTTATTAATTTAGTTTAGTTATTAATTTAGTTTAGTTATTAATTTAGTTTAGTTATTAATTTAGTTTAGTTATTAATTTAGTTTAGTTATTAATTTAGTTTAGTTTATAGTTTATAGTTTATAGTTTACAGTTTACAGTTTACAGTTTACAGTTTACAGTTTACAGTTTACAGTTTACAGTTTACAGTTTACAGTTTACAGTTTACAGTTTACAGTTTACAGTTTACAGTTTACAGTTTACAGTTTACAGTTTACAGTTTACAGTTTACAGTTTACAGTTTACAGTTTACAGTTTACAGTTTACTGTTTACTGTTTACTGTTTACTGTTTACTGTTTACTGTTTACTGTTTACTGTTTACTGTTTACTGTTTACTGTTTACTGTTTACTGTTTACTGTTTACTGTTTACTGTTTACTGTTTACTGTTTACTGTTTACTGTTTACTGTTTACTGTTTACTGTTTAATGTTTACTGTTTACTGTTTACTGTTTACTGTTTACTGTTTACTGTTTACTGTTTACTGTTTACTGTTTACTGTTTACTGTTTACTGTTTACTGTTTACAGTTTACAGTTTACAGTTTACAGTTTACAGTTTACAGTTTACAGTTTACAGTTTACAGTTTACAGTTTACAGTTTACAGTTTACAGTTTACAGTTTACAGTTTACAGTTTACAGTTTACAGTTTACAGATTACAGTTTACAGTTTACAGTTTACAGTTTACAGTTTACAGTTTACAGTTTACAGTTTACAGTTTACAGTTTACAGTTTACAGTTTACAGTTTACAGTTTACAGTTTACAGTTTACAGTTTACAGTTTACAGTTTACTGTTTACTGTTTACTGTTTACTGTTTACTGTTTACTGTTTACTGTTTACTGTTTACTGTTTACTGTTTACTGTTTACTGTTTACTGTTTACTGTTTACTGTTTACTGTTTACTGTTTACTGTTTACTGTTTATTGTTTATTGTTTATTGTTTATTGTTTATTGTTTATTGTTTATTGTTTATTGTTTATAGTTTATTAATTTAGTTTAGTTATTAATTTAGTTTAGTTATTAATTTAGTTTAGTTATTAATTTAGTTTAGTTATTAATTTAGTTTAGTTATTAATTTAGTTTAGTTATTAATTTAGTTTAGTTATTAATTTAGTTTAGTTATTAATTTAGCTTAGTTATTAATTTAGTTTAGTTATTAATTTAGTTTAGTTATTAATTTAGTTTAGTTATTAATTTAGTTTAGTTATTAATTTAGTTTAGTTATTAATTTAGTTTAGTTATTAATTTAGTTTAGTTATTAATTTATAGTTTAGTTATTAATTTATAGTTTAGTTATTAATTTATAGTTTAGTTATTAATTTATAGTTTAGTTATTAATTTAGTTTAGTTATTAATTTAGTTTAGTTATTAGTTTAGTTTAGTTATTAGTTTAGTTTAGTTATTAGTTTAGTTTAGTTACAGTTTACAGTTTACAGTTTAGAGTTTATAGTTTATAGTTTATAGTTTATAGTTTATAGTTTATAGTTTATAGTTTATTGTTTATTGTTTATTGTTTATTGTTTATTGTTTATTGTTTATTGTTTATTGTTTATTGTTTACTGTTTACTGTTTACTGTTTAGTGTTTAGTGTTTACTGTTTACTGTTTACTGTTTATTGTTTATTGTCTATAGTTTATTGTTTATTGTTTATTGTTTATTGTTTATTGTTTGTTGTTTGTTTGTTGTTTGTTGTTTGTTGTTTGTTGTTTGTTGTTTGTTGTTTGTTGTTTGTTGTTTGTTGTTTGTTGTTTGTTGTTTGTTGTTTGTTGTTTGTTGTTTGTTGTTTGTTGTTTGTTGTTTGTTGTTTATTGTTTATTGTTTATTGTTTATTGTTTATTGTTTATTGTTTATTGTTTATTGTTTATTGTTTATTGTTTATTGTTTATTGTTTATTGTTTATTGTTTATTGTTTATATTTTATTGTTTATTGTTTATTGTTTATTGTTTATTGTTTATTGTTTATTGTTTATTGTTTATTGTTTATTGTTTACTGTTTACAGTTTATTGTTTATTGTTTATTGTTTATTGTTTATTGTTTATTGTTTATTGTTTATTGTTTATTGTTTATTGTTTATTGTTTATTGTTTATTGTTTATTGTTTATTGTTTATTGTTTATTGTTTATTGTTTATTGTTTATTGTTTATTGTTTATTGTTTATTGTTTATTGTTTATTGTTTATTGTTTATTGTTTATTGTTTATTGTTTATTATTGTTTATTGTTTATTGTTTATTGTTTATTGTTTATTGTTTATTGTTTATTGTTTATTGTTTATTGTTTATTGTTTATTGTTTATTGTTTATTGTTTATTGTTTATTGTTTATAGTTTAGTTATTAATTTAGTTTAGTTATTAATTTAGTTTAGTTATTAATTTAGTTTAGTTATTAATTTAGTTTAGTTATTAATTTAGTTTAGTTATTAATTTAGCTTAGTTATTAATTTAGTTTAGTTATTAATTTAGTTTAGTTATTAATTTAGTTTAGTTATTAATTTAGTTTAGTTATTAGTTTAGTTTAGTTATTAGTTTAGTTTAGTTATTAGTTTAGTTTAGTTATTAGTTTAGTTTATAGTTTATAGTTTATAGTTTATAGTTTATAGTTTATAGTTTATAGTTTATAGTTTATAGTTTATAGTTTATAGTTTATAGTTTATAGTTTATAGTTTATGGTTTATGGTTTATGGTTTATGGTTTATGGTTTATGGTTTATGGTTTATCGTTTATAGTTTATAGTTTATAGTTTATAGTTTATAGTTTATAGTTTATAGTTTATAGTTTATAGTTTATAGTTTATAGTTTATAGTTTATAGTTTATAGTTTGTTTATTGTTTATTGTTTATAGTTTATAGTTTACAGTTTATTGTTTATTGTTTATTGTTTATTGTTTATTGTTTATTGTTTATAGTTTAGTTATTAATTTAGTTTAGTTATTAATTTAGTTTAGTTATTAATTTAGTTTAGTTATTAATTTAGTTTAGTTATTAATTTAGTTTAGTTATTAATTTAGTTTAGTTATTAATTTAGTTTAGTTATTAATTTAGTTTAGTTATTAATTTAGTTTAGTTATTAATTTAGTTTAGTTTATAGTATAGTTTATAGTTTAGAGTTTACAGTTTACAGTTTACGGTTTACGGTTTACGGTTTACGGTTTACGGTTTACGGTTTACGGTTTACAGTTTACAGTTTACAGTTTACAGTTTACAGTTTACAGTTTACAGTTTACAGTTTACAGTTTACAGTTTACAGTTTACAGTTTACAGTTTACAGTTTACAGTTTACAGTTTACAGTTTACAGTTTACAGTTTACAGTTTACAGTTTACAGTTTACAGTTTACAGTTTACAGTTTACAGTTTATAGTTTACAGTTTACAGTTTACAGTTTACAGTTTACAGTTTACAGTTTACTGTTTACTGTTTACTGTTTACTGTTTACTGTTTACTGTTTACTGTTTACTGTTTACTGTTTACTGTTTACTGTTTACTGTTTACTGTTTACTGTTTACTGTTTACTGTTTACTGTTTACTGTTTACTGTTTACTGTTTACTGTTTACTGTTTACTGTTTACTGTTTACTGTTTACTGTTTACTGTTTACTGTTTACTGTTTATAGTTTATAGTTTACAGTTTACAGTTTACAGTTTACAGTTTACAGTTTACAGTTTACAGTTTACAGTTTACAGTTTACAGTTTACAGTTTACAGTTTACAGTTTACAGTTTACAGTTTACAGTTTACAGTTTACAGTTTATAGTTTACAGTTTACAGTTTACAGTTTACAGTTTACAGTTTACAGTTACCGTTTACAGTTTACAGTTTACAGTTTACAGTTTACAGTTTACCGTTTACCGTTTACCGTTTACCGTTTACCGTTTACCGTTTACTGTTTACTGTTTACTGTTTATTGTTTATTGTTTATTGTTTATTGTTTATTGTTTATTGTTTATAGTTTATAGTTTATAGTTTATAGTTTATTGTTTATTGTTTATTGTTTATAGTTTAGTTATTAATTTAGTTTAGTTATTAATTTAGTTTAGTTATTAATTTAGTTTAGTTATTAATTTAGTTTAGTTATTAATTTAGTTTAGTTATTAATTTAGTTTAGTTATTAATTTAGTTTAGTTATTAATTTAGTTTAGTTATTAATTTAGCTTAGTTATTAATTTAGTTTAGTTATTAATTTAGTTTAGTTATTAATTTAGTTTAGTTATTAATTTAGTTTAGTTATTAATTTAGTTTAGTTATTAATTTAGTTTAGTTATTAATTTAGTTTAGTTATTAATTTAGTTTAGTTATTAATTTAGTTTAGTTATTAATTTATAGTTTAGTTATTAATTTATAGTTTAGTTATTAATTTATAGTTTAGTTATTAATTTAGTTTAGTTATTAATTTAGTTTAGTTATTAGTTTAGTTTAGTTATTAGTTTATTTTAGTTATTAGTTTAGTTATTAGTTATTAGTTTATGGTTTATGGTTTAGAGTTTATAGTTTAGAGTTTATGGTTTATGGTTTATGGTTTATAGTTTATAGTTTATTGTTTATTGTTTATTGTTTATTGTTTATTGTTTATTGTTTATAGTTTATAGTTTATAGTTTATAGTTTATAGTTTATTGTTTATTGTTTATTGTTTATTGTTTATTGTTTATTGTTTATTGTTTATTGTTTATTGTTTATTGTTTATTGTTTATTGTTTATTGTTTATTGTTTATTGTTTATTGTTTGTTGTTTGTTGTTTGTTGTTTGTTGTTTGTTGTTTGTTGTTTGTTGTTTGTTGTTTGTTGTTTGTTGTTTGTTGTTTGTTGTTTGTTGTTTGTTGTTTGTTGTTTGTTGTTTGTTGTTTGTTGTTTATTGTTTATTGTTTATTGTTTATTGTTTATTGTTTATGTTTATTGTTTATTGTTTATTGTTTATTGTTTATTGTTTATTGTTTATTGTTTATTGTTTATTGTTTATTGTTTATTGTTTATTGTTTATTGTTTATTGTTTATTGTTTATTGTTTATTGTTTATTGTTTATTGTTTATTGTTTATTGTTTATTGTTTATTGTTTATTGTTTATTGTTAATTGTTTATTGTTTATTGTTTATTGTTTATTGTTTATTGTTTATTGTTTATTGTTTATTGTTTATTGTTTATTGTTTATTGTTTATTGTTTATTGTTTATTGTTTATTGTTTATTGTTTATTGTTTATTGTTTATTGTTTATTGTTTATTGTTTATTGTTTATTGTTTATTGTTTATTGTTTATTGTCTACAGTTTACAGTTTATAGTTTATTGTTTATTGTTTATTGTTTATTGTTTATGGTTTATTGTTTACTGTTTACAGTTTACAGTTTACAGTTTACAGTTTACAGTTTACAGTTTACAGTTTACAGTTTACAGTTTATTGTTTATTGTTTATTGTTTATTGTTTATTGTTTATTGTTTATTGTTTATTGTTTATTGTTTATTGTTTATTGTTTATTGTTTATTGTTTATTGTTTATTGTTTATTGTTTATTGTTTATTGTTTATTGTTTATTGTTTATTGTTTATTGTTTATTGTTTATTGTTTATTGTTTATTGTTTATTGTTTATTGTTTATTGTTTATTGTTTATTGTTTATTGTTTATTGTTTATAGTTTATAGTTTATTGTTTATTGTTTATTGTTTATTGTTTATTGTTTATTGTTTATTGTTTATTGTTTATTGTTTATTGTTTATAGTTTATTGTTTATTGTTTATTGTTTATTGTTTATTGTTTATAGTTTAGTTATTAATTTAGTTTAGTTATTAATTTAGTTTAGTTATTAATTTAGTTTAGTTATTAATTTAGTTTAGTTATTAATTTAGTTTAGTTATTAATTTAGTTTAGTTATTAATTTAGTTTAGTTATTAATTTAGTTTAGTTATTAATTTAGTTTAGTTATTAATTTAGTTTAGTTATTAATTTAGTTTAGTTATTAGTTTAGTTTAGTTATTAGTTTAGTTTAGTTATTAGTTTAGTTTAGTTATTAGTTATTAGTTTATAGTTTATGGTTTATGGTTTATGGTTTATGGTTTATGGTTTATGGTTTATGGTTTATGGTTTATGGTTTATGGTTTATGGTTTATGGTTTATGGTTTATGGTTTATGGTTTATGGTTTATGGTTTATGGTTTATGGTTTATGGTTTATAGTTTATAGTTTATAGTTTATAGTTTATAGTTTATAGTTTATAGTTTATAGTTTATAGTTTATAGTTTATAGTTTATAGTTTATAGTTTATAGTTTATAGTTTATAGTTTATAGTTTATAGTTTATGGTTTATGGTTTATAGTTTATGGTTTATGGTTTATAGTTTATAGTTTATTGTTTATTGTTTATAGTTTAGTTATTAATTTAGTTTAGTTATTAATTTAGTTTAGTTATTAATTTAGTTTAGTTATTAATTTAGTTTAGTTATTAATTTAGTTTAGTTATTAATTTAGTTTAGTTATTAATTTAGTTTAGTTATTAATTTAGTTTAGTTATTAGTTTAGTTTAGTTATTAATTTAGCTTAGTTATTAAGTTTAGTTTACAGTTTATAGTTTACAGTTTACAGTTTACAGTTTACAGTTTACAGTTTACAGTTTACAGTTTACAGTTTACAGTTTACAGTTTACAGTTTACAGTTTACAGTTTACAGTTTACAGTTTACAGTTTACAGTTTACAGTTTACAGTTTACAGTTTACAGTTTACAGTTTACAGTTTACAGTTTACAGTTTACAGTTTACAGTTTACAGTTTACAGTTTATAGTTTACAGTTTACAGTTTACAGTTTACAGTTTACAGTTTATAGTTTATAGTTTATAGTTTATAGTTTATAGTTTATAGTTTATAGTTTATAGTTTATAGTTTATAGTTTATAGTTTATAGTTTATAGTTTACAGTTTACAGTTTACAGTTTACAGTTTACTGTTTACTGTTTACTGTTTACTGTTTACTGTTTACAGTTTACAGTTTACAGTTTACAGTTTACAGTTTACAGTTTACAGTTTACAGTTTACAGTTTACAGTTTACAGTTTACTGTTTACAGTTTACAGTTTACAGTTTACAGTTTACAGTTTACAGTTTACAGTTTACAGTTTACAGTTTACAGTTTACAGTTTACAGTTTACAGTTTACAGTTTACAGTTTACAGTTTACAGTTTACAGTTTACAGTTTACAGTTTACAGTTTACAGTTTACAGTTTACAGTTTACAGTTTACAGTTTACAGTTTACAGTTTACAGTTTACAGTTTACAGTTTACAGTTTACAGTTTACAGTTTACAGTTTATTGTTTATTGTTTATTGTTTATTGTTTATTGTTTATTGTTTATTGTTTATTGTTTATTGTTTATAGTTTATAGTTTATAGTTTATAGTTTATAGTTTATTGTTTATTGTTTATTGTTTATAGTTTAGTTATTAATTTAGTTTAGTTATTAATTTAGTTTAGTTATTAATTTAGTTTAGTTATTAATTTAGTTTAGTTATTAATTTAGTTTAGTTATTAATTTAGTTTAGTTATTAATTTAGTTTAGTTATTAATTTAGTTAGTTATTAATTTAGTTTAGTTATTAATTTAGTTTAGTTATTAATTTAGTTTAGTTATTAATTTAGTTTAGTTATTAATTTAGTTTAGTTATTAATTTAGTTTAGTTATTAATTTAGTTTAGTTATTAATTTAGTTTAGTTATTAATTTAGTTTAGTTATTAATTTAGTTTAGTTATTAATTTAGTTTAGTTATTAATTTAGTTTAGTTATTAGTTTAGTTTAGTTATTAGTTTAGTTTAGTTATTAGTTTAGTTTAGTTATTAGTTTAGTTTAGTTATTAGTTATTAGTTTATAGTTTATAGTTTATAGTTTATGGTTTATGGTTTATGGTTTATAGTTTATAGTTTATAGTTTATGGTTTATGGTTTACAGTTTATGGTTTACGGTTTACAGTTTACAGTTTACGGTTTACAGTTTATGGTTTATGGTTTATGGATTATAGTTTATAGTTTATAGTTTATAGTTTATAGTTTATAGTTTATAGTTTATAGTTTATAGTTTATAGTTTATAGTTTATAGTTTATAGTTTATAGTTTATAGTTTATAGTTTATAGTTTATTGTTTATTGTTTATTGTTTATTGTTTATTGTTTATTGTTTATAGTTTATAGTTTATAGTTTATTGTTTATAGTTTAGTTATTAATTTAGTTTAGTTATTAATTTAGTTTAGTTATTAATTTAGTTTAGTTATTAATTTAGTTTAGTTATTAATTTAGTTTAGTTATTAATTTAGTTTAGTTATTAATTTAGTTTAGTTATTAATTTAGTTTAGTTATTAATTTAGTTTAGTTATTAATTTAGTGTAGTTTATAGTTTATAGTTTATAGTTTATAGTTTATAGTTTATAGTTTATAGTTTATAGTTTATAGTTTATAGTTTATAGTTTACAGTTTATAGTTTACAGTTTACAGTTTACAGTTTACAGTTTACAGTTTACAGTTTACAGTTTACAGTTTACAGTTTACAGTTTAGTTATTACAGTTTACAGTTTACAGTTTACAGTTTACAGTTTACAGTTTACAGTTTACAGTTTACAGTTTATTTTACAGTTTACAGTTTACAGTTTACAGTTTATAGTTTACAGTTTATGGTTTACAGTTTATAGTTTATGTTTACAGTTTACAGTTTACAGTTTACAGTTTACAGTTTACAGTTTACTGTTTACGTTTACAGTTTACTGTTTAGTTTTTACTGTTTACCGTTTACTGTTTATAGTTTATAGTTTATTGTTTATAGTTTATTGTTTATTGTTTATTGTTTATTGTTTATAGTTTATAGTTTACAGTTTACAGTTTACAGTTTACAGTTTACAGTTTACAGTTTACAGTTTACAGTTTACAGTTTACAGTTTAGAGTTTATAGTTTATAGTTTATGGTTTATAGTTTATAGTTTATAGTTTATAGTTGTTTATAGTTTATAGTTTATAGTTTATAGTTTACAGTTTACAGTTTACAGTTTACAGTTTATAGTTTATAGTTTATAGTTTAGTTTACAGTTTACAGTTTAGTTTGTTTACAGTTTACAGTTTATAGTTTACAGTTTAGTTAGTTTATTACAGTTTAGTTTAGTTTGTTTATAGTTTACAGTTTACAGTTTACTGTTTACTTGTTTAGTTATTAGTTTATAGTTTTAGTTTTATTGTTTGTTGTGTTATTGTTTATGTTTATTGTTTATTAATTTAGTTTAGTTATTAATTTAGTTTAGTTATTAATTTAGTTTAGTTATTAATTTAGTTTAGTTATTAATTTAGTTTAGTTATTAATTTAGTTTAGTTATTAATTTAGTTTAGTTATTAATTTAGGTTAGTTATTAATTTAGTTTAGTTATTAATTTAGTTTAGTTATTAATTTAGCTTAGTTATTAATTTATTAGTTTATTAGTTATTATTGTTTAGTTATTAATTTAGTTTAGTTATTAATTTAGTTTAGTTATTAATTTAGTTTGGTTATTAATTTAGTTTTATTAATTTAGTTTATAGTTATTAATTTATAGTTTAGTTATTAATTTATAGTTTTAGTTATTAATTTATAGTTTAGTTATTAATTTAGTTTAGTTATTAATTTAGTTAGTTATTAATTTAGTTTAGTTATTATTAGTTTAGTTATTAGTTTAGTTTAGTTATTAGTTTAGTTTATAGTTATTAGTTTAGTTTATAGTTATTAGTTTAGTTTATAGTTTATAGTTTATAGTTTATGGTTTTGTTTTTATGGTTTATGGTTTATGGTTTATGGTTTATGGTTTATGGTTTATGGTTTATGGTTTATGGTTTATGGATTATGGTTTATGGTTTATGGTTTATAGTTTATGGTTTATAGTTTATAGTTTATAGTTTATAGTTTATAGTTTATAGTTTATAGTTTATAGTTTATAGTTTATAGTTTATAGTTTATAGTTTATAGTTTATAGTTTATAGTTTATAGTTTATAGTTTATAGTTTATAGTTTATAGTTTATAGTTTATGGTTTATGGTTTATGGTTTATGGTTTATGGTTTATTGTTTATTGTTTATTGTTTATAGTTTAGTTATTAATTTAGTTTAGTTATTAATTTAGTTTAGTTATTAATTTAGTTTAGTTATTAATTTAGTTTAGTTATTAATTTAGTTTAGTTATTAATTTAGTTTAGTTATTAATTTAGTGTTATTAGTTTATTGTTATTTAGTTTAGTTATTAATTTAGTTTAGTTTATAGTATAGTTTAGAGTTTACGGTTTACGGTTTACGGTTTACGGTTTACGGTTTACGGTTTACGGTTTACGGTTTACGGTTTACGGTTTACGGTTTACGGTTTACGGTTTACGGTTTACGGTTTACGGTTTACGGTTTACGGTTTACGGTTTACGGTTTACGGTTTGCAGTTTACAGTTTGCAGTTTGCAGTTTGCAGTTTACAGTTTACAGTTTACAGTTTACAGTTTACAGTTTACAGTTTACAGTTTACAGTTTACAGTTTACAGTTTACAGTTTACAGTTTACTGTTTACTGTTTACTGTTTACTGTTTATTTACTGTTTAGTGTTTACTGTTTACTGTTTACTGTTTACGGTTTTACGGTTTACGGTTTACGGTTTACGGTTTACGGTTTACGGTTTACGGTTTACGGTTTACGGTTTACAGTTTATTGTTTATTGTTTATTGTTTATTGTTTACTGTTTACTGTTTACTGTTTACTGTTTACTGTTTACTGTTTACTGTTTACTGTTTACTGTTTACTGTTTACTGTTTAGTGTTTACAGTTTACAGTTTACAGTTTACAGTTTACAGTTTACAGTTTACAGTTTACAGTTTACAGTTTACAGTTTACAGTTTACAGTTTACAGTTTACAGTTTACAGTTTACAGTTTACAGTTTACAGTTTACAGTTTACAGTTTACAGTTTACAGTTTAGTTTACAGTTTATAGTTTAGTTTACAGTTTACAGTTTTAGTTTGTTTACTGTTTACTTTTACTGTTTACTGTTTAGTTTACTAGTTTACTGTTTATTTTACTGTTTACTGTTTACTAGTTTTAGTTTATTGTTTATAGTTTATAGTTTATAGTTTATTGTTTATAGTTTATTGTTTATTGTTTATAGTTTATTTATTAATTTAGTTTAGTTATTAATTTAGTTTAGTTATTAATTTAGTTTAGTTATTAATTTAGTTTAGTTATTAATTTAGTTTAGTTATTAATTTAGTTTATAGTTATTAATTTAGTTTAGTTATTAATTTAGTTTAGTTATTAATTTAGTTTAGTTATTAATTTAGTTTAGTTATTAATTTAGTTTAGTTATTAATTTAGTTTAGTTATTAATTTAGTTTAGTTATTAATTTAGTTTAGTTATTAATTTAGTTTAGTTATTAATTTATAGTTTAGTTATTAATTTAGTTTAGTTATTAATTTATAGTTTAGTTATTAATTTAGTTTAGTTATTAATTTAGTTTAGTTATTAGTTTAGTTTAGTTATTAGCTTAGTTTAGTTATTAGTTTAGTTTACAGTTTATTAGTTTATGGTTTATGTTTATAGTTTTTATGTTTATGGTTTATTGTTTGGTTTTTATGGTTTATTGTTTATTGTTTATTGTTTATTGTTTATTGTTTATTGTTTATTGTTTATTGTTTATTGTTTATTGTTTATTGTTTATTGTTTATTGTTTATTGTTTATTGTTTATTGTTTATTGTTTATTTTTTATTTATTGTTTATTGTTTATTGTTTATTGTTTGTTGTTTGTTGTTTATTGTTTATTGTTTGTTGTTTATTGTTTATTGTTTATTGTTTATTGTTTATTGTTTGTTGTTTATTGTTTATTGTTTATTGTTTATTGTTTATTGTTTATTGTTTATTGTTTATTGTTTTGTTTATTGTTTATAGTTTATTGTTAATTGTTTATTGTTTATTGTTTATTGTTTATTGTTTATTGTTTATTGTTTATTGTTTCTTGTTTATTGTTTATTGTTTATTGTTTATTGTTTATTGTTTATAGTTTATTGTTTATTGTTTATTGTTTATTGTTTATTGTTTATTGTTTATTGTTTATTGTTTATTGTTTATTGTTTATTGTTTATTGTTTATTGTTTATTGTTTATTGTTTATTGTTTATTGTTTATTGTTTATTGTTTATTGTTTATTGTTTATTGTTTATTGTTTATTGTTTATTGTTTATTGTTTATTGTTTATTGTTTATTGTTTATTGTTTATTGTTTATTGTTTATTGTTTATTGTTTATTGTTTATTGTTTATTGTTTATGTTTATTGTTTATTGTTTATTGTTTATTGTTTATTGTTTATTGTTTATTGTTTATTGTTTATTGTTTATTGTTTATTGTTTATTGTTTATTGTTTATCGTTTATTGTTTATTGTTTATTGTTTATGGTTTATTGTTTATGTTTATTGTTTATTGTTTATTGTTTATTGTTTATTGTTTATTGTTTATTGTTTATTGTTTATTGTTTATTGTTTATTGTTTATTGTTTATTGTTTATTGTTTATTGTTTATTGTTTATTGTTTATTGTTTATTGTTTATTGTTTATTGTTTATTGTTTAGTTATTAATTTAGTTTAGTTATTAATTTAGTTTAGTTATTAATTTAGTTTAGTTATTAATTTAGTTTAGTTATTAATTTAGTTTAGTTATTAATTTAGTTTAGTTATTAATTTAGTTTAGTTATTAATTTAGTTTAGTTATTAATTTAGTTTAGTTATTAATTTAGTTTAGTTATTAGTTTAGTTTAGTTATTAGTTTAGTTTAGTTATTAGTTATTAGTTTATAGTTTATAGTTTATAGTTTATAGTTTATGGTTTATGGTTTATGGTTTATGGTTTATGGTTTATGGTTTATGGTTTATGGTTTATAGTTTATAGTTTATGGTTTATGGTTTATAGTTTATAGTTTATTGTTTATTGTTTATTGTTTATTGTTTATTGTTTATTGTTTATTGTTTATAGTTTATAGTTTATAGTTTATATTGTTTATAGTTTAGTTATTAATTTAGTTTAGTTATTAATTTAGTTTAGTTATTAATTTAGTTTAGTTATTAATTTAGTTTAGTTATTAATTTAGTTTAGTTATTAATTTAGTTTAGTTATTAATTTAGTTTAGTTATTAATTTAGTTTAGTTATTAATTTAGTTTAGTTATTAATTTAGTTTAGTTATTAATTTATAGTTTAGTTATTAATTTAGTTTACAGTTTAGTTTAGTTTACAGTTTATTAGTTTACAGTTTACAGTTTACAGTTTACAGTTTACAGTTTACAGTTTAGTTTACAGTTTACAGTTTACAGTTTACAGTTTACAGTTTACAGTTTACAGTTTACAGTTTACAGTTTACAGTTTACAGTTTACAGTTTACAGTTTACAGTTTACAGTTTACAGTTTACAGTTTACAGTTTACAGTTTACAGTTTACAGTTTACAGTTTACAGTTTACTGTTTACTGTTTACTGTTTACTGTTTACTGTTTACTGTTTACTGTTTACTGTTTACTGTTTACTGTTTACTGTTTACTGTTTACTGTTTACTGTTTACTGTTTACTGTTTACTGTTTACTGTTTACTGTTTACTGTTTACTGTTTACTGTTTACTGTTTACTGTTTACTGTTTACTGTTTACTGTTTACTGTTTACTGTTTACTGTTTACTGTTTACTGTTTACTGTTTACTGTTTACAGTTTACAGTTTACAGTTTACAGTTTACAGTTTACAGTTTACAGTTTACAGTTTACAGTTTACAGTTTACAGTTTACAGTTTACAGTTTACAGTTTACAGTTTACAGTTTACAGTTTACAGTTTACAGTTTACAGTTTACAGTTTACAGTTTACAGTTTACAGTTTACAGTTTATTGTTTATTGTTTATTGTTTATTGTTTATTGTTTATTGTTTACTGTTTACTGTTTACTGTTTACTGTTTACTCTTTACTGTTTACTGTTTACTGTTTACTGATTACTGTTTACTGTTTATTGTTTATCGTTTATAGTTTATAGTTTATTGTTTATTGTTTATTGTTTATTGTTTATTGTTTATAGTTTAGTTATTAATTTAGTTTAGTTATTAATTTAGTTTAGTTATTAATTTAGTTTAGTTATTAATTTAGTTTAGTTATTAATTTAGTTTAGTTATTAATTTAGTTTAGTTATTAATTTAGTTTAGTTATTAATTTAGTTTAGTTATTAATTTAGTTTAGTTATTAATTTAGTTTAGTTATTAATTTAGTTTAGTTATTAATTTAGTTTAGTTATTAATTTAGTTTAGTTATTAATTTAGTTTAGTTATTAATTTAGTTTAGTTATTAATTTATAGTTTAGTTATTAATTTATAGTTTAGTTATTAATTTAGTTTAGTTATTAATTTAGTTTAGTTATTAATTTAGTTTAGTTATTAGTTTAGTTTAGTTATTAGTTTAGTTTAGTTATTAGTTTAGTTTTAGTTATTAGTTTTTAGTTATTAGTTTATGGTTTATGGTTAATGGTTTATGGTTTATGGTTTATGGTTTATAGTTTATTGATTATTGTTTATTGTTTATTGTTTATTGTTTATTGTTTATTGTTTATTGTTTATTGTTTATTGTTTATTGTTTATTGTTTATTGTTTATTGTATATATTTTATTGTTTATTGTTTATTGTTTATTGTTTATTGTTTATTGTTTATTGTTTATTGTTTATTGTTTATTGTTTATTGTTTATTGTTTGTTGTTTGTTGTTTGTTGTTTGTTGTTTGTTGTTTGTTGTTTGTTGTTTGTTGTTTATTGTTTATTGTTTATTGTTTATTGTTTATTGTTTATTGTTTATTGTTTATTGTTTATTGTTTATTGTTTATTGTTTATTGTTTATTGTTTATTGTTTATTGTTTATTGTTTATTGTTTATTGTTTATTGTTTATTGTTTATTGTTTATTGTTTATTGTTTATTGTTTATTGTTTATTGTTTATTGTTTATTGTTTATTGTTTATTGTTTATTGTTTATTGTTTTATTGTTTATTGTTTATTGTTTATTGTTTATTGTTTATTGTTTATTGTTTATTGTTTATTGTTTATTGTTTATTGTTTATTGTTTATTGTTTATTGTTTGTGTTTATTGTTTATTGTTTATTGTTTATTGTTTATTGTTTATTGTTTATTGTTTATTGTTTATTGTTTATTGTTTATTGTTTTTTGTTTATTGTTTATTGTTTATTGTTTATTTTTGTTTGTTTATTGTTTATTGTTTATTGTTTATTGTTTATTGTTTATTGTTTATTGTTTATTGTTTATTGTTTATTGTTTATTGTTTATTGTTTATTGTTTATTGTTTATTGTTTATTGTTTATTGTTTATTGTTTATTTTTTATTGTTTATTGTTTATTGTTTATTGTTTATTGTTTATTGTTTATTGTTTATTGTTTATTGTTTATTGTTTATTGTTTATTGTTTATTGTTTATTGTTTATTGTTTATTGTTTATTGTTTATAGTTTATTGTTTATTGTTTATTGTTTATAGTTTAGTTATTAATTTAGTTTAGTTATTAATTTAGTTTAGTTATTAATTTAGTTTAGTTATTAATTTAGTTTAGTTATTAATTTAGTTTAGTTATTAATTTAGTTTAGTTATTAATTTAGTTTAGTTATTAATTTAGTTTAGTTATTAATTTAGTTTAGTTATTAATTTAGTTTAGTTATTAGTTTAGTTTAGTTATTAGTTTAGTTTAGTTATTAGTTTAGTTTATAGTTTATAGTTTATAGTTTATAGTTTATAGTTTATAGTTTATAGTTTATAGTTTATAGTTTATGGTTTATGGTTTATGGTTTATGGTTTACAGTTTACAGTTTACAGTTTACAGTTTACAGTTTAGAGTTTATAGTTTATAGTTTATGGTTTATAGTTTATAGTTTATTGTTTATTGTTTATTGTTTATTGTTTATTGTTTATTGTTTATAGTTTATAGTTTATAGTTTATAGTTTATAGTTTATAGTTTATAGTTTATAGTTTATAGTTTATAGTTTGTTTATTGTTTATTGTTTATAGTTTATAGTTTATTGTTTATTGTTTTATTGTTTATAGTTTATTAGTTTAATTTTAGTTTAGTTATTAATTTAGTTTAGTTATTAATTTAGTTTAGTTATTAATTTAGTTTAGTTATTAATTTAGTTTAGTTATTAATTTAGTTTAGTTATTAATTTAGTTTAGTTATTAATTTAGTTTAGTTATTAATTTAGTTTAGTTATTAATTTAGTTTAGTTATTAATTTAGTTTAGTTATTAATTTAGTTTAGTTATTAGTTTAGTTTAGTTATTAATTTAGCTTAGTTATTAAGTTTAGTTATTACAGTTTACAGTTTACAGTTTACAGTTTACAGTTTACAGTTTACAGTTTACAGTTTACATTTTACAGTTTACAGTTTACAGTTTACAGTTTACAGTTTACAGTTTACAGTTTACAGTTTACAGTTTACAGTTTACAGTTTACAGTTTACAGTTTACAGTTTACAGTTTACAGTTTACAGTTTACAGTTTACAGTTTACAGTTTACAGTTTACAGTTTACAGTTTACAGTTTACAGTTTACAGTTTACAGTTTACAGTTTAAAGTTTACAGTTTACAGTTTACTGTTTACAGTTTACAGTTTACTGTTTATTTACTGTTTACTGTTTACTGTTTACTGTTTACTGTTTACTGTTTACTGTTTACTGTTTACTGTTTACTGTTTACTGTTTACTGTTTACTGTTTACTGTTTACTGTTTACTGTTTACTGTTTACTGTTTACTGTTTACTGTTTACTGTTTACTGTTTACTGTTTACTGTTTACTGTTTACTGTTTACTGTTTACTGTTTACTGTTTACTGTTTACTGTTTTCTGTTTACTGTTTACTGTTTACTGTTTACTGTTTACTGTTTACTGTTTACTGTTTACTGTTTACTGATTACTGTATACTGTTTTCTTTACTGTTTACTGTTTACTGTTTACTGTTTACTGTTTACTGTTTACTGTTTACTGTTTACTGTTTACTGTTTACTGTTTACTGTTTACTGTTTACTGTTTACTGTTTACTGTTTTACTGTTTACTGTTTACTGTTTACTGTTTACTGTTTACTGTTTACTGTTTACTGTTTACTGTTTACTGTTTACTGTTTACTGTTTACTGTTTACTGTTTACTGTTTACTGTTTACTGTTTACTGTTTACTGTTTACTGTTTACTGTTTACTGTTTACTGTTTACTCTTTACTGTTTACTGTTTACTGTTTACTGTTTACTGTTTACTGTTTACTGTTTACTGTTTACTGTTTACTGTTTACTGTTTACTGTTTACTGTTTTACTGTTTTACTGTTTACTGTTTACTGTTTACTGTTTACTGTTTACTGTTTACTGTTTAATTTAGTTTACTGTTTACTGTTTAGTGTTTACTGTTTATTGTTTACTGTTTACTGTTTATTGTTTACTGTTTACTGTTTATTGTTTAGTTTAGTTTATTGTTTACTGTTTACTGTTTACTGTTTTAGTTTAATTTAGTTTAGTTATTAATTTAGTTTGTTATTACTTTTAGTTTACTGTTTACTGTTTACTGTTTACTGTTTACTGTTTACTGTTTACTGTTTACTGTTTAGTTTAGTTTACTGTTTACTGTTTAGTTTACAGTTTACTGTTTACTGTTTACTGTTTTTAGTTTACTGTTTACTGTTTACTGTTTAGTTACTGTTTACTGTTTAGTTTTAGTTTACTGTTTTACTGTTTACTGTTTACTGTTTACTGTTTACTGTTTACTGTTTACTGTTTTTGTTTAGTTTTACTGTTTACTGTTTACTGTTTATTTACTGTTTACTGTTTACTGTTTACTGTTTACTGTTTACTGTTTACTGTTTACTGTTTACTGTTTTAGTTTACTGTTTACTGTTTACTGTTTTATGTTTACTGTTTACTGTTTACTGTTTACTGTTTACTGTTTACTGTTTACTGTTTACTGTTTACTGTTTACTGTTTACTGTTTACTGTTTACTGTTTACTGTTTACTGTTTACTGTTTACTGTTTACTGTTTACTGTTTACTGTTTACTGTTTATTGTTTATTGTTTATTGTTTATTGTTTATTGTTTATAGTTTAGTTATTAATTTAGTTTAGTTATTAATTTAGTTTAGTTATTAATTTAGTTTAGTTATTAATTTAGTTTAGTTATTAATTTAGTTTAGTTATTAATTTAGTTTAGTTATTAATTTAGTTTAGTTATTAATTTAGTTTAGTTATTAATTTAGTTTAGTTATTAATTTAGTTTAGTTATTAATTTAGTTTAGTTATTAGTTTAGTTTAGTTATTAGTTTAGTTTAGTTATTAGTTTAGTTTAGTTATTAGTTTAGTTTAGTTTACAGTTTACAGTTTACAGTTTACAGTTTACAGTTTACAGCTTACAGTTTACAGTTTACAGTTTACAGTTTACAGTTTATGGTTTTATGGTTTATGGTTTATGGTTTATGGTTTACTGTTTATAGTTTATAGTTTATAGTTTATAGTTGATAGTTGATAGTTGATAGTTTATAGTTGATAGTTGATAGTTGATAGTTGATAGTTGATAGTTGATAGTTTATAGTTTATAGTTTATAGTTTATAGTTTATAGTTTATAGTTTATAGTTTATAGTTTATTATTGTTTATAGTTTATAGTTTATAGTTTATAGTTTATATTTTATTGTTTATAGTTTATATTTTATAGTTTATAGTTTATTGTTTATAGTTTATAGTTTATAGTTTATAGTTTAGTTATTAATTTAGTTTAGTTATTAATTTAGTTTAGTTATTAATTTAGTTTAGTTATTAATTTAGTTTAGTTATTAATTTAGTTTAGTTATTAATTTAGTTTAGTTATTAATTTAGTTTAGTTATTAATTTAGTTTAGTTATTAATTTAGTTTAGTTATTAATTTAGTTTAGTTATTAATTTAGTTTAGTTATTAATTTAGTTTAGTTATTAATTTAGTTTAGTTATTAATTTAGTTTAGTTTAGTTATTAGTTTAGTTTACAGTTTACAGTTTACAGTTTACAGTTTACAGTTTACAGTTTACAGTTTACAGTTTACAGTTTACAGTTTACAGTTTACAGTTTACAGTTTACAGTTTACAGTTTACAGTTTACAGTTTACAGTTTACAGTTTACAGTTTACAGTTTACAGTTTACAGTTTACAGTTTACAGTTTTACAGATTACATTTTACATTTTACAGTTTACAGTTTACAGTTTACAGTTTACAGTTTTACAGTTTACTGTTTACTAGTTTTACTGTTTACTGTTTACTGTTTACTGTTTACTGTTTATGTTTACTGTTTACTGTTTACTGTTTACTGTTTACTGTTTACTAGTTTTACTGTTTACTGTTTACTGTTTACTGTTTACTGTTTAGTTTAGTTATTATTTACTGTTTATTGTTATTAATTTAGTTTAGTTTGTTTTATTGTTTATAGTTATTTATTGTTTATTGTTTATTGTTTATTGTTTTAATTTAGTTTAATTATTAATTTAGTTTAGTTATTAATTTAGTTTAGTTATTAATTTAGTTTAGTTATTAATTTAGTTTAGTTATTAATTTAGTTTAGTTATTAATTTAGTTTAGTTATTAATTTAGTTTAGTTATTAATTTAGTTTAGTTATTAATTTAGTTTAGTTATTAATTTAGTTTAGTTATTAATTTAGTTTAGTTATTAATTTAGTTTAGTTATTAATTTAGTTTAGTTATTAATTTAGTTTAGTTTAGTTATTAGTTTAGTTTAGTTATTAGTTATTAGTTATTAGTTTATAGTTTATAGTTTATAGTTTATGGTTTATGGTTTATGGTTTATGGTTTATGGTTTATGGTTTATGGTTTATAGTTTATGGTTTATGGTTTATGGTTTATGGTTTATGGTTTATGGTTTATGGTTTATGGTTTATAGTTTATAGTTTATAGTTTATAGTTTATAGTTTATAGTTTATAGTTTATAGTTTATAGTTTATAGTTTATAGTTTATAGTTTATAGTTTATAGTTTATAGTTTATAGTTTATCGTTATAGTTTATGGTTTATGGTTTATGGTTTATGGTTTATGGTTTATGGTTTATGGTTTATGGTTTATGGTTTATGGTTTATGGTTTATAGTTTAGTTATTAATTTAGTTTAGTTATTAATTTAGTTTAGTTATTAATTTAGTTTAGTTATTAATTTAATTTAGTTTAGTGATTAATTTAGATTAGTTATTAATTTAGTTTAGTTATTAATTTAGTTTAGTTATTAATTTAGTTTAGTTATTAATTTAGTTTAGTTATTAGTTTAGTTTAGTTATTAATTTAGCTTAGTTATTAAGTTTAGTTATTACAGTTTACAGTTTACAGTTTACAGTTTACAGTTTAGTTATTACAGTTTACAGTTTACAGTTTACAGTTTACAGTTTACAGTTTACAGTTTACAGTTTACAGTTTACAGTTTACAGTTTACAGTTTACAGTTTACAGTTTACAGTTTACAGTTTACAGTTTACAGTTTACAGTTTACAGTTTACTGTTTACTGTTTACTGTTTACTGTTTACTGTATACTGTTTACTGTTTACTGTTTACTGTTTACTGTTTACTGTTTACTGTTTACTGTTTACTGTTTACTGTTTACTGTTTACTGTTTACTGTTTACTGTTTACTGTTTACTGTTTACTGTTTACTGTTTACTGTTTACTGTTTACTGTTTACTGTTTATTGTTTATTGTTCATTGTTTATTGTTTATTGTTTATTGTTTATAGTTTATAGTTTATTGTTTATTGTTTATTGTTTATTGTTTATAGTTTAGTTATTAATTTAGTTTAGTTATTAATTTAGTTTAGTTATTAATTTAGTTTAGTTATTAATTTAGTTTAGTTATTAATTTAGTTTAGTTATTAATTTAGTTTAGTTATTAATTTAGTTTAGTTATTAATTTAGTTTAGTTATTAATTTAGTTTAGTTATTAATTTAGTTTAGTTATTAATTTAGTTTAGTTATTAATTTAGTTTAGTTATTAATTTAGTTTAGTTATTAGTTTAGTTTAGTTATTAGTTTAGTTTAGTTATTAGTTTAGTTTAGTTATTAGTTTAGTTTAGTTATTAGTTATTAGTTTATAGTTTATAGTTTATGGTTTATGGTTTATGGTTTATGGTTTATGGTTTATGGTTTATGGTTTATGGTTTATAGTTTTATAGTTTATAGTGTATAGTTTATAGTTTTATGGTTTATGGTTTATGGTTATTAGTTTATAGTTTATAGTTTTATAGTTTTATAGTTTTATAGTTTATAGTTTATAGTTTTATAGTTTTAGTTAGTTTATGGTTTAGTTTTTAGTTTATAGTTTTATGGTTATTGTTTATTGTTTATAGTTTTATTGTTTATTTAGTTTAGTTATTAATTTAGTTATTAATTTAGTTTAGTTATTAATTTAGTTTAGTTATTAATTTAGTTTAGTTATTAATTTAGTTTAGTTATTAATTTAGTTTAGTTATTAATTTAGTTTAGTTATTAATTTAGTTTAGTTATTAATTTAGTTTAGTTATTAATTTAGTTTAGTTATTAATTTAGTTTAGTTATTAATTTAGTTTAGTGATTAATTTAGATTAGTTATTAATTTAGTTTAGTTATTAATTTAGTTTAGTTATTAATTTAGTTTAGTTATTAATTTAGTTTAGTTATTAGTTTAGTTTAGTTATTAATTTAGCTTAGTTATTAAGTTTAGTTATTACAGTTTACAGTTTACAGTTTACAGTTTACAGTTTACAGTTTACAGTTTACAGTTTACAGTTTACAGTTTACAGTTTACAGTTTACAGTTTACAGTTTACAGTTTACAGTTTACAGTTTACAGTTTACAGTTTACAGTTTACAGTTTACAGTTTACAGTTTACAGTTTACAGTTTACAGTTTATTGTTTATTGTTTATTGTTTATTGTTTATTGTTTATTGTTTACTGTTTACTGTTTACTGTTTACTGTTTACTGTTTACTGTTTACTGTTTACTGTTTACTGTTTATTGTTTATTGTTTATTGTTTATTGTTCATTGTTCATTGTTTATTGTTTATTGTTTATTGTTCATAGTTTATAGTTTATTGTTTATTGTTTATTGTTTATTGTTTATTGTTTATTGTTTATAGTTTAGTTATTAATTTGGTTTAGTTTATTAATTTAGTTTAGTTATTTATTTAGTTTTAGTTATTAGTTTAGTTTATTAGTTTATTAGTTTATAGTTTAGTTTATTAGTTTTTAGTTTGTTTATTAGTTTATAGTTTATTAGTTTATTAGTTTATTAGTTTTATAGTTTATAGTTTATAGTTTATAGTTTATAGTTTATGGTTTATGGTTTATGGTTTATGGTTTATGGTTTATAGTTTATAGTTTATAGTTTATAGTTTATAGTTTATAGTTTATAGTTTATAGTTTATAGTTTATAGTTTATAGTTTATAGTTTATAGTTTATAGTTTATAGTTTATAGTTTATAGTTTATAGTTTATAGTTTATAGTTTATAGTTTATAGTTTTATAGTTTATAGTTTTATAGTTTATAGTTTATAGTTTATAGTTTACCGTTTTTATTGTTTATTGTTTACCGTTTAGTTATTATTGTTTAGTTAGTTTATTGTTTACGTTTAGTTTTATTGTTTAGTTTAGTTATTTATTTTAGTTGTTTATAATTTAGTTTAGTTATTAATTTACCGTTTAGTTATTAATTTAGTTTAGTTATTAATTTAGTTTAGTTATTAATTTAGTTTAGTTATTAATTTAGTTTAGTTATTAATTTAGTTTAGTTATTAATTTAGTTTAGTTATTAATTTAGTTTAGTTATTAATTTAGTTTAGTTATTAATTTAGTTTAGTTATTAATTTAGTTTAGTTATTAATTTAGTTTAGTTTAGTTATTAGTTTAGTTTAGTTATTAGTTATTAGTTTTAGTTTATTAGTTTAGTTTTATAGTTTATAGTTCAGTTTACAGTTTTAGTTTTAGTTTTTATAGTTTATTTCGTGGTTATGGTTTACGTAGTTTATAGTTTAGTTTTAGTTTCGTGGTTTATAGTTTATAGTTTATGGTTCGTGGTTCGTGGTTTGTTGTTTAGTTTAGTTTATTGTTTGTATTTATGGTTTGTTGTTTAATTTGTTCGTGGTTCGTTTTATAGTTTATAGTTTATAGTTTATAGTTTATAGTTTATAGTTTATTGTTTATGTTGTTTATAGTTTATTTATTAATTTAGTTTTGTTATTAATTTAGTTTAGTTATTAATTTAGTTTAGTTATTAATTTAGTTTAGTTATTAATTTAGTTTAGTTATTAATTTAGTTTAGTTATTAATTTAGTTTAGTTATTAATTTAGTTTAGTTATTAATTTAGTTTAGTTATTAATTTAGTTTAGTTATTAATTTAGTTTAGTTATTAATTTAGTTTAGTTATTAATTTAGTTTAGTTATTAATTTAGTTTAGTTATTAGTTTAGTTTAGTTATTAATTTAGCTTAGTTATTAAGTTTAGTTATTACAGTTTACAGTTTACAGTTTACAGTTTACAGTTTACAGTTTACAGTTTACAGTTTACAGTTTGCAGTTTGCAGTTTGCAGTTTGCAGTTTGCAGTTTGCAGTTTACAGTTTACAGTTTACAGTTTACAGTTTACAGTTTACTGTTTACTGTTTACTGTTTACTGTTTACTGTTTACTGTTTACTGTTTACTGTTTACTGTTTACTGTTTACTGTTTACTGTTTACTGTTTACTGTTTACTGTTTACTGTTTACTGTTTACTGTTTTACTCTTTACTGTTTACTGTTTACTGTTTACTGTTTACTGTTTACTGTTTACTGTTTACTGTTTACTGTTTACTGTTTACTGTTTACTGTTTACTGTTTACTGTTTACTGTTTACTGTTTACTGTTTACTGTTTAGTACTGTTTACTGTTTACTGTTTACTGTTTACTGTTTACTGTTTACTGTTTACTGTTTACTGTTTACTGTTTACTGTTTACTGTTTACTGTTTACTGTTTACTGTTTACTGTTTACTGTTTACTGTTTACTGTTTACTGTTTACTGTTTACTGTTTTGTTTACTGTTTACTGTTTACTGTTTACTGTTTACTGTTTACTGTTTACTATTTACTAATTACTGTTTACTGTTTTCTGTTTACTCTTTTGTGTTTACTGTTTACTGTTTACTGTTTACTGTTTACTGTTTACTGTTTACTGTTTACTGTTTACTGTTTACTGTTTACTGTTTACTGTTTACTGTTTACTGTTTACTGTTTACTGTTACTGTTTACTGTTTACTGTTTACTGTTTACTGTTTACTGTTTACTGTTTACTGTTTACTGTTTACTGTTTACTGTTTACTGTTTACTGTTTACTGTTTACTGTTTACTGTTTACTGTTTACTGTTTTACTGTTTACTGTTTACTGTTTACTGTTTACTGTTTACTGTTTACTGTTTACTGTTTACTGTTACTGTTTACTGTTTACTGTTTACTGTTTACTGTTTACTGTTTACTGTTTACTGTTTACTGTTTACTGTTTACTGTTTACTGTTTACTGTTTACTGTTTACTGTTTACTGTTTACTGTTTACTGTTTACTGTTTACTGTTTACTGTTTACTGTTTACTGTTTACTGTTTACTGTTTACTGTTTACTGTTTACTGTTTACTGTTTACTGTTTACTGTTTACTGTTTACTGTTTACTGTTTACTGTTTACTGTTTACTGTTTACTGTTTACTGTTTACTGTTTACTGTTTACTGTTTACTGTTTACTGTTTACTGTTTACTGTTTACTGTTTATTTACTGTTTACTGTTTACTGTTTACTGTTTACTGTTTACTGTTCACTGTTCACTGTTCACTGTTCACTGTTCACTGTTCACTGTTCACTGTTCACTGTTTACTGTTTACTGTTTATTGTTTATTGTTTACTGTTTACTGTTTACTGTTTACTGTTTACTGTTTACTGTTTACTGTTTACTGTTTACTGTTTACTGTTTACTGTTTACTGTTTACTGTTTACTGTTTACTGTTTACTGTTTACTGTTTACTGTTTACTGTTTACTGTTTACTGTTTACTGTTTACTGTTTTACTGTTTGTTTACTGTTTACTGTTTACTGTTTACTGTTTACTGTTTACTGTTTACTGTTTACTGTTTACTGTTTACTGTTTACTGTTTACTGTTTACTGTTTACTGTTTACTGTTTACTGTTTACTGTTTACTGTTCACTGTTCACTGTTCACTGTTCACTGTTCACTGTTCACTGTTTATAGTTTACTGTTTACTGTTTACTGTTTACTGTTTACTGTTTACTGTTTACTGTTTACTGTTTACTGTTTACTGTTTACTGTTTACTGTTTACTGTTTACTGTTTACTGTTTACTGTTTACTGTTTACTGTTTACTGTTTACTGTTTACTGTTTACTGTTTACTGTTTACAGTTTACAGTTTACAGTTTACAGTTTACAGTTTACAGTTTACAGTTTACAGTTTACAGTTTACAGTTTACAGTTTACAGTTTACAGTTTACAGTTTACCGTTTACAGTTTACAGTTTACCGTTTACCGTTTACCGTTTACCGTTTACCGTTTACCGTTTACAGTTTACCGTTTTACTGTTTACTGTTTACAGTTTACTGTTTACTTTACGGTTTACTGTTTACGGTTTACGGTTTACGGTTTACGGTTTACGGTTTACGGTTTACGGTTTACGGTTTACGGTTTACGGTTTACGGTTTACCGTTTACCGTTTACCGTTTACCGTTTACCGTTTACCGTTTACCGTTTACCGTTTACCGTTTACCGTTTACCGTTTACCGTTTACCGTTTACCGTTTACCGTTTACCGTTTACCGTTTACCGTTTACCGTTTACTGTTTATTGTTTATTGTTTATAGTTTACTGTTTTACTGTTTACTGTTTACTGTTTACTGTTTACATTTACTGTTTACTGTTTTACTGTTTACTGTTTATAGTTTATGTTTACTGTTTACTGTTTACTGTTTTATAGTTTACTGTTTATTGTTTATTGTTTATTGTTTATTGTTTATTGTTTAGTTTATAGTTTAGTTTATAGTTTATTGTTTATTGTTTATTGTTTATTGTTTATTGTTTATAGTTTATAGTTTAGTTATTAATTTATTTTATTTATTAATTTAGTTTAGTTATTAATTTAGTTTAGTTATTAATTTAGTTTAGTTATTAATTTAGTTTAGTTATTAATTTAGTTTAGTTATTAATTTAGTTTAGTTATTAATTTAGTTTAGTTATTAATTTAGTTTAGTTATTAATTTAGTTTAGTTATTAATTTAGTTTAGTTATTAATTTAGTTTAGTTATTAATTTAGTTTAGTTATTAGTTTAGTTTAGTTATTAGGTTAGTTTAGTTATTAGTTTAGTTTAGTTATTAGTTTATTAGTTTTATAGTTTATGGTTTATGGTTTATGGTTTATAGTTTATAGTTTTATAGTTTATAGTTTATGGTTTATAGTTTTATGGTTTATAGTTTATAGTTTTATAGTTTATAGTTTATAGTTTATAGTTTTATAGTTTTATAGTTTAGTTTATAGTTTATAGTTTATAGTTTATAGTTTATAGTTTATAGTTTATAGTTTATAGTTTATAGTTTATAGTTTATAGTTTATAGTTTATAGTTTATAGTAGTTTAGTTATTAATTTAGTTTAGTTATTAATTTAGTTTAGTTATTAATTTAGTTTAGTTATTAATTTAGTTTAGTTATTAATTTAGTTTAGTTATTAATTTAGTTTAGTTATTAATTTAGTTTAGTTATTAATTTAGTTTAGTTTTACAGTTTACAGTTTAATTTAGTTTTAGTTATTGTTTGTTTAGTTTTACAGTTTAGTTTATAGTTTATAGTTTACAGTTTACGGTTTAGTTTACAGTTTATAGTTTACAGTTTACAGTTTTGAGTTTACAGTTTATAGTTTTACGGTTTATAGTTTACAGTTTATAGTTTACAGTTTACAGTTTATGTTTTTATAGTATAGTTTAATTTACAGTTTATAGTTTATAGTTTATAGTTTATAGTTTATAGTTTTATAGTTTATAGTTTTATAGTTTATAGTTTATAGTTATTAATTTTATAGTTTAGTTTTTATAGTTTTTTATTGTTTAATTTAGTTTTTAGTTATTAATTTAGTTTTGGTTATTAATTTAGTTTAGTTATTAATTTAGGGGAGTTATTAATTTAGTTTAGTTATTAATTTAGTTTAGTTATTAATTTAGTTTAGTTATTAATTTAGTTTAGTTATTAATTTAGTTTAGTTATTAATTTAGTTTAGTTATTAATTTAGTTTAGTTATTAATTTAGTTTAGTTATTAATTTAGTTTAGTTATTAATTTAGTTTAGTTATTAATTTAGTTTAGTTATTAATTTAGTTTAGTTATTAATTTAGTTTAGTTATTAATTTAGTTTAGTTATTAATTTAGTTTAGTTATTAGTTTATAGTTTATAGTTTATAGTTTATAGTTTATAGTTTATAGTTTATAGTTTATAGTTTATATTTTATAGTTTATAGTTTATAGTTTATAGTTTATAGTTTATAGTTTATAGTTTATAGTTTATAGTTTATAGTTTATAGTTTATAGTTTATAGTTTATAGTTTATAGTTTATAGTTTATAGTTTATAGTTTATAGTTTATAGTTTACAGTTTACAGTTTACAGTTTTATAGTTTACAGTTTATAGTTTATAGTTTATAGTTTATAGTTTATAGTTTACAGTTTAGTTTATAGTTTATAGTTTATAGTTTATAGTTTATAGTTTATAGTTTATAGTTTATAGTTTATAGTTTATAGTTTATAGTTTAGTTTATAGTTTATAGTTTATAGTTTATAGTTTATAGTTTATAGTTTATAGTTTGTAGTTTGTAGTTTGTAGTTTGTAGTTTGTAGTTTGTAGTTTGTAGTTATATAGTTTATAGTTTATAGTTTATAGTTTATAGTTTATAGTTTATAGTTTATAGTTTATAGTTTATAGTTTATAGTTTATAGTTTATAGTTTATAGTTTATAGTTTATAGTTTATAGTTTATAGTTTATAGTTTATAGTTAATAGTTTATAGTTTATAGTTTATAGTTTATAGTTTATAGTTTATAGTTTATAGTTTATAGTTTATAGTTTATAGTTTATAGTTTATAGTTTATAGTTTATAGTTTATAGTTTATAGTTTATAGTTTGTAGTTATATAGTTTATAGTTTATAGTTTATAGTTTATTGTTTATAGTTTTATAGTTTATAGTTTATAGTTTATAGTTTTATAGTTTATAGTTTATAGTTTGTAGTTTGTAGTTTGTAGTTTGTAGTTTGTAGTTTGTAGTTTGTAGTTATATAGTTTATAGTTTATAGTTTATAGTTTATAGTTTATAGTTTATAGTTTATAGTTTATAGTTTATAGTTTATAGTTTATAGTTTATAGTTTATAGTTTATAGTTTATAGTTTATAGTTTATAGTTTATAGTTTATAGTTTATAGTTTATAGTTTATAGTTTATAGTTTATAGTTTTATAGTTTATAGTTTATAGTTTATAGTTTATAGTTTATAGTTTATAGTTTATAGTTTATAGTTTATAGTTTATAGTTTATAGTTTATATTTTATAGTTTATAGTTTATAGTTTATAGTTTATAGTTTATAGTTTATAGTTTATAGTTTATAGTTTATAGTTTATAGTTTATAGTTTATAGTTTATAGTTTATAGTTTATAGTTTATAGTTTATAGTTTATAGTTTATTGTTTATAGTTTATTGTTTATAGTTTTATAGTTTTATAGTTTATAGTTTATAGTTTATAGTTTATAGTTTATAGTTTATAGTTTTATAGTTTTATAGTTTATAGTTTATAGTTTATAGTTTATAGTTTATAGTTTATAGTTTATAGTTTATAGTTTATAGTTTATAGTTTATAGTTTATAGTTTATAGTTTATAGTTTATAGTTTATAGTTAATAGTTTATAGTTTATAGTTTATAGTTTATAGTTTATAGTTTATAGTTTATAGTTTATAGTTTATAGTTTTATAGTTTATAGTTTATAGTTTATAGTTTATAGTTTATAGTTTATAGTTTTATAGTTTATAGTTTGCAGTTTATAGTTTACAGTTTACAGTTTAGAGTTTAGAGTTTATAGTTTATAGTTTATAGTTTATAGTTTATAGTTTATAGTTTATAGTTTATAGTTTATAGTTTATAGTTTATAGTTTATAGTTTATAGTTTATAGTTTATAGTTTATAGTTTATAGTTTATAGTTTATAGTTTATAGTTTACAGTTTAGAGTTTATAGTTTATAGTTTATAGTTTATAGTTTTATAGTTTATAGTTTATAGTTTATAGTTTATAGTTTATAGTTTATAGTTTTATAGTTTACAGTTTAGAGTTTACAGTTTAGAGTTTAGAGTTTAGAGTTTAGAGTTTAGAGTTTAGAGTTTAGAGTTTAGAGTTTAGAGTTTAGAGTTTAGAGTTTAGAGTTTAGAGTTTAGAGTTTAGAGTTTAGAGTTTAGAGTTTATAGTTTATAGTTTATAGTTTATAGTTTATAGTTTATAGTTTATAGTTTATAGTTTATAGTTTATAGTTTATAGTTTATATTTTATAGTTTATAGTTATTAATTTAGTTTTAGTTTTAGTTTATTAATTATAGTTTATAGTTATTAATTTAGTTTTATAGTTTATAGTTTATAGTTTTAGTTTAGTTTATTAGTTTATAGTTTATAGTTTATTATTTAGTTTATAGTTATTAATTTAGTTTATAGTTATTAATTTAGTTTTAGTTATTAATTTATAGTTTATAGTTATTTAGTTTATAGTTTATTTTTTTTATAGTTTAGTTTGTAGTTTGTAGTTATATAGTTTATAGTTTATAGTTTATAGTTTATAGTTTATAGTTTATAGTTTATAGTTTATAGTTTATAGTTTATAGTTTATAGTTTATAGTTTATAGTTTATAGTTTATAGTTTATAGTTTATAGTTTATATTTTATAGTTTATAGTTTATAGTTTATAGTTTATAGTTTATAGTTTATCGTTTATCGTTATAGTTTATAGTTTATAGTTTATAGTTTATGGTTTATAGTTTATAGTTTATAGTTTATAGGTTTTAGTTTTATAGGTTTTAGTTTTATAGGTTTTAGTTTTATAGTTTATAGTTTTATAGTTTATAGTTTATAGTTTATAGTTTATAGTTTATAGTTTATAGTTTATAGTTTTATAGTTTATAGTTTATAGTTTATAGTTTATAGTTTATAGTTTATAGTTTATAGTTTTATAGTTTATAGTTTATAGTTTATAGTTTATAGTTTTATAGTTTATAGTTTATAGTTTTATAGTTTATAGTTTATAGTTTATAGTTTATAGTTTATAGTTTATAGTTTATAGTTTTATAGTTTATAGTTTATAGTTTATAGTTTATAGTTTATAGTTTATAGTTTATAGTTTATAGTTTATAGTTTATAGTTTATAGTTTATAGTTTATAGTTTATAGTTTATAGTTTATAGTTTATAGTTTATAGTTTATAGTTTATAGTTTATAGTTTATAGTTTATAGTTTATAGTTTATATTTTATAGTTTATAGTTTATAGTTTATAGTTTATAGTTTATAGTTTATAGTTTATAGTTTATAGTTTATAGTTTATAGTTTATAGTTTATTGTTTATAGTTTATAGTTTATAGTTTATAGTTTATAGTTTATAGTTTATAGTTTATAGTTTATAGTTTATAGTTTATAGTTTATAGTTTATAGTTTATAGTTTATAGTTTATAGTTTATAGTTTATAGTTTATAGTTTATAGTTTATAGTTTTATAGTTTTATAGTTTATAGTTTATAGTTTATAGTTTATAGTTTATAGTTTATAGTTTATAGTTTATAGTTTATAGTTTATAGTTTATAGTTTATAGTTTTATAGTTTATATTTTATAGTTTATAGTTTATAGTTTATAGTTTATAGTTTATAGTTTATAGTTTATAGTTTATAGTTTATAGTTTATAGTTTATAGTTTATAGTTTATGGTTTATAGTTTATAGTTTATAGTTTATAGTTTATAGTTTATAGTTTATAGTTTATAGTTTATAGTTTATAGTTTATAGTTTATAGTTTATAGTTTATAGTTTATAGTTTATAGTTTATAGTTTATAGTTTTAGTTTACAGTTTATAGTTTATAGTTTATAGTTTATAGTTTATAGTTTATAGTTTATAGTTTATAGTTTATAGTTTATAGTTTATATTTTTTTGTTTATAGTTTATAGTTTATAGTTTATAGTTTATAGTTTATAGTTTATAGTTTATAGTTTATAGTTTATAGTTTATAGTTTATAGTTTATAGTTTATAGTTTATATTTTATAGTTTATAGTTTATAGTTTATAGTTTATAGTTTATAGTTTATAGTTTATAGTTTATAGTTTATAGTTTATAGTTTATTGTTTATAGTTTATTGTTTATAGTTTATAGTTTATAGTTTATAGTTTATAGTTTATAGTTTATAGTTTATAGTTTAGTTATTAATTTAGTTTAGTTATTAATTTAGTTTAGTTATTAATTTAGTTTAGTTATTAATTTAGTTTAGTTATTAATTTAGTTTAGTTATTAATTTAGTTTAGTTATTAATTTAGTTTAGTTAATAATTTAGTGTAGTTTATAGTTTATAGTTTATAGTTTATAGTTTATAGTTTATAGTTTATAGTTTATAGTTTATAGTTTATAGTTTATAGTTTATAGTTTATAGTTTATAGTTTATAGTTTATAGTTTATAGTTTATAGTTTATAGTTTATAGTTTATACTTTATAGTTTTATAGTTTATAGTTTTATAGTTTATAGTTTATAGTTTATAGTTTATAGTTTATAGTTATAGTTTATAGTTTATATAGTTTATAGTTTATAGTTTATAGTTTTATAGTTTTATAGTTTATAGTTTTAGAGTTTATAGTTTATAGTTTATAGTTTATAGTTTATAGTTTATAGTTTATAGTTTATAGTTTATAGTTTATAGTTATCGTTTATGGTTTATGGTTTATGGTTTATAGTTTATAGTTTATAGTTTATAGTTTATAGTTTATAGTTTATAGTTTATAGTTTTATAGTTTATCGTTTATAGTTTATAGTTTATAGTTTATTTATAGTTTATAGTTTATAGTTTATAGTTTATAGTTTATAGTTTATAGTTTATAGTTTATAGTTTATAGTTTATAGTTTATAGTTTATAGTTTATAGTTTATAGTTTATAGTTTATAGTTTATAGTTTATAGTTTATAGTTTATAGTTTATAGTTTATAGTTTATAGTTTATAGTTTATAGTTTATAGTTTATAGTTTATAGTTTTATAGTTTATAGTTTATAGTTTATAGTTTATAGTTTATAGTTTATAGTTTATAGTTTATAGTTTATAGTTTATAGTTTTATAGTTTATAGTTTATAGTTTATAGTTTTATAGTTTATAGTTTATAGTTTATAGTTTATAGTTTATAGTTTATAGTTTATAGTTTTATAGTTTATAGTTTATAGTTTATAGTTTTATAGTTTATAGTTTATAGTTTATAGTTTATAGTTTATAGTTTATAGTTTATAGTTTTATAGTTTTATAGTTTATAGTTTATAGTTTTATAGTTTTATAGTTTATAGTTTATAGTTTTATAGTTTATAGTTTATAGTTTATAGTTTATAGTTTATAGTTTTATAGTTTATAGTTTTATAATTTTATAGTTTATAGTTTTATAGTTTATAGTTTATAGTTTATAGTTTATAGTTTATAGTTTATAGTTTATAGTTTTATAGTTTATAGTTTATAGTTTATAGTTTATAGTTTTATAGTTTATAGTTTATAGTTTATAGTTTATAGTTTATAGTTTATAGTTTATAGTTTATAGTTTATAGTTTATAGTTTTATAGTTTATAGTTTATAGTTTATAGTTTATAGTTTATAGTTTTATAGTTTATAGTTTATAGTTTATAGTTTATAGTTTATAGTTTATAGTTTTATAGTTTATAGTTTATAGTTTATAGTTTATAGTTTATAGTTTTATAGTTTATAGTTTATAGTTTATAGTTTATAGTTTATAGTTTTATAGTTTATAGTTTATAGTTTATAGTTTATAGTTTATAGTTTATAGTTTATAGTTTTATAGTTTATAGTTTATAGTTTTATAGTTTATAGTTTATAGTTTATAATTTATAATCTATAATTTATAATCTATAATTTATAATCTATAATTTATAATCTATAATTTATAATCTATAATTTATAATCTATAATTTATAATCTATAATTTATAATTTATAATTTTATAATTTATAATTTTATAATTTATAATTTATAATTTATAATTTATAATTTATAGTTTATAATTTATAATTTATAATTTATAATTTATAATTTATAATTTATAATTTATAATTTTATAATTTATAATTTATAATTTATAATTTATAATTTATAATTTATAATTTATAATTTATAATTTTATAATTTATAATTTATAATTTATAATTTATAATTTATAATTTATAATTTATAATTTATAATTTATAATTTATAGTTTATAGTTTATAGTTTATAGTTTATAGTTTATAGTTTTATAGTTTATAGTTTATAGTTTATAGTTTATAGTTTATAGTTTTATAGTTTATAGTTTATAGTTTATAGTTTATAGTTTATAGTTTATAGTTTTATAGTTTATAGTTTATAGTTTATAGTTTATAGTTTATAGTTTATAGTTTATAGTTTATAGTTTATAGTTTATAGTTTATAGTTTTATAGTTTTATAGTTTATAGTTTTATAGTTTATAGTTTATAGTTTATAGTTTATAGTTTATAGTTTTATAGTTTATAGTTTATAGTTTATAGTTTATAGTTTATAGTTTATAGTTTATAGTTTATAGTTTATAGTTTATAGTTTATAGTTTTATAGTTTATAGTTTATAGTTTATAGTTTTATAGTTTATAGTTTATAGTTTATAGTTTATCGTTTATATTTTATAGTTTAGAGTTTATAGTTTATAGTTTATAGTTTATAGTTTATAGTTTATAGTTTATAGTTTATAGTTTATAGTTATAGTTTTATAGTTTATAGTTTATAGTTTTATAGTTTATAGTTTTATAGTTTATAGTTTATAATTTATAGTTATTAATTTAGTTTAGTTATTAATTTAGTTATAGTTTATAGTTTATAGTTTTATAGTTTATAGTTTATAATTTATAGTTTTATAGTTTTATAGTTTATAGTTTATAGTTTATAGTTTATAGTTTATAGTTTATAGTTATAGTTTATAGTTTATAGTTTATAGTTTATAGTTTTATAGTTTATAGTTTATAGTTTATAGTTTATAATTTATAGTTTATAATTTATAGTTTATAGTTTATAGTTTTATAGTTTATAGTTTATAGTTTATAGTTTATAGTTTATAGTTTATAGTTTATAGTTTATAGTTTATATTTTATAGTTTATAGTTTATAGTTTATAGTTTATAGTTTATAGTTTATAGTTTATAGTTTATAGTTTATAGTTTATAGTTTATAGTTTATAGTTTATAGTTTATAGTTTATAGTTTATAGTTTATAGTTTTATAGTTTATAGTTTTATAGTTTATAGTTTATAGTTTTATAGTTTATAGTTTATAGTTTATAGTTTATAGTTTATAGTTTATAGTTTATAGTTTTATAGTTTATAGTTTATAGTTTATAGTTTATAGTTTATAATTTAGTTTTTATAGTTTATAGTTTATAGTTTTATAGTTTATAGTTTATAGTTTATAGTTTTATAGTTTATAGTTTATAGTTTATAGTTTATAGTTTATAATTTATAGTTTTATAGTTTATAGTTTATAGTTTATAGTTTATAGTTTATAGTTTATAGTTTATAGTTTATAGTTTATAGTTTTATAGTTTATAGTTTATAGTTTATAGTTTATAGTTTATAGTTTATAGTTTATAGTTTTATAGTTTATAGTTATAGTTTATAGTTTATAGTTTATAGTTTATAGTTTATAGTTTTATAGTTTATAGTTTATAGTTTATAGTTTAGTTTATAGTTTATAGTTTATAGTTTTATAGTTTATAGTTTATAGTTTATAGTTTTATAGTTTATAGTTTATAGTTTATAGTTTATAGTTTATAGTTTATAGTTTATAGTTTATAGTTTTATAGTTTATAGTTTTATAGTTTATAGTTTATAGTTTATAGTTTTATAGTTTATAGTTTATAGTTTATAGTTTATAGTTATAGTTATAGTTATATAGTTTATAGTTTATAGTTTATAGTTTTATAGTATATAGTTTATAGTTTATAGTTTATAGTTTATAGTTTATATTTTATAGTTTTAGGTTTGTAGTTTATAGTTTATAGTTTATAGTTTATAGTTTATAGTTTATAGTTTATAGTTTATAGTTTATAGTTTATAGTTTATAGTTTTATAGTTTATAGTTTTATAGTTTATAGTTTATAGTTTATAGTTTATAGTTTATAGTTTATAGTTTATAGTTTATAGTTTATAGTTTATAGTTTATAGTTTATAGTTTATAGTTTATAGTTTATAGCTTTTATTTAGTTTATAGTTTATAGTTTACTATAGCTTTTATTTAGTTTATAGTTTATAGTTATATAGTTTATAGTTTATAGTTTATAGTTTATAGTTTATAGTTTTATAGTTTATAGTTTATAGTTATAGTTTATAGTTTATAGTTTATAGTTTTATAGTTTATAGTTTTATAGTTTATAGTTTATAGTTTATAGTTTATAGTTTATAGTTTATAGTTTTATAGTTTATAGTTTATAGTTTATAGTTTTATAGTTTATAGTTTATAGTTTATAGTTTATAGTTTATAGTTAATAGTTATATAGTTTATAGTTTATAGTTTATAGTTTATAGTTTATAGTTTATAGTTTATAGTTTATAGTTTATAGTTTATAGTTTATAGTTTTATAGTTTGTAGTTATATAGTTTATAGTTTATAGTTTATAGTTTATAGTTTATAGTTTATAGTTTATAGTTTATAGTTTATAGTTTATAGTTTATAGTTTATAGTTTATAGTTTATAGTTTATAGTTTATAGTTTATAGTTTATAGTTTATAGTTTATAGTTTATAGTTTATAGTTTATAGTTTATAGTTTATAGTTTATAGTTTATAGTTTATAGTTTATAGTTTATAGTTTATAGTTTATAGTTTATAGTTTATAGTTTATAGTTTATAGTTTTATTTATAGTTTTATAGTTTATATTTATAGTTTTATAGTTTATAGTTTATAGTTTATAATTTATAGTTTATAGTTTATAGTTTATAGTTTATAGTTTATAGTTTTATAGTTTATAGTTTATAGTTTATAGTTTATAGTTTTATAGTTTTATAGTTTATAGTTTATAGTTTATAGTTTATAGTTTATAGTTTATAGTTTTATAGTTTATAGTTTATAGTTTATAGTTTATAGTTTTATAGTTTTATAGTTTATAGTTTATAGTTTTATAGTTTATAGTTTATAGTTTATAGTTTTATAGTTTATAGTTTATAGTTTATAGTTTATAGTTTTATAGTTTATAGTTTTATAGTTTATAGTTTATAGTTTATATTGTTTATAGTTTATAGTTTATAGTTTATAGTTTATAGTTTATAGTTTATAGTTTTATAGTTTATAGTTATAGTTTATAGTTTATAGTTTTATAGTTTATAGTTTATAGTTTATAGTTTATAGTTTTATAGTTTATAGTTTTATAGTTTATAGTTTTATAGTTTATAGTTTATAGTTTATAGTTTTATAGTTTTATAGTTTATAGTTTATAGTTTATAGTTTATAGTTTATAGTTTATAGTTTTATAGTTTATAGTTTTAATTATAGTTTATAGTTATTAATTATAGTTTATAGTTTATTAATTTATAGTTTATAATTTAGTTTATAGTTTATAGTTTTAATTTTTATAGTTTATAGTTTATAGTTTATAGTTTTATAGTTTATAGTTTATAGTTTATAGTTTATAGTTTATAGTTTTATAGTTTATAGTTTATAGTTTATAGTTTATAGTTTATAGTTTATAGTTTATAGTTTATAGTTTATAGTTTATAGTTTATAGTTTATAGTTTATAGTTTTATAGTTTATAGTTTATAGTTTATAGTTTATAGTTTATAGTTTTATAGTTTATAGTTTATAGTTTATTATAGTTTATAGTTTATAGTTTATAGTTTATAGTTTATAGATTATAGTTTATAGTTTATAGTTTATAGTTTATAGTTTATAGTTTATAGTTTATGGTTTATTGTTTATTGTTTATGGATTATAGTTTATAGTTTATAGTTTATAGTTTATAGTTATAGTTTATAGTTTATAGTTTATAGTTTATAGTTTATAGTTTATAGTTTATAGTTTATAGTTTATAGTTTATAGTTTTATAGTTTATAGTTTATAGTTTATAGTTTTATAGTTTATAGTTTATAGTTTATAGTTTATAGTTTATAGTTTATAGTTTATAGTTTTATAGTTTATAGTTTATAGTTTTATAGTTTATAGTTTATAGTTTATAGTTTATAGTTTTATAGTTTATAGTTTATAGTTTATAGTTTATAGTTTATAGTTTATAGTTTATAGTTTTATAGTTTATAGTTTTATAGTTTATAGTTTTATAGTTTATAGTTTATAGTTTATAGTTTATAGTTTATAGTTTATAGTTTTATAGTTTATAGTTTATAGTTTTATAGTTTATAGTTTATAGTTTATGGTTTTATAGTTTATAGTTTATAGTTTATAGTTTATAGTTTATAGTTTATAGTTTATAGTTTATAGTTTATAGTTTATAGTTTATAGTTTATAGTTTATAGTTTATAGTTTATAGTTTATAGTTTATAGTTTATAGTTTATAGTTTATAGTTTATAGTTTTATAGTTTATAGTTTATAGTTTATAGTTTATAGTTTATGGTTTATAGTTTTATAGTTTATAGTTTATAGTTTATAGTTTATAGTTTATAGTTTATAGTTTTATAGTTTATAGTTTATATTATAGTTTATAGTTTATAGTTTATAGTTTATAGTTTATAGTTTATAGTTTATAGTTTATAGTTTTATAGTTTATAGTTTATAGTTTATAGTTTTATAGTTTATAGTTTATAGTTTATAGTTATAGTTATAGTTATAGTTTATAGTTTATAGTTTATAGTTTATATTTTATATTTTATATTTTATAGTTTATATTTTATAGTTTATAGTTTATAGTTTATAGTTTATATTTTATAGTTTATATTTTATAGTTTATAGTTTATAGTTTATAGTTTTATAGTTTATAGTTTATAGTTTATAGTTTATAGTTTATAGTTTATAGTTTATAGTTTATTTATAGTTTATAGTTTAGTTTATAGTTTATAGTTTATAGTTTATAGTTTTATAGTTTATAGTTTATAGTTTTATAGTTTATAGTTTATAGTTTTATAGTTTATAGTTTATAGTTTATAGTTTTATAGTTTATAGTTTATAGTTTATAGTTTTATAGTTTATAGTTTTATAGTTTATAGTTTATAGTTTATAGTTTTATAGTTTATAGTTTATAGTTTATAGTTTATAGTTTATAGTTTTATAGTTTATAGTTTATAGTTTTATAGTTTATAGTTTATAGTTTTATAGTTTATAGTTTATAGTTTTATAGTTTATAGTTTTATAGTTTATAGTTTATAGTTTATAGTTTATAGTTTATAGTTTTATAGTTTATAGTTTATATATAGTTTATAGTTTATAGTTTATAGTTTATAGTTTATAGTTTATAGTTTATAGTTTATAGTTTTATAGTTTATAGTTTATAGTTTATAGTTTATAGTTTTATAGTTTATAGTTTATAGTTTATAGTTTATAGTTTATAGTTTTATAGTTTATAGTTTATAGTTTATAGTTTATAGTTTATAGTTTATAGTTTATAGTTTATAGTTTATAGTTTTATAGTTTATAGTTTATAGTTTATAGTTTATAGTTTATAGTTTTATAGTTTAGTTTATAGTTTATAGTTTATAGTTTATAGTTTATAGTTTATAGTTTATAGTTTTATAGTTTTATAGTTTATAGTTTATAGTTTATAGTTTATAGTTATAATTTATAGTTTATAGTTTATAGTTTATAGTTTATTAATTATAGTTTTAGTTATTAATTTATAGTTTATAGTTTATAATTTAGTTTAGTTTATAATTTATAGTTTATAGTTTATAATTTATAGTTTAGTTATTAATTTATAATTTTTATAGTTTATAGTTTATAGTTTATAGTTTATAGTTTATAGTTTATAGTTTATAGTTTATAGTTTATAGTTTATATTTTATATTTTATATTTTATATTTTATATTTTATATTTTATAGTTTAAAATTTATATTTTATAATTTATAATTTATATTTTATATTTATAGTTTATAGTTTATAGTTTATAGTTTATAATTTATAGTTTATAGTTTATAGTTTATAGTTTTATAGTTTATAGTTTATAATTTATAGTTTTAGTTTATAATTTATAGTTTATAGTTATAATTTAGTTTACAGTTTATAATTTATAGTTTAGTTATTAATTTAGTTTATAGTTATTAATTTAGTTTAGTTATTAATTTATAGTTTAATTTATTGTTTATAGTTCATAGTTTATAGTTTATTGTTTATAGTTTAGTTATTAATTTAGTTTAGTTATTAATTTATAGTTTATAGTTTATAGTTTATAGTTTATAGTTTATAGTTTATAGTTTATAGTTTATAGTTTATAGTTTATAGTTTATAGTTTATAGTTTATAGTTTATAGTTTATAGTTTATAGTTTATAGTTGATAGTTGATAGTTGATAGTTTTATAGTTTATAGTTTATAGTTTATAGTTTATAGTTTTATAGTTTATAGTTTATAGTTTATAGTTTTATAGTTTATAGTTTATAGTTTATAGTTTATAGTTTTATAGTTTATAGTTTATAGTTTATAGTTTTATAGTTTTATAGTTTATAGTTTATAGTTTTATAGTTTATAGTTTATAGTTTATAGTTTATAGTTTATAGTTTATAGTTTTTATAGTTTATAGTTATAGTTTATAGTTATAGTTTTATAGTTTATAGTTTATAGTTTATAGTTTATAGTTTATAGTTTATAGTTTATAGTTTATAGTTTATAGTTTATAGTTTATAGTTTTATAGTTTTATAGTTTATAGTTTATAGTTTATAGTTTATAGTTTTATAGTTTATAGTTTATAGTTTATAGTTTATTTATAGTTTATAGTTTTATAGTTTATAGTTTATAGTTTATAGTTTATAGTTTATAGTTTATAGTTTATAGTTTATAGTTTATAGTTTATAGTTTATAGTTTATAGTTTATAGTTTATAGTTTATAGTTTATAGTTTATAGTTTATAGTTTATAGTTTATAGTTTATAGTTTATAGTTTATAGTTTATAGTTTATAGTTTATAGTTTATAGTTTATAGTTTATAGTTTATAGTTTATAGTTGATAGTTGATAGTTGATAGTTGATAGTTGATAGTTGATAGTTGATAGTTTATAGTTTATAGTTTATAGTTTATAGTTTATAGTTTATAGTTTATAGTTTATAGTTTATAGTTTTATAGTTTATAGTTTATAGTTTATAGTTTATAGTTTATAGTTTATAGTTTATAGTTTATAGTTTATAGTTTATAGTTTATAGTTTATAGTTTATAGTTTATAGTTTATAGTTTATAGTTTATAGTTTATAGTTTATAGTTTATAGTTTATAGTTTATAGTTTATAGTTTATAGTTGATAGTTTATAGTTGATAGTTTATAGTTTATAGTTATAGTTTATAGTTTTATAGTTTTATAGTTTATAGTTATAGTTTATAGTTTATAGTTTTTTATAGTTTATAGTTTATAGTTTACAGTTTATAGTTTTATAGTTTATAGTTTATAGTTTATAGTTTTATAGTTTATAGTTTATAGTTTATAGTTTATAGTTTATAGTTTTAGTTTATAGTTTATAGTTTATAGTTTATAGTTTTATAGTTTATAGTTTATAGTTTATAGTTTATAGTTTATAGTTTATAGTTTTATAGTTTATAGTTTATAGTTTATAGTTTATAGTTTTATAGTTTATAGTTTATAGTTTTATAGTTTATAGTTTATAGTTTTATAGTTTATAGTTTATAGTTTATAGTTTATAGTTTATAGTTTATAGTTTATAGTTTATAGTTTATAGTTTATAGTTTGTAGTTTGTAGTTTTTAGTTATATAGTTTATAGTTTATAGTTTATAGTTTATAGTTTATAGTTTATAATTTATAGTTTATAATTTATAATTTATAGTTTATAGTTTATAGTTTTATAGTTTATAGTTTATAGTTTATAGTTTTATAGTTTAGTTTATAGTTTATAGTTTATAGTTTATAGTTTATAGTTTATAGTTTATAGTTTTATAATTTATAGTTTATAGTTTATAATTTATAGTTTATAGTTTATAGTTTATAGTTTATAATTTATAGTTTATAGTTTATAGTTTATAGTTTATAGTTTTATAGTTTATAGTTTATAGTTTATAGTTTATAGTTTATAATTTATAGTTTATAGTTTATAGTTTATAGTTTATAGTTTATAGTTTATAGTTTATAGTTTATAGTTTTAGAGTTTATAGTTTATAGTTTATTGTTTATGTTTATAGTTTATTGTTTATAGTTTATAGTTTTATAGTTTATAGTTTTATAGTTTATAGTTTATAGTTTATAGTTTATTAATTTAGTTTAGTTATTATAGTTTATTAGTTTATAGTTTTAGTTATTAATTATAGTTTATAGTTTATAGTTTATAGTTTATAGTTATAGTTTATTAATTTAGTTATAGTTATATTAATTTATAGTTTATAGTTTATTAATTTAGTTTAGTTATTAATTTATAGTTTATTTTTTAGTTATTAATTTATAGTTTATAGTTTAATTTAATTTAGTTTAGTTATTAATTTAGTTTAGTTAATAATTTAGTGTAGTTTATAGTTTATAGTTTATAGTTTATAGTTTATAGTTTATAGTTTATAGTTTATAGTTTATAGTTTATAGTTTATAGTTTATAGTTTATAGTTTATAGTTTATAGTTTATAGTTTATAGTTTATAGTTTATAGTTTATAGTTTATACTTTATAGTTTATATAATCTATAGTTTATAGTTTTTATTTATAGTCTATAGTTTATAGTTTATAGTTTATAGTTTTATAGTTTATAGTTTATAGTTTATAGTTTATAGTTTATAGTTTATAGATTATAGTTTATAGTTTTATAGTTTATAGTTTAATTTATAGTTTTATAGTTTTATAGTTTATAGTTTATAGTTTATAGTTTTATTGTTTATAGTTTATAGTTTATAGTTTATAGTTTATAGTCTATAGTTTATAGTTTTTATAGTTTATAGTTTATAGTTTATAGTTTATAGTTTATAGTTTATAGTTTATAGTTTATAGTTTATAGTTTATAGTTTATAGTTTATAGTTTATAGTTTATAGTTTATAGTTTTATAGTTTATAGTTTATAGTTTTATAGTTTATAGTTTATAGTTTTAGTTTATAGTTTATAGTTTATAATTTATAGTTTATAGTTTATAATTTATATTTTATAGTTTATAGTTTATAGTTTATAGTTTATATTTTATAGTTTATAGTTTATAGTTTTATAGTTTATAGTTTATAGTTTATAATTTATAATTTATAATTTATAATTTATAATTTATAATTTATAGTTTATAGTTTTATAATTTATAATTTATAATTTATAATTTTATAGTTTATAATTTATAATTTATAATTTATAATTTATAATTTATAATTTATAATTTATAATTTATAATTTATAATTTATAATTTATAATTTTATAATTTATAATTTATAATTTATAATTTATAATTTATAATTTATAATTTATAATTTTATAATTTTATAATTTATAATTTATAATTTATAATTTATAATTTATAATTTATAATTTATAATTTATAATTTATAATTTATAATTTATAATTTATAATTTATAATTTATAATTTATAATTTATAATTTATAATTTATAATTTATAATTTATAATTTATAATTTATAATTTATAATTTATATAATTTTATAATTTATAATTTATAATTTTATAATTTATAATTTATAATTTATAATTTATAATTTATAAATATAAATTTATAATTTATAATTTATAATTTATAAATATAATTTATAATTTATAATTTATAATTTATAATTTATAATTTATAATTTATAATTTTATAATTTATAATTTATAATTTATAATTTATAATTTATAATTTATAATTTTATAATTTATAATTTATAATTTATAATTTATAATTTATAATTTATAATTTATAGTTTTATAATTTATAATTTATAATTTATAATTTATAATTTATAATTTATAATTTATAGTTTATAATTTATAATTTATAGTTTATAGTTTATAGTTTATAGTTTATAGTTTATAATTTATAGTTTATAGTTTATAGTTTATAGTTTTATAGTTTATAGTTTATAGTTTTATAGTTTATAGTTTATAGTTTATAGTTTATAGTTTATAGTTTATAGTTTATAGTTTTATAGTTTATAGTTTATAGTTTATAGTTTATAGTTTATAGTTTTATAGTTTATAGTTTTATAGTTTATAGTTTATAGTTTATAGTTTATAGTTTTATAGTTTATAGTTTATAGTTTATAGTTTTATAGTTTTATAGTTTATAGTTTATAGTTTATAGTTTATAGTTTATAGTTTATAGTTTATAGTTTATAGTTTATAGTTTATAATTTATAGTTTATAGTTTATAGTTTATAATTTATAGTTTTATAGTTTATAGTTTATAATTTATAATTTATAGTTTATAGTTTATAGTTTATAAAGTTTATAGTTTATAATAGTTTATAAAGTTTATAGTTTATAGTTTATAATTTATAGTTTATAGTTTATAGTTTTATAGTTTATAGTTTATAATTTATAGTTTATAGTTTATAGTTTATTGTTTATAGTTTTATAGTTTATAATTTATAGTTTATAGTTTAGTTATATTTATAGTTTATAGTTTATAATTTATAGTTTTATAGTTATTAATTATAGTTTATAGTTTTATATTATAGTTTTAGTTATTAATTATAGTTTATAGTTATTAATTTATAGTTTATAGTTTATTAATTTAGTTTAGTTATTAATTTAGTTTTATAGTTATTAATTATAGTTTAGTTATTAATTTAGTTTAGTTATTAATTTAGTTTAGTTATTAATTTATAGTTTAGTTATTAATTTAGTTTATAGTTATAATTTAGTTTTAGTTTTAATTTATAGTTATTTAGTTTTTTTATAGTTATTTATAGTTTATAGTTTATAGTTTATAGTTTATAGTTTATAGTTTTATAGTTTATAGTTTATAGTTTATAGTTTATAGTTTATAGTTTATAGTTTATAGTTTATAGTTTATAGTTTTATAGTTTATAGTTTTATAGTTTATAGTTTATAGTTTTATAGTTTATAGTTTTATAGTTTTATAGTTTATAGTTTATAGTTTATAGTTTATAGTTTTATAGTTTATAGTTTATAGTTTATAGTTTATAGTTTATAGTTTTATAGTTTATAGTTTATAGTTTATAGTTTATAGTTTTATAGTTTATAGTTTATAGTTTATAGTTTTATAGTTTATAGTTTATAGTTTATAGTTTATAGTTTATAGTTTTATAGTTTATAGTTTTATAGTTTTATAGTTTATAGTTTATAGTTTATAGTTTATAGTTTATAGTTTATAGTTTATAGTTTATAGTTTATAGTTTTATAGTTTATAGTTTATAGTTTATATAGTTTATAGTTTATAGTTTATAGTTTATAGTTTTATAGTTTATAGTTTATAGTTTATAGTTTATAGTTTATAGTTTTATAGTTTATAGTTTTATAGTTTATAGTTTTATAGTTTATAGTTTATAGTTTAAAGTTTATAGTTTTATAGTTTATAGTTTATAGTTTATAATTTATAGTTTATAGTTTATAATTTATAGTTTATAGTTTATAATTTATAATTTATAGTTTATAATTTATAATTTATAGTTTATAGTTTTATAGTTTATAGTTTTATAGTTTATAGTTTATAATTTATAGTTATTTATAGTTTATAATTTATAGTTTATAGTTTAGTTATAGTTTAGTTTATAGTTTACAGTTTATTTATAGTTTATAGTTTTATTTATAGTTTCTATTTTACAGTTTACAGTTTACAGTTTACAGTTTACAGTTTACAGTTTACAGTTTAGAGTTTATAGTTTATAGTTTATAGTTTATAGTTTATAGTTTATAGTTTATAGTTTATAGTTTATAGTTTATAGTTTATAGTTTATAGTTTATAGTTTATAGTTTATAGTTTATAGTTATAGTTTATAGTTTATAGTTTATAGTTTATAGTTTATAGTTTATAGTTTATAGTTTATAGTTTATAATTTATAGTTTATAGTTTTATAGTTTATAGTTTATAGTTTTATAGTTTATAGTTTATAGTTTATAGTTTATAGTTTATAGTTTTATAGTTTATAGTTTATAGTTTTTAGTTTACAGTTTAGTTTTGTTTATGTTTACAGTTTATAGTTTACAGTTTTATTTTTTTTTAGTTTTATAGTTTATAGTTTATAATTTATAGTTTATAGTTTATAGTTTTATAGTTTATAATTTATAGTTTATAGTTTTATAGTTTATAGTTTATAGTTTATAGTTTATAGTTTATAGTTTATAGTTTATAGTTTATAGTTTATAGTATATAGTTATAATTTATAGTTTATAGTTTATAGTTTATAGTTTTATAGTTTATAGTTATAGTTTATAGTTTATAGTTTACAGTTTTAGTTTAGTTTTATTTTTTTTTAGTTTACAATTTACAGTTTATGTTTATGTTTATAGTTTATAGTTTTAGTTTATGTTTATAGTTTTATTGTTTATAGTCTATAGTTTATAGTTTATAGTTTATAGTTTATAGTTTATAGTTTATAGTTTATAGTTTATAGTTTATAGTTTATAGTTTATAGTTTATAGTTTATAGTTTATAGTTTATAGTTTATAGTTTATAGTTTATAGTTTATAGTTTATAGTTTATAGTTTATAGTTTATAGTTTATAGTTTATAGTTTAGTTATTAATTTAGTTTAGTTATTAATTTAGTTTAGTTATTAATTTAGTTTAGTTATTAATTTATAGTTTAGTTATTAATTTAGTTTAGTTATTAATTTATAGTTTATAGTTTATAGTTTATAGTTTATAGTTTATAGTTTATAGTTTATAGTTTATAGTTTATAGTTTATAGTTTATAGTTTATAGTTTATAGTTTATAGTTTATAGTTTATAGTTTATAGTTTATAGTTTATAGTTTATAGTTTATAGTTTATAGTTTATAGTTTATAGTTTATAGTTTATAGTTTATAGTTTATAGTTTATAGTTTATAGTTTATAGTTTACAGTTTACAGTTTACAGTTTACAGTTTACAGTTTACAGTTTACAGTTTACAGTTTACAGTTTACAGTTTACAGTTTACAGTTTACAGTTTACAGTTTACAGTTTACAGTTTACAGTTTACAGTTTACAGTTTACAGTTTACTTTTACAGTTTACAGTTTACAGTTTACAGTTTACATTTTACAGTTTACAGTTTACAGTTTACAGTTTACAGTTTACAGTTTACAGTTTACAGTTTACAGTTTACAGTTTACAGTTTACAGTTTACAGTTTACAGTTTACAGTTTACAGTTTACAGTTTACAGTTTCCAGTTTCCAGTTTCCAGTTTACAGTTTACAGTTTACAGTTTACAGTTTACAGTTTACAGTTTACAGTTTACAGTTTACAGTTTACAGTTTACAGTTTACAGTTTACAGTTTACAGTTTACAGTTTACAGTTTACAGTTTACAGTTTACAGTTTACAGTTTAGTTATTACAGTTTACAGTTTACAGTTTACAGTTTACAGTTTACAGTTTAAAGTTTACAGTTTAAAGTTTACAGTTTACAGTTTTAAGTTTATTTACAGTTTACAGTTTACAGTTTACAGTTTACAGTTTACAGTTTACAGTTTACAGTTTATTTTAGTTTACAGTTTACAGTTACAGTTTAGTTTACAGTTTACAGTTTACAGTTTACAGTTTTACAGTTTACAGTTTTACAGTTTACAGTTTACAGTTTACAGTTTACAGTTTAATTTACAGTTTACAGTTTACAGTTTACAGTTTTACAGTTTACAGTTTACAGTTTATTTTTAGTTTACAGTTTACAGTTTACAGTTTACAGTTTACAGTTTACAGTTTACAGTTTACAGTTTACAGTTTACAGTTTACAGTTTACAGTTTACAGTTTACAATTTACAGTTTAGTTTACAGTTTTAGTTTACAGTTTACAGTTTACAGTTTTAATTTACAGTTTACAGTTTACAGTTTAGTTATTACAGTTTACAGTTTACAGTTTACAGTTTACAGTTTACAGTTTACAGTTTACAGTTTACAGTTTAATGTTTAAAGTTTAAAGTTTATAGTTTACAGTTTACAGTTTAATTTACAGTTTACAGTTTTACAGTTTACAGTTGACATTTTACAGTTTACAGTTTTCTTTTTACAGTTTACAGTTTACAGTTTACAGTTTACAGTTTACAGTTTTACAGTTTAATGTTTACAGTTTACAGTTTACAGTTTACAGTTTACAGTTTACAGTTTACAGTTTAATTTACAGTTTACAGTTTACAGTTTACAGTTTACAGTTTACAGTTTACAGTTTACAGTTTACAGTTTACAGTTTACAGTTTACAGTTTACAGTTTACAGTTTACAGTTTACAGTTTACAGTTTACAGTTTAGAGTTTACAGTTTACAGTTTACAGTTTACAGTTTACAGTTTACAGTTTACAGTTTACAGTTTACAGTTTACAGTTTTCAGTTTACAGTTTACAGTTTACAGTTTACAGTTTACAGTTTACAGTTTACAGTTTACAGTTTACAGTTTACAGTTTACAGTTTACAGTTTACAGTTTACATTTTACAGTTTACAGTTTACAGTTTACAGTTTACAGTTTACAGTTTACAGTTTACAGTTTACAGTTTACAGTTTACAGTTTAGTTTACAGTTTACAGTTTACAGTTTACAGTTTACAGTTTACAGTTTTAATTTACAGTTTTATTTACAGTTTACAGTTTAGTTTACAGTTTACAGTTTACAGTTTACAGTTTAGTTTAGTTTAATTTACAGTTTACAGTTTACAGTTTACAGTTTATTTAGTTTAGTTTACAGTTTAGTTTTATTTAGTTTACAGTTTACAGTTTACAGTTTAATTTAGTTTACATTTAATTTAATTTACAGTTTACAGTTTACAGTTTACAGTTTACAGTTTACAGTTTACAGTTTACAGTTTACAGTTTTAATTTACAGTTTACAGTTTACAGTTTACAGTTTAGTTTACAGTTTACAGTTTACAGTTTACAGTTTACATTTAGTTTACAGTTTACAGTTTACAGTTTACAGTTTACAGTTTACAGTTTACAGTTTTAATTTACAGTTTTACAGTTTACAGTTTCATGTTTACAGTTTACAGTTTACAGTTTACAGTTTACAGTTTACAGTTTACAGTTTACAGTTTACAGTTTACAGTTTGATTTACAGTTTACAGTTTACAGTTTACAGTTTAGTTTTACAGTTTACGGTTTACAGTTTACAGTTTACAGTTTACAGTTTACAGTTTACAGTTTACAGTTTACAGTTTAGAGTTTAACAGTTTACAGTTTACAGTTTACAGTTTACAGTTTACAGTTTACAGTTTACAGTTTACCGTTTACCGTTTACGGTTTACGGTTTACGGTTTACGGTTTACGGTTTACGGTTTACGGTTTACGGTTTACGGTTTAGTTATTACAGTTTACAGTTTACAGTTTACAGTTTTACAGTTTACAGTTTACAGTTTACTGTTTATAGTTTAGTTTACAGTTTACAGTTTACAGTTTACAGTTTACAGTTTACATTTTACAGTTTACAGTTTACAGTTTACAGTTTACAGTTTACAGTTTACAGTTTACAGTTTACAGTTTACAGTTTACAGTTTACAGTTTAAAGTTTAAAGTTTACAGTTTACAGTTTTACAGTTTACAGTTTACAGTTTACAGTTTAGTTTAGTTTACAGTTTACAGTTTACAGTTTTAGTTTACAGTTTACAGTTTACAGTTTACAGTTTACAGTTTACAGTTTACAGTTTACAGTTTAGTTATTACAGTTTACAGTTTACAGTTTACAGTTTAGTTTACAGTTTTAGTTTATTTACAGTTTACAGTTTACAGTTACAGTTTACAGTTTACAGTTTACAGTTTAGTTATTACAGTTTACAGTTTAGTTTATTTTAGTTTAGTTTTAGTTTACAGTTTAGTTTACAGTTAAGTTTAGTTTAGTTTAGTTTAGTTTACAGTTTTAGTTTAGTTTAGTTTAGTTTGCAGTTTTAGTTTAGTTTAGTTTAGTTTACAGTTTACATTTAGTTATTTAGTTTAGTTTACAGTTTAGTTTAGTTTAGTTTATAGTTACAGTTTCAGTTTAGTTTACAGTTTAGTTTACAGTTTAGTTTACAGTTTACAGTTTTGTTTAGTTTGCAGTTTAGTTTAGTTTACAATTTAGTTTAGTTTTAGTTTAGTTTACAGTTTACAGTTTAGTTTATTATTTAGTTTAGTTTAGTTTAGTTTATAGTTTAGTTTACAGTTTAGTTTTAGTTTAGTTTAGTTTTGTTTAGTTTAGTTTATAGTTTATAGTTTACAGTTTAGTTTAGTTTAAGTTTAGTTTAGTTTAGTTTACAGTTTAGTTTTACAGTTTTAGTTTACAGTTTATAGTTTACAGTTTTAGTTTATTTACAGTTTACAGTTTGCGGTTGCAGTTTACAGTTTAGTTTAGTTTTAGTTTACGGTTAGTTTATAGTTTAGTTTAGTTTACAGTTTACAGTTTACAGTTTACAGTTTTTTTATTTTAGTTTATTTACAGTTTACAGTTTTTAGTTTACAGTTTACAGTTTACAGTTTAGTTTATCAGTTTACAGTTTAGTTTTACAGTTTACGGTTTAGTTTAGTTTAGTTTAGTTTAGTTTTTAGTTTACAGTTTACAGTTTACAGTTTTAGTTTAGTTTACAGTTTTATAGTTTTAGTTTAGTTTAGTTTACAGTTTAGTTTATAGTTTATAGTTTAGTTTTAGTTTAATTTAGTTTAGTTTATTTATTTAGTTTATTTAGTTTACATTTAGTTTACAGTTTACAGTTTAGTTTGCAGTTTTAATTTGCAGTTTACAGTTTATTTATTATTTTTATTTATTAGTTTAATTTAGTTTTTAATTTAGTTTAATTTTATTTATTTAGTTTTATTTAGTTTTTAGTTTAGTTTATTAGTTTAGTTTAGTTTATAGTTTATTTACAGTTTAGTTTAGTTTAGTTTTATAGTTTACAGTTTATTTACAGTTTATTTTGTTTTTAAGTTTACAGTTTAGTTTAGTTTAGTTTACAGTTTAGTTTTTACAGTTTTAGTTTAGTTTAGTTTATTTACAGTTTACAGTTTACAGTTTACAGTTTAGAGTTTACAGTTTAGAGTTTAGAGTTTACAGTGTACAGTTTACAATTTGCAGTTTAGTTTACAGTTTTAGTTGACAGTTTACAGTTGACAGTTTACAGTTTACAGTTTACAGTTGACAGTTTACAGTTGACAGTTTACAGTTGACAGTTGACAGTTGACAGTTGACAGTTGACAGTTGACAGTTGACAGTTGACAGTTGACAGTTGACAGTTGACAGTTGACAGTTGACAGTTGACAGTTTACAGTTGACAGTTTACAGTTGACAGTTGACAGTTTACAGTTTACAGTTTACAGTTTACAGTTTACAGTTTACAGTTTACAGTTTACAGTTTACAGTTTACAGTTTACAGTTTAGAGTTTAGAGTTTAGAGTTTACAGTTTAGAGTTTATAGTTTACAGTTTACAGTTTACAGTTTAGAGTTTATAGTTTAGAGTTTATAGTTTATAGTTTACAATTTAGTTTAAGTTTAGTTTAGTTTAGTTTAGTTTAGTTTAGTTTATAGTTTAAAGTTTAAAGTTTACAGTTTACAGTTTACAGTTTACAGTTTACAGTTTACAGTTTACAGTTTAGTTTACAGTTTACAGTTTACAGTTTACAGTTTACAGTTTACAGTTTACAGTTTACAGTTTACAGTTTACAGTTTACAGTTTACAGTTTACAGTTTACAGTTTACAGTTTACAGTTTACGGTTTACAGTTTACAGTTTACAGTTTACAGTTTACAGTTTACAGTTTACAGTTTACAGTTTACAGTTTAGTTTACAGTTTACAGTTTACAGTTTACAGTTTACAGTTTACAGTTTACAGTTTACAGTTTACAGTTTACAGTTTACAGTTTAAGTTAAGTTTACAGTTTAAAGTTTAGAGTTTATAGTTTTACAGTTTACAGTTTACAGTTTACAGTTTACAGTTTACAGTTTTACAGTTTACAGTTTAGTTTTACAGTTTACAGTTTACAGTTTAGTTTACAGTTTAGTTTTAGTTTACAGTTTTACAGTTTACAGTTTACAGTTTAGAGTTTACAGTTTACAGTTTACAGTTTACAGTTTACAGTTTACAGTTTGGTTTAGTTTACAGTTTACAGTTTACAGTTTTAATTTAGTTTACAGTTTACAGTTTACAGTTTACAGTTTACAGTTTACAGTTTACAGTTTACAGTTTACAGTTTGCAGTTTACAGTTTACAGTTTACAGTTTACAGTTTACAGTTTACAGTTTACAGTTTACAGTTTACAGTTTACAGTTTACAGTTTACAGTTTACAATTTACAGTTTACAGTTTACAGTTTACAGTTTACAGTTTACAGTTTACAGTTTACAGTTTACAGTTTACAGTTTACAGTTTACAGTTTAGTTATTACAGTTTACAGTTTACAGTTTACAGTTTACAGTTTACAGTTTACAGTTTACAGTTTACAGTTTACAGTTTACAGTTTACAGTTTACAGTTTATTTACAGTTTATAGTTTACAGTTTACAATTTACAGTTTACAGTTTACAGTTTACAGTTTACAGTTTACAGTTTACAGTTTACAGTTTGATTTACAGTTTACAGTTTACAGTTTACAGTTTACAGTTTTACAGTTTACAGTTTACAGTTTACAGTTTACAGTTTACAGTTTTATTTAGTTTACAGTTTTACAGTTTACAGTTTACAGTTTACAGTTTACAGTTTACAGTTTACAGTTTACAGTTTACAGTTTACAGTTTACAGTTTACAGTTTACAGTTTACAGTTTACAGTTTACAGTTACAGTTTACAGTTTACAGTTTACAGTTTACAGTTTACAGTTTACAGTTTACAGTTTAATTTTACAGTTTACAGTTTACAGTTTACAGTTTACAGTTTACAGTTTACAGTTTACAGTTATTTACAGTTTACAGTTTTACAGTTTACAGTTTTACAGTTTACAGTTTACAGTTTACAGTTTACAGTTTTATTTACGGTTTACAGTTTACAGTTTACAGTTTACAATTTAATTTAATTTTAGTTACAATTTATTAATTTACATTTAATTTATTACAATTTACAATTTACAATTTACAATTTAATTTTACAGTTTAATTTAATTTAATTTACAGTTACAATTTACAATTTACAATTTGCAGTTTTAGTTTTGTAGTTTACAGTTTACAGTTTACAGTTTACAGTTTACAGTTTACAGTTTACAGTTTACAGTTTGCAGTTTGCAGTTTGCAGTTTGCAGTTTGCAGTTTGCAGTTTGCAGTTTGCAGTTTGCAGTTTGCAGTTTGCAGTTTGCAGTTTGCAGTTTGCAGTTTGCAGTTTGCAGTTTGTTTGCGGTTTGCAGTTTTGCGGTTGCAGTTTATGAGCTGCCAAACTGCTTCTAGCTTCTAAACTACAAACTGCAAGCTTTACAAACTAAACTACTGACAAACTACCTGACTACAAACTTTGACTACCAAACTGACTGACTACAAACTACCTGACTTCTGGCTTCACCAACTAGCCTGACTGCAGAGCTGCAGACTTTACAAACTGACGACCTTTACAAGCTACAAACTAAACTACAAACTAAACCTATTCTAAACCTGACTTCTAACACAAACCTGCTCTAAACTAAACTATAAACTGCTTTAAACTTCTGAAACTCAAACTACTTCAATAGTAAACTCAAGCTGCAGGCTACTAGGCTTCTGACTACTACAGGCTGCAGGCTACAAGCCTAAACTACAAACTACAGCTTCTAAATATAAACTACCTGACTACAAACTGGAAACTGTAAACTGCAGGCTGTAAACTGCTGAAGCTGTGAAGCTGTCAAGGCTGTAAACTGTGAAACTGTACTGTAAACTAACAAACTACAGACTGTGGAAAGCAGCAAGCCAACAAGCTATGACTGCAGGCAACAGGCATGAGCTTCTGTAAAGCTGTAAAGCTGTAGGCTGTGAAGCCTGAGCTAAAGCCTTAAACTGTGAAACTAAACTGTAGTGTGAAGCATAAACTGTAAAGCTGGCAGGCATGAAGCTGCAAACTGTAAACTATGGCTGTGAGCTATGAAGCTATGACTATGAGCTATGAAGCTAACAGGCTAGCAAACTGTGAAACTGCTGACCTAAACTTTATAAACAACTATAAACTAATAACTAACATAAACATAGCCTTTCAAACTATAATATAACTATAAAGCTATAAACTGTAAACATAACCTGCTTCTTTAACTAACAACAAACTAACTTTAAACAACAAACTAACAAACTTATAAACTAACAAACTAACTAAACAAACTGCTGCTTGCTAAACATAACTGTAAGCAACAAACTGCTAACTTAAACAAACTACCAAACTGTAAACTGTAAACTGTAAACTAACAACTATGTAGCTTCAGCAAACTGCTAAACTGTAAACTTGCTGAAAGCTTTAACAAACTGCCATAACTAGCAAACAAACATAAACTATAAACTGCTAAACTATAAACTATGAAACTAATAAACTGTAAACTATTGAAAACTATAAACATAGCTTAATAAACTGAACTGTAAACTATGACTTTAACAAACCTAACAAACTGTAAACTTCTCAAACTGTAAACTGCAAACTGTGAAGCTATGACTATGAAAACTGTAAAACTAAACTATAAACTAACAAACATAAACTGTCAAACTGCTAAACTTCTATAAGCTATAAACTGTAAACTACAAACTAACAAACTAATAACTGTAACTACAAGCATAAACTGTAAACTGTAAACTGTAAACTAACACCAAACTGTAAACTTTAAACTTCTTGAAAGCAACAAACTATAACTAACAAGCTTCCTGTAACAGCTTTAAACTGGCTTCTAACTGTAAACACAAGCTTCTTTCAAACGCAAAAACAACAAACTGTAAACTAGTGGCAATGACTATGGCTTTAAACTGCTAAACTGTAAACTATAAACTAAAACTATCTTTACTGTAGCTTCTTCAACATAAAACTGCTATGCTGTAAACTAAACTGTCAAACTAACTATTGCTGCTTGCTGAAATACTAAACTGTAAACTATGAAACTATTGAACTATGAAGCTAGCGACTGTAAACTATAAACTGTCAGGCTGTCAGGCAGGCTGGTGCTGAGCTTGTGGGCCAGGCTGTGGGCTCAGGCTGGCACGGAGCTGAGTGCGAGCTGAGCTGTGAGCTGACTCTGACACATTACAGGCCTGGGCTGGGCCTGTGGGCTATGGGCCTGGGCTGGAGCTGGCTACAGGCTGAGCTGCAGGCTACCTGTTCTGAGCTGCAGGCCGCTACAGGCTACTGAGCCAGGCTGCAGGCTGCTGAGCACCTGAACAGGCTGGCTTGCTGGGCTGCCCCCAGGCACTGCAGGCTGAGGCAGGCTGCAGGCTGTGAGCCACCGCAGACTGCAGGCTGACTGCAGGCTGCAGGCTGCAGGCTGCAGGCACATGAGCTGCTGAGCTGCTGAGCTCTCTGCAGGCTGGGCGCAGGCCTACTGGGCTGCAGGCTGAGCTGCAGGCTGAGCTGAGGCTGCAAGCTGCAGGCTGCAGCCTGAGCTATCAAACTGGAGGCTGAGCTGTAAGGCTGAAGCTGTGTTTGCAGGCAGGCTGCAGGCACGGGACTGTCAGGCTGCGAGGCTGAGCCTGGCTACAGGCTGCAGGCTGCTGGCCTGGGCTGACTGCAGGCCTGGGCTGCAGACTTCAGGCTGAGCTGAGCTGGGCTGCCAGGCTGCGGGCTGCTGGCCTGAGCCACTGAGCCTGCAGGCACAGGCTGGGCTGCAGGCTGCCTGAGCTGGGCTGCAGGCTGCAGGCTGCAGCCTGAGCTGAGCTGGCTATGGCTGAGCTGCAGGCACAGACTGGCTCTGGGCTGGGCCTGGGCTGGGCCTGGGCTGCAATGGGCTGAGCTACTGGAGCTGACTGCTGTTCTGAGCTGAGGCTGGGCTAGGCTGAACTGGGCTGCAGGCTACCTGAGCTGAGCCCAGGCTACAGGCTACTAGACTGGAGCTTCTGGGCGCGAACGATAGGCTGGGACTTCTGACTTCCGATTACAGGCTGCGAACTGCAAACTACGTTTACGAACTGGGCCTGAGGCTGACTCTGGGCTGAATAGACTGAGCCGCAGGCTGACTACAGGCTACGATTGACCTGCAATTGCCCCCTAAACTGTAGCCTGCAATTTGAATACGAACTGAACTCTGGGCTGATAAACTGAATAAACGATTGAACTCTGGGCTACGAATTCTAAATATGGGCTAAACTCACGAACTGAACTACAGACTCTGACCTGTTCTGAATACGAATACCAGGCTGTAGGCTCTGCGGACACGAACAGACTGCGAGATGCAGGCTGAATACCAGATGCGAACTCTTCAGACGTTTGGGCTCTGAACTGCGAATAGACTGCGAACAGACTGCGATCAGTTCTGAACTCTAGTTTCAGGCTGCAGGCTGGGCTGCAGGCTGTGGAAGCTGCAGGCACAGGCACCAGGCTGGTGCAGGCTGCAGGCTGCAGGCTGCAGGCTGCAGGCTGCAGGCTGCTGCAGGCTGCAGGCTGCTGCTGCAGGCTGCAGGCTGCTGCTGCAGGCTGCAGGGCTTGTAGGCAGGCTGGCTGGCTTGCAGGCTGTGGGCTCTGAGCACAGGCTACAGGCCTATGAGCTATGAGCTGCCTATGGGCTACAGGCTATAGGCTACTGAGCACACAGGCTACCTGGACACCCACATGGGCTACTGGGCTATGGAGCCTGCACTGGGCGCAACAGGCTGCTGAGCTATCAGGCTATGGGCTGTGGAGCTGCTGGGCCACTGAGCTGCCAGGCTGCAGGCTGCAGGCTACAGGCCTGGGCCACCATGGGCTGGGCTCTGGGCTGAGCTGGAGCGCTGAGGCTATGGGCTATGGCCTGCTGGGCTGCAGGCTACAAACTGGGCCTGTGGAGGCTATGGAGGCTGCTGGGCCTGTGGGCCTACTGAGCCTGTGGGCTACCAATTTGCTGGGCTGTCAGGCCTTGGGACTGTCAGGCTGTGAGCTACCTGGGCTACCTGAGCCCACTGAGCTGCAAGGACCTGAGCTGCTGGACCTGGGCCTGAGCTGGGCTGTGGGCCTGCCAGGCTGCATGAGCTGCAGGCTACCTGGGCTGCCATGAACCTGAGCTGCTGTGGCTGCTGAGCGGGCCTGCCTGGGCTGCAGGCTGGGCCTGGTGCTATGAGCTGCCCAGACCTGAGCTATGAGCTGGGCTGTGGGCTGGCTGCTGGGCTGCAGGCTGCAGGCCCAGCTGGGCTGGGCTGTGGGCTGTGGGCTACTAGGCACCTGGGCTGGGCTGTGCAGGCTGCATTTAGACCTGTGGGCTCATGAATACAGGCTGTACAGGCTGTGGGCTGTGAGCTGAGCTACAGGCTGTGGGCTACAGGCTGTTTCATGTTTCCTGAGCCTGAGCTACTGGGCACACTGGGCACCCAGGCTGCATAAACTGCTGGGCGCAAACTGTGCTGCGGGCTGCAGGCAGGGCTGCAGACTGCGAGCTCGCTGTGAGCTGGCCAGGCTGGCGGAAACTGTGGGGCGCTGGGCTGGCAGGCTGTGAAACTGTCGAGCTGTAAACTGGCGAGCGCTGAGCGCTGAACTGCAGGCTGTGCTGTGGGCTGTGGGCTGTACTGGCTGGCTCAGGCCCAACAGGCTAGCTGTGGGCTGTGGGCTGCTGTGAGCTGTGAGCTGTGGGCGCAGGCTGTGAACTATGGCGGGCGCTGTAGGCTGGCGCAGGCCGGAAGCTGTGGGCTGCCAAGTGCTGTGACTGGAGGCTGTGAGCTGTGGCTGTGGGCTGTGGGCTAAACAACTATAAACTGTAAACTGTAAACTGTAAACTGTAAACTATAAACTATAAACAATAAACAATAAACTATAAACAATAAACTATAAACTATAAACTATAAACTATAAACTATAAACTATAAACTATAAACTATAAACTATAAACTATAAACTATAAACTATAAACTATAAACTCTAAACTGTAAACTGTAAACTATAAACTCTAAACTGTAAACTGTAAACTGTAAACTGTAAACTGTAAACTGTAAACTGTAAACTGTTAACTGTAGCTATAAACTGTAAACTATAAACTGATAAACTATAAACTGTAAACTATAAACTGTAAACTGTAAACATAAACTATAAACTCTAAACTATAAACTATAAACTATAAACTGTAAACTGTAAACTGTAAACTGTAAACTGTAAACTATAAACTATAAACTATAAACTCTAAACTATAAACTGTAAACTATAAAATATAAACTCTAAACTATAAACTATAAACTCTAAACTATAAACTGTAAACTGTAAACTGTAAACTGTAAACTGTAAACTTAAACTGTAAACATAAACTGTAAACTGTAAACTGTAAACTGTAAACTGTAAACTACTATAAACTATAAACTATAAACTCTAAACTCTAAACTGTAAACTGTATACTTTTAACTGTAAACTGTAAACTGTAAACTGTAAACTGTAAACTATAAATAAACTGTAAACTATAAACTATAAACTATAAACTATAAACTAACAAACTGTAATAACAAACTATAAACTATAAACAATAAACTATAAACTGTAAACCATAAACTAAACTATAAACTATAAACTATAAACTATAAACTATAAACTGTAAACTGTAAACTGTAAACTGTAAACTGTAAACTGTAAACTGTAAACTGTAAACTGTAAACTGTAAACTATAAACTATAAACTATAAACTATAAACTATAAACTATAAACTGTAAACTGTAAACTGTAAACTGTAAACTGTAAACTGTAAACTCTAAACTGTAAACTGTAAACTGTAAACTGTAAACTGTAAACTGTAAACTGTAAACTGTAAACTGTAAACTGTAAACTGTAAACTGTAAACTATAAACTATAAACTATAAACTATAAACTATAAACTATAAACTATAAACTATAAACTGTAAACTGTAAACTGTAAACTGTAAACTGTAAACTGTAAACTGTAAACTGTAAACTCTAAACTATAAACTGTAAACTATAAACTGTAAACTGTAAACTGTAAACTATAAACTATGTAAACTATAAACTATAAACTGTAAACTGTAAACTGTATAAACTGTAAACTATAAACTATAAACTAAACTATAAACTGTAAACTGTAAACTGTAAACTATAAACTATAAACTGTAAACTGTAAACTGTAAACTGTAAACTGTAAACTGTAAACTGTAAACTGTAAACTGTAAACTATAAACTATAAACTATAAACTATAAACTATAAACTATAAACTATAAACTATAAACTATAAACTGTAAACTGTAAACTGTAAACTGTAAACTGTAAACTGTAAACTGTAAACTGTAAACTGTAAACTGTAAACTGTAAACTGTAAACTGTAAACTGTAAACTGTAAACTGTAAACTGTAAACTGTGGGCTGTGGGCTGTGGGCTGTGGGCTGTGGGCTGGGCTGTCTGTGGGCTGTGTGCTGTAAACTGTAAACTGTAAACTGTAAACTGTAAACTGTAAACTGTAAACTATAAACTGTGGGCTGTGGGCTGTGGGCTGTAAACTGTAAACTGTAAACTGTAAACTGTAAACTGTAAACTGTAAACTGTAAACTGTAAACTGTAAACTGTAAACTGTAAACTGTAAACTGTAAACTGTAAACTGTAAACTGTAAACTATAAACTATAAACTATAAACTATAAACTATAAACTATAAACTATAAACTATAAACTATAAACTATAAACTATAAACTATAAACTATAAACTATAAACTATAAACTATAAACTATAAACTATAAACTGTAAACTGTAAACTGTAAACTGTAAACACTAAACTATAAACTGTAAACTGTAAACTATAAACTATAAACTATAAACTATAAACTCTAAACTATAAACTATAAACTCTAAACTCTAAACTGTAAACTGTAAACTATAAACTATAAACTCTAAACTGTAAACTGTAAACTGTAAACTGTAAACTGTAAACTGTAAACTGTAAACTGTAAACTATAAACTATAAACTATAAACTGTAAACTGTAAACTGTAAACTATAAACTATAAACTATAAACTATAAACTATAAACTATAAACTATAAACTATAAACTATAAACTCTAAACTGTAAACTATAAACTATAAACTATAAACTATAAACAATAAACAACTAAACTAAACTGTAAACTATAACTATAAACTATAAACTATAAACTGTAAACTGTAAACTATAACTGTAAACTATAAACTATAAACTATAAACTATAAACTATAAACTATAAACTATAAACTATAAACTGTAAACTATAAACTATAAACTGTAAACTGTAAACTGTAAACTGTAAACTATAAACTATAAACTATAAACTATAAACTATAAACTATAAACTATAAACTATAAACTATAAACTATAAACTATAAACTATAAACTATAAACTATAAACTGTAAACTGTAAACTGTAAACTGTAAACTATAAACTATAAACTATAAACTATAAACTATAAACTATAAACTATAAACTATAAACTATAAACTATAAACTATAAACTATAAACTATAAACTATAAACTATAAACTGTAAACTGTAAACTGTAAACTGTAAACTGTAAACTGTAAACTGTAAACTGTAAACTGTAAACTGTAAACTGTAAACTATAAACTATAAACTATAAACTATAAACTATAACTGTAAACTATAAACTGTAAACTATAAACTATAAACTATAAACTATAAACTATAGCTATAAACTATAAACTATAAACTGTAAACTATAAACTATAAACTATAAACTCTAAACTATAAACTATAAACAATAAACTATAAACTATAAACTATAAACTATAAACTATAAACTATAAACTATAAACTGTAAACTGTAAACTGTAAACTGTAAACTATAAACTATAAACTGTAAACTGTAAACTGTAAACTGTAAACTATAAACTATAAACTATAAACTATAAACTATAAACTATAAACTATAAACTATAAACTATAAACTATAAACTATAAACTATAAACTATAAACTATAAACTATAAACTATAAACTATAAACTATAAACTATAAACTATAAACTATAAACTATAAACTGTAAACTATAAACTATAAACTATAAACTGTAAACATAAACTATAAACTATAAACTATAAACTATAAACTATGTAAACTATAAACTAAACTATAAACTATAAACTATAAACTATAAACTATAAACTATAAACTATAAACTATAAACTATAAACTATAAACTATAAACTATAAACTATAAACTATAAACTATAAACTATAAACTATAAACTATAAACTATAAACTATAAACTATAAACTATAAACTATAAACTATAAACTATAAACTATAAACTATAAACTATAAACTATAAACTATAAACTATAAACTATAAACTATAAACTATAAACTATAAACTATAAACTATAAACTGTAAACTGTAAACTGTAAACTGTAAACTGTAAACTATAAACTATAAACTATAAACTATAAACTATAAACTATAAACTATAAACTGTAAACTGTAAACTGTAAACTATAAACTATAAACTATAAACTATAAACTATAAACTATAAACTATAAACTATAAACTATAAACTATAAACTATAAACTATAAACTATAAACTATAAACTATAAACTATAAACTATAAACTATAAACTATAAACTATAAACTATAAACTATAAACTATAAACTATAAACTATAAACTATAAACTATAAACCATAAACCATAAACCATAAACCATAAACCATAAACCATAAACCATAAACCATAAACCATAAACCATAAACTATAAACTATAAACTATAAACTATAAACTATAAACTATAAACTATAAACTATAAACTATAAACTATAAACTATAAACTATAAACTATAAACTATAAACTATAAACTATAAACTATAAACTATAAACTATAAACTATAAACTATAAACTATAAACTATAAACTGTAAACTGTAAACTGTAAACTGTAAACTGTAAACTGTAAACTGTAAACTGTAAACTGTAAACTGTAAACTGTAAACTGTAAACTGTAAACTGTAAACTGTAAACTGTAAACTGTAAACTGTAAACTGTAAACTGTAAACTGTAAACTGTAAACTGTAAACTATAAACTATAAACTATAAACTATAAACTATAAACTATAAACTATAAACTATAAACTATAAACTATAAACTATAAACTATAAACTATAAACTGTAAACTGTAAACTATAAACTATAAACTGTAAACTGTAAACTGTAAACTGTAAATTGTAAACTATAAACTATAAACTATAAACTATAAACTTTAAACTATAAACTTTAAACTATAAACTATAAACTTTAAACTGTAAACTATAAACTATAAACTATAAACTATAAACTATAAACTATAAACTATAAACTATAAACTATAAACTATAAACTATAAACTATAAACTATAAACTATAAACTATAAACTATAAACTATAAACTATAAACTATAAACTATAAACTATAAACTATAAACTATAAACTATAAACTCTAAACTATAAACTGTAAACTATATATAAACTATAAACTATAAACTATAAACTATAAACTATAAACTATAAACTATAAACTATAAACTATAAACTATAAACTATAAACTATAAACTATAAACTATAAACTATAAACTATAAACTATAAACTATAAACTATAAACTATAAACTATATAACTATAAACTATAAACTATAAACTATAAACTATAAACTATAAACTATAAACTATAAACTATAAACTATAAACTATAAACTATAAACTATAAACTATAAACTATAAACTATAAACTATAAACTATAAACTATAAACTATAAACTATAAACTATAAACTATAAACTATAAACTATAAACTGTAAACTGTAAACAGTAAACTGTAAACTGTAAACTGTAAACTGTAAACTGTAAACTGTAAACTGTAAACTGTAAACTATAAACTATAAACTATAAACTATAAACTATAAACTCTAAACTCTAAACTCTAAACTCTAAACTAAAACTGTATAAACTGTATAAACTAAACTAAACTAAACTATAAACTATAAACTATAAACTATAAACTATGAAACTATAAACTATAAACTGTAAACTATAAAAAACATAAACTATAAACTATAAACTATAAACTATAAACTATAAACTGTAAACTCTAAACTCTAAACTCTAAACTATAAACTCTAAACTCTAAACTCTAAACTCTAAACTCTAAACTCTAAACTCTAAACTCTAAACTCTAAACTCTAAACTCTAAACTCTAAACTATAAACTATAAACTATAAACTATAAACTATAAACTATAAACTATAAACTATAAACTATAAACTATAAACTATAAACTATAAACTATAAACTATAAACTATAAACTATAAACTATAAACTATAAACTATAAACTATAAACTATAAACTATAAACTATAAACTATAAACTATAAACTATAAACTATAAACTATAAACTATAAACTATAAACTGTAAACTATAAACTATAAACTATAAACTATAAACTATAAACTATAAACTATAAACTGTAAACTGTAAACTGTAAACTGTAAACTGTAAACTATAAACTGTAAACTATAAACTATAAACTATAAACTATAAACTATAAACTATAAACTATAAACTATAAACTATAAACTATAAACTATAAACTATAAACTATAAACTATAAACTATAAACTATAAACTATAAACTATAAACTATAAACTATAAACTATAAACTATAAACTATAAACTATAAACTATAAACTATAAACTGTAAACTGTAAACTGTAAACTGTAAACTGTAAACTGTAAACTGTAAACTGTAAACTGTAAACTGTAAACTATAAACTATAAACTATAAACTATAAACTATAAACTATAAACTATAAACTATAAACTATAAACTATAAACTATAAACTATAAACTATAAACTATAAACTATAAACTATAAACTATAAACTATAAACTATAAACTAAACTATAAACTATAAACTATAAACTATAAACTATAAACATAAACTAAACTATAAACTATAAACTATAAACTATAAACTATAAACTATAAACTATAAACTATAAACTATAAACTATAAACTATAAACTGAACTATAAACTATAAACTATAAACTATAAACTATAAACTATAAACTATAAACTATAAAGTAAACTGTAAACCATAAACTGTAAACTATAAACTATAAACTATAAACTATAAACTATAAACTATAAACTATAAACTATAAACTATAAACTATAAACTATAAACTATAAACTATAAACTATAAACTATAAACTATAAACTATAAACTATAAACTATAAACTATAAACTATAAACTATAAACTATAAACTATAAACTATAAACTATAAACTATAAACTATAAACTATAAACTATAAACTATAAACTATAAACTATAAACTATAAACTATAAACTATAAACTATAAACTGTAAACTATAAACTATAAACTATAAACTATAAACTATAAACTATAAACTATAAACTATAAACTATAAACTATAAACTGTAAACTATAAACTATAAACTATAAAATATAAACTATAAACTATAAACTATAAACTATAAACTATAAACTATAAACTATAAACTGTAAACTATAAACTATAAACTATAAACTATAAACTATAAACTATAAACTATAAACTATAAACTATAAACTATAAACTATAAACTATAAACTATAAACTATAAACTATAAACTATAAACTATAAACTATAAACTATAAACTATAAACTATAAACTATAAACTATAAACTATAAACTATAAACTATAAACGATAAACTATAAACTATAAACTATAAACTATAAACTATAAACTATAAACTATAAACTATAAACTATAAACTATAAACTATAAACTATAAACTATAAACTATAAACTATAAACTATAAACTATAAACTATAAACTATAAACTATAAACTATAAACTATAAACTATAAACTATAAACTATAAACTGTAAACTATAAACTATAACTGTAAACTATAAACTATAAACTATAAACTATAAACTATAAACTATAAACTATAAACTATAAACTATAAACTATAAACTATAAACTATAAACTATAAACTATAAACTATAAACTATAAACTATAAACTATAAACTATAAACTATAAACTATAAACTATAAACTATAAACTATAAACTATAAACTATAAACTATAAACTATAAACTATAAACTATAAACTATAAACTATGAACTATAAACTATAAACTATAAACTATAAACTATAAACTATAAACTATAAACTATAAACTATAAACTATAAACTATAAACTATAAACTATAAACTATAAACTATAAACTATAAACTATAAACTATAAACTATAAACTATAAACTATAAACTATAAACTATAAACTATAAACTATAAACTATAAACTATAAACTATAAACTATAAACTATAAACTATAAACTATAAACTATAAACTATAAACTATAAACTATAAACTATAAACTATAAACTATAAACTATAAACTATAAACTATAAACTATAAACTATAAACTATAAACTATAAACTATAAACTATAAACTATAAACTATAAACTATAAACTATAAACTGTAAACTGTAAACTATCAACTATCAACTATAAACTATAAACTATAAACTATAAACTATAAACTATAAACTATAAACTATAAACTATAAACTATAAACTATAAACTATAAACTATAAACTATAAACTATAAACTGTAAACTGTAAACTGTAAACTGTAAACTATAAACTGTAAACTATAAACTATAAACTATAAACTATAAACTATAAACTATAAACTATAAACTATAAACTATAAACTATAAACTATAAACTATAAACTATAAACTATAAACTATAAACTATAAACTATAAACTATAAACTATAAACTATAAACTATAAACTATAAACTATAAACTATAAACTATAAACTATAAACTATAAACTATAAACTATAAACTATAAACTATAAACTATAAACTATAAACTATAAACTATAAACTAAACTATAAACTATAAACTATAAACTATAAACTATAAACTATAAACTATAAACTATAAACTCTAAACTATAAACTATAAACTATAAACTATAACCTATAAACCATAAACTATAAACTAGAACCAATACACCATAAACTATAAACTATAAACTATAAACTATAAACTATAAACTATAAACTCTAAACTATAAACTGTAAACTATAAACTAACCATAAACCATAAACCATAAACCGTAAACTATAAACTATAAACTATAAACTATAAACTATAAACTATAAACTATAAACTATAAACTATAAACTATAAACTATAAACTATAAACTATAAACTATAAACTATAAACTATAAACTATAAACTATAAACTATAAACAATAAACAATAAACAATAAACTGTAAACTATAAACTATAAACTATAAACTATAAACTATAAACTATAAACTATAAACTATAAACTATAAACTATATAAACTATAAACTATAAACTATAAACTATAAACTATAAACTATAAACTATAAACTATAAACTATAAACTATAAACTATAAACCATAAACCATAAACCATAAACCATAAACCATAAACTATAACGATAAACTATAAACTATAAACTATAAACTATAAACTATAAACTATAAACTATAAACTATAAACTATAAACTATAAACTATAAACTATAAACTATAAACTATAAACTATAAACTATAAACTATAAACTATAAACTATAAACTATAAACTATAAACTATAAACTGTAAACTATAAACTATAAACTATAAACTATAAACTATAAACTATAAACTATAAACCTAAACTAAACTAATAACTATAAACTAAACTATAAACTATAAACTATAAACTATAAACTATAAACTATAAACTATAAACTATAAACTATAAACTATAAACTATAAACTATAAACTATAAACTATAAACTATAAACTATAAACTATAAACTATAAACTATAAACTATAAACTATAAACTATAAACTATAAACTATAAACTATAAACTATAAACTATAAACTATAAACTATAAACTATAAACTATAAACTATAAACTATAAACTATAAACTATAAACTATAAACTATAAACTATAAACTATAAACTATAAACTATAAACTATAAACTATAAACTATAAACTATAAACTATAAACTATAAACTATAAACTATAAACTATAAACTATAAACTATAAACTATAAACTATAAACTATAAACTCTAAACTATAAACTATAAACTATAAACTATAAACTAAACTATAAACTATAAACTATAAACTATAAACTATAAACTATAAACTATAAACTATAAACTATAAACTATAAACTATAAACTATAAACTATAAACTATAAACTATAAACTATAAACTCTAAACTATAAACTATAAACTATAAACTATAAACTATAAACTATAAACTATAAACTATAAACTATAAACTATAAACTATAAACTATAAACTATAAACTATAAACTATAAACTATAAACTATAAACTAATAACTAAACTGAACTATAAACTAAACTAAACTATAAACTATAAACTATAAACTATAAACTATAAACTATAAACTATAAACTATAAACTATAAACTATAAACTATAAACTATAAACTATAAACTATAAACTATAAACTATAAACTATAAACTAAACTAAACTATAAACTATAAACATAAACTATAAACTATAAACTATAAACTATAAACATAAACTATAAACTATAAACGATAAACTATAACCTATAAACTATAAACTCTAAACTCTAAACTATAAACTATAAACTATAAACTATAAACTATAAACTATAAACTATAACTATAAACTAAATTAATAACTAAACTATAAACATAAACTATAAACTATAAACTATAAACTATAAACTATAAACTATAAACTATAAACTATAAACTATAAACTATAAACTATAAACTATAAACTATAAACTATAAACTATAAACTATAAACTATAAACTATAAACTATAAACTATAAACTATAAACTATAAACTATAAACTATAAACTATAAACTATAAACTATAAACTATAAACTATAAACTATAAACTATAAACTAAACTATAAACTATAAACTATAAACTATAAACTATAAACTATAAACTATAAACTATAAACTATAAACTATAAACTATAAACTATAAACTATAAACTATAAACTATAAACTATAAACTATAAACTATAAACTATAAACTATAAACTATAAACTATAAACTATAAACTATAAACTATAAACTATAAACTATAAACTATAAACTATAAACTATAAACTATAAACTATAAACTATAAACTATAAACTATAAACTATAAACTATAAACTATAAACTATAAACTAAACTATAAACTATAAACTATAAACTATAAACTATAAACTATAAACTATAAACTATAAACTATAAACTATAAACTATAAACTATAAACTATAAACTATAAACTATAAACTATAAACTATAAACTATAAACTATAAACTAAACTATAAACTATAAACTATAAACTATAAACTATAAACTATAAACTATAAACTATAAACTATAAACTATAAACTATAAACTATAAACTGTAAACTGTAAACTGTAAACTGTAAACTGTAAACTGTAAACTGTAAACTGTAAACTGTAAACTATAAACTATAAACTATAAACTATAAACTATAAACTATAAACTATAAACTATAAACTATAAACTATAAACTATAAACTATAAACTATAAACTATAAACTATAAACTATAAACTATAAACTATAAACTATAAACTATAAACTATAAACTATAAACTATAAACTATAAACTATAAACTATAAACTATAAACTATAAACTATAAACTATAAACTATAAACTATAAACTATAAACTATAAACTATAAACTATAAACTATAAACTATAAACTATAAACTATAAACTATAAACTATAAACTATAAAAACTATAAACTATAAACTATAAACTATAAACTATAAACTATAAACTATAAACTATAAACTATAAACTATAAACTATAAACTATAAACTATAAACTATAAACTATAAACTATAAACTATAAACTATAAACTATAAACTATAAACTATAAACTAAACTATAAACTATAAACTATAAACTATAAACTATAAACTATAAACTATAAACTATAAACTATAAACTATAAACTATAAACTATAAACTATAAACTATAAACTATAAACTATAAACTATAAACTATAAACTATAAACTATAAACTATAAACTAAACTAAACTATAAACTATAAACTATAAACTATAAACTATAAACTATGAACTATGAACTATAAACTATAAACTATAAACTATAAACTATAAACTATAAACTATAAACTATAAACTATAAACTATAAACTATAAACTATAAACTATAAACTATAAACTATAAACTATAAACTATAAACTATAAACTATAAACTATAAACTATAAACTATAAACTATAAACTATAAACTATAAACTATAAACTATAAACTATAAACTATAAACTATAAACTATAAACTATAAACTATAAACTATAAACTATAAACTATAAACTATAAACTATAAACTATAAACTATAAACTATAAACTATAAACTATAAACTATAAACTATAAACTATAAACTATAAACTATAAACTATAAACTATAAACTATAAACTATAAACTATAAACTATAAACTATAAACTATAAACTATAAACTAAACTATAAACTATAAACTATAAACTATAAACTATAAACTATAAACTATAAACTATAAACTATAAACTATAAACTATGAACTATAAACTATAAACTATAAACTATAAACTATAAACTATAAACTATAAACTATAAACTATAAACTATAAACTATAAACTATAAACTATAAACTATAAACTATAAACTATAAACTACAAACTATAAACTATAAACTATAAACTATGAACTATAAACTATAAACTATAAACTATAAACTATAAACTATAAACTATAAACTATAAACTATAAACTATAAACTATAAACTATAAACTATAAACTATAAACTATAAACTATAAACTATAAACTATAAACTATAAACTATAAACTATAAACTATAAACTATAAACTATAAACTATAAACTATAAACTATAAACTATAAACTATAAACTATAAACTATAAACTATAAACTATAAACTATGAACTATGAACTATGAACTATGAACTATGAACTATGAACTATGAACTATGAACTATGAACTATAAACTATAAACTATAAACTATAAACTATAAACTATAAACTATAAACTATAAACTATAAACTATAAACTATAAACTATAAACTATAAACTATAAACTATAAACTATAAACTATAAACTATAAACTATAAACTATAAACTATATAAACTATAAACTATAAACTATAAACTATAAACTATAAACTATAAACTATAAACTATAAACTATAAACTATAAACTATAAACTATAAACTATAAACTATAAACTATAAACTATAAACTATAAACTATAAACTATAAACTATAAACTATAAACTATAAACTGTAAACTGTAAACTGTAAACTGTAAACTATAAACTATAAACTATAAACTATAAACTATAAACTATAAACTATAAACTATAAACTATAAACTATAAACTATAAACTATAAACTGTAAACTGTAAACTGTAAACTGTAAACTATAAACTATAAACTATAAACTATAAACTATAAACTATAAACTATGAACTATGAACTATGAACTATGAACTATGAACTATGAACTATGAACTATGAACTATGAACTATGAACTATGAACTATGAACTATGAACTATGAACTATGAACTATAAACTATAAACTATAAACTATAAACTATAAACTATAAACTATAAACTATAAACTATAAACTATAAACTATAAACTATAAACTATAAACTATGAACTATGAACTATGAACTATGAACTATAAACTATAAACTATAAACTATAAACTATAAACTATAAACTATAAACTATAAACTATAAACTATAAACTATAAACTATAAACTATAAACTATAAACTATAAACTATATACTATAAACTATAAACTATAAACTATAAACTATAAACTATAAACTATAAACTATAAACTATAAACTATAAACTATAAACTATAAACTATAAACTATAAACTATAAACTATAAACTATAAACTATAAACTATAAACTATAAACTATAAACTATGAACTATGAACTATGAACTATGAACTATAAACTATAAACTATAAACTATAAACTATAAACTATAAACTATAAACTATAAACTATAAACTATAAACTATAAACTATAAACTATAAACTATAAACTATAAACTATAAACTATAAACTATAAACTATAAACTATAAACTATAAACTATAAACTATAAACTATAAACTATAAACTATAAACTATAAACTATAAACTATAAACTGTAAACTGTAAACTGTAAACTGTAAACTGTAAACTATAAACTATAAACTATAAACTATAAACTATAAACTATAAACTATAAACTATGAACTATGAACTATGAACTATGAACTATGAACTATGAACTATGAACTATGAACTATGAACTATGAACTATGAACTATGAACTATGAACTATGAACTATGAACTATGAACTATGAACTATGAACTATAAACTATAAACTATAAACTATAAACTATAAACTATAAACTATAAACTATAAACTATAAACTATAAACTATAAACTATAAACTATAAACTATAAACTATGAACTATGAACTATGAACTATGAACTATAAACTATAAACTATAAACTATAAACTATAAACTATAAACTATAAACTATAAACTATAAACTATAAACTATAAACTATAAACTATAAACTATAAACTATAAACTATAAACTATAAACTATAAACTATAAACTATAAACTATAAACTATAAACAATAAACAATAAACAATAAACAATAAACTATAAACTGTAAACTGTAAACTGTAAACTGTAAACTATAAACTATAAACTATAAACTATAAACTATAAACTATAAACTATAAACTATAAACTATAAACTATAAACTATAAACTATAAACTATAAACTATAAACTATAAACTATAAACTATAAACTATAAACTATAAACTATAAACTATAAACTATAAACTATAAACTATAAACTATAAACTATAAACTATAAACTATAAACTATAAACTATAAACTATAAACTATAAACTATAAACTATAAACTATAAACTATAAACAATATAACCATATAAACTATAAACTATAAACTATAAACTATAAACTATAAACTATAAACTATAAACTATAAACTATAAACTATAAACTATAAACTATAAACCTTAAACCATAAACTATAAACTATAAACCATAAACTATAAACTATATATAAACTATAAACTATAAACTATAAACTATAAACTATAAACTATAAACTATAAACTATAAACTATAAACTATAAACTACACTAAATTATTAACTAAACTAAATTAAT